>CM076579.1:1005155912-1005543997 GCA_034641835.2 Pinus albicaulis
GGCCCTTAGACAACCCATTGTTTCCTTCATGGATATTTGTTCCTACATGACAACTTTTTGGGGATGTTCACCAAAGGCTAGATTGCATATGTTGGAGGGACAACTCAGACACTTGATTGATGATATGGAATCCTTTTCTTGGAGGAGTTTATCATGCATGGATACTATAGGGAAGGTAAGGTGAAATAAATCAGTCTATCCTTGTGCTTGCTTAAGAACAAACAATCTTTGAGAGGGGAGGACTATAATATTCCAAAATTTTGTGGAATATTAATTTTTGACATTTTCACTTAGGAGATGAATAAAATGGGCAGGAGACCCATTAATTTTGTCTATAGGGAATAAAAATCCTCTTATCATGAAGGGGGATCACTTATAGAGCTATATTTCACACCTCCATGTGTGAAAAGGGGCTTTTACAAGATGACTAGGTCAAGTTTGACCAAGTCAAACAACGTAGTGGCATGAGGTGGAGAGCACATTGTGGGCCAGCATAGTGGGATAATGAGGGAAGATTCTAGAGGAAGGAAACCCTAATGAGTGGGGTCCATTGAGAGAGAGCTCACATTGTTTAAAAGGAGGGCAAGGTATCCATTGTAAACATCTTGAGTATTATTCATCTTTGGTCCTTTGGACTTGCTGCAACTTCTTGCTGCTTAGCAAGAATTGCCGGGAAATTCCTGTTTAGGATTTCCTCTCCTTCTTGAGTAGCTCTTGGAGGATTGCACTCCATTCCCCATATTCATACATTGAGGTCAAGCATCATATTTCTTCATCAGCACCATTTTAGCTGGATATTGTGCAGTGTTGCTGGGTGTTGCTACGGAGGTTTTCTACAAGACCATCCTTGGCTAGTTTTTCAGAGGAGGGAGCTTCCATCCCTTTGGGAGATCAGAAAAGGAGGTTCATGAGATTATTCCACCATCTTTGGCACCAGACCAACCACTTTCCATCATATGCAGCGCAGTCCCTCTCTTAGACAACGTTATTCTTGTAGAGCATTTGCTATGAGGGATTAGCAGATAGCTTGGATGATGAGTTCTTAGGTGAAGGGATCAACCTTTCACTTCATATTTCCATTAGAGGAGGGTTCTTCATTTTATGTAGCCATTTCAGCCTTCCCCATCTATTTCTAGTTCTTGAGTTGCTGCTACCCAGCAACTCCGGCATTTCTGAAGGAGTGCCATTTTTCTTGTATTTTATCCAATCCTTCTTGAGGATTGATGTATTGTATTTTCAGGGGTTGAGATCATGCTCCCCCACTTTATTTGAGCTTCATATTGCCACATCTATGTATTTTTGACATTTATGCAACAGTGCCTTTTATAGACAGCGCAGTCATAGCCTAGGGCTTATTTCATATAGCAGTGTTATTCATCTTTATCATGCAAGTGATGAGAGGCTTGTATTGTATTGATTGAATGACTAATTACTCAAGTCATTTTATTTATTTTACTGTTGTAATCATATATGTTGGCTATTTACTTATTCTCATAAGAAAGCTCAGAAAAATAACGTAGTGAACCTATTGGATGTTCATAAATTGTTGCAGCCCCATTCTTTGGGCAATTTCTGAAGGGAACTAGGTGTGGGAGGCTTGTCTCACCACCCTAGAAGGATTTATTTGATCCCAAATCTTATATTTTGGTCTTAGACACATTGGTATAAGGAATCAAAGTCTTGGTATCAAATCCTGCTGCCTCCATTTCTGGAAAATGAGTTTTCCAGCCATGGATTGCTAGCTATTCCTAAAAAGGAACATTACAGTGTCAAGGGGGGTGAAGCTTGGCCAATTCCAGATAGTGGACCAACGCAGCACAATCTCCTCCAAGATACCCTCAAGGAGGGAAGAGGAATTCCTTAACAGGAAATTCCTCTCTCTTAGCTAAACAACCAAGAGAGTTTGAGTTTCTCAAGCAATCTCAAAATCAAATTATCATCAATAACCTTTTCCTTGAGCCTTCTCCTTCCTTTTATAAGATGATTATGTGCAAAACCATAAACCAACTCAAATGAATTAACCCCTTTCACATGGGATCCTCCTTCTAGAATTGCGTTCGGTCTTCAAAGTGGTTCAATGTATCTGGTCTGCTTAGTGATTTGGTCCTGTTGACCCAGTCAAGTGGCTCAATCCTATTCACACGCAAGTGGATTTTATTAAGAAAGCCATGATTTGTCTCTGTTCACATTGGGCATTGATTTATTTTTATGTTTTAGGAGTTTTTCATGTCCTCCTTTACATTTTATTCATCAATAAAAAAAATTTAAACAAAATGAAATATTCCTATTAGCTTGGGGTAATTGGAAATATTACAGTCCTCCCCTCCAAAATGTTGCTTGTCCTCAAGAAAATGCAAGGATAGAACTGAAGGATGTCCCCTCCTCCAACTGTAGCATCCACATATGATTATCTCCTCCAAATAATGAGATGCTGTGTCAACAATGAATCTCCATATTGCCTCTCCCAAGCATGTGAATTAGCTGAATAACTATCATCATGAATAAGTAGAGTACTCAAGAAGGAAATAAGGTGTTGCCTAAAGGCTCCCTTGAGGCATGGGATCTGAAATTTATTGGGAAAAAACATTCCCATGTGGATCCTCCATCCCCAAGAAATCATCCACACAAAATGAGTCACCTCCCAACATGGAAACTCCTGAAAATGTTCCTCCACCTTGAGCTCCTGCAAAATAGGTGGGCTGAAAATATGCATATGTTAGACAAGATAGCCTACCCCACGCTGTCCTCCTCTCCACTTAAGATAAGTGTAGAGTGAAAAATTATCTTGGGCTGCAAGTGTATTGCCCTCAAGTGGCATCATGAAGAGTAGATCTGCAAAGATCCTCCCTCCAACGCTGTAAAACTAGTTAGCCCAAAATGTTTCATATGTGATGGATAGAAGAGTATCATCATAAGGTATCCCATCACACACATGGCTCACCTCCAAGAGAAACAAGTGTTTGGTCATGGTGGCCACAACTCTTCCCATGTTTCCATTAGAACATGCACTACAGAAAATGTGGGAACCTACTTCCCAAAAAGACACATCCAAACCATGTGCCTCACTCAACATCATGTCTCCCATAAAGATAAAAGCAATATCAGCAATTGAGAACATGATAATCATCATCATGAAGGAAATACTGAAGGTTATATGTGATGCAAGAGAGTAACAACAGTTCCCCAAGTCTTCACAGCGCAGTTTTACAACCTGCTACTTTAGAAGAGTACATGGAAAATTGTTTCTTGTTACATGGTTAATCATATGAATCAAATGAACATACATGTAAGAAAAACATCTTTTCCCAAGGCCACATAAGATATGGCTGTCTCCATCATATAATTCGACCTAACGTAGATCTTGGAGCTCAATGAATAGCTTGCCCTCTTGTGGAGCAATTCATTGCCAAAAGATGGTAAGAGGATGCAAGCAAAGGCTCTCACCATGTGTCGGAAGAAAGAAGATGCATGGACCCATGAATGAATCCTCAATAATAGTTTGGCACACTCCCATGAAGGGGAATGAACCAAGTGCTGCATGAAAGTCCTTCTCCTCATGCTTGGAAACCCAAGTCAAGAAAATCACACCACAGTAATAGATGTCCCCATCTACCCTTCATCTTCTTCACCTCCTCTTTGCTCACCAAGTGCATTGAATGAGAAGTGATCCTGGGAATACTCCATCAATAAATCCCAGCTCCAAAGTGATGATGCTATTGGCCTATGCAAATAGGCTCCCATCAACACATAGCTCCAATCTTTGACATGCAGAATGTCAAAGACATCTCCCATAATGCTGCTACATATGAGAAGTCCTTCCCATGAAGAAATTCCTTCTTGAACATATAAGGCCAAGGAGTAACCCCTTTTCACTATGATAGTGCCCTCTTCTACTCCTGCAACATCATAAAAACTATGAGAGAAATTCTGCCCTTGCTCTCTCAGGAACATCCCAAGCAACAAAATATTTTGCTGCCTCCTCATACTTCCATCATCCAAATCATGTAGTGACAACATGGTGTTTGACATGAAGAATGTTATGCCAACACAATGTGCCCATACTCCTTTCTGCCCCATGATGCAATTGTTCTGCCACATACCCTTAGAAGGAGAGTGATGACCAAACTCTTTCAAGAGAAACTAACGCAGCCAAGCCTCTTGCTGCCCCGTGTCATAGATCTGCAAGTAGCTTTCTAGCTTCTTGCTCTCCATCCACATCCACTCAACCAATTGTGGATGTCTCCTTCCACCCTTCATCTTGGTACTCCTCCCATGAGGGCTACCATCATCCCAAATCAAATTCCTGCATTTCATGGGATCTTGAAATGAAATCTTCCCAAGGATCAATTTGACCCTATGAGGACCCAAATAGGTGGTAGGAAAAAAGCTCCTGTCATGATGTGCATGGCTCAAGAAATGTCCAACACAGTCATGAGAGATGTTATGCATCCGAAGATGTCCTCCATCTACTATCTTCTCCTATGAGAAGGGAAGATCCTCCTCAAACTATTGAAGAACTTTGCACTCCATGATGTGCTGAAGTGCGCCTCCAATGAATTCTTCCCATGAGCTCTTCTCCTCATGCATGGCCTTCCAAAACCAAAGGGGCCTTGGATTTTCTACAAGTAGAAGTTTCTCTTTGAGAAGGGGTGTGCTCATTGAGAAAGGGTCATCTAGAAGGGAGAAAGGGTTTCTCACTTCAAGATTTCTACCATCCATCATTCCATCTTCTATTGATTCATGAATGAAGCTTCCATGTGAATGCTCCAATGGGGAATGGTTCATCTCTTATTTCTCACTGCCTTTGCACAGCGCAATGCAACTCTGTTGCTCTAAATCAGCAGCATGCAAAGATGTAGATCCCTTCATACAATGTTCTGAAGTGAAAATAGATGAATTTTTAATCATACCTTGGTGAGATGTAGAAGCAAGAGCTTCTTCCTCAACTGTGTTGTCCTCCTCCATTGAACATGAAAGCTACTCCTCCAAGGTTGTGCCAGCACTGGTACAAGTCTCCACCCTCTCAATCTCCTTGAGATCTTCTTCAATACCCTTCAGGGTCTGGAAAAGGAGCAGGGAGATCTCCTCTTCTGTCATTATTCCAAGTGGTGGAGCCATGCTCTTGTTTCTTCTGTACAATGCATCTTATTTCTCCCTTCTGATTTACCTCTTTGGAGAGGCCCTCCTTAGATCTGAACACTGATGAGAGTAATCTCATCCTCTCCATCATTCTGATATTTATTTCTTCTCTCACTTCTCTAATAGATTGATCTCACTAGAAACATAAAATTACATGCATGATACCTCCAAGAGCTGTGAGCTCACAAACATAACTCTACTTAACACAAATTCTTGCTCTCTTGTGCACTATGATTAGTGCTGTATTTATAACTAGAAGAAGGTAGTTTGACATAAATGAATCATTGAATGGATTTTCCAAAAATGGATGAAGAGGTTTCCTTGTTCATGGGAATAGGAGGATAAGAGGTTTAATGGCTCCATGGTGTCCATATTCGAAGCTATCAGATGAGGTGAAAGCTAGAACAACTTCTAGAAGCCACTAGAGGTTGGGAAGATTCCCAGAATCCAATGAAAAATTCATTCCCAGTCGACCAACACACCTTAAATTAGGCCTACATCCTCTACAACACAGCCTTTCATGGGAGTAGATGCTCTGCAAAGCAGTTACTTCAATATAGGGGTGCGTTGATGGCTCAATGGGGCACTTCAACTGGAATCTAAGCAATGAAACTTTCATGATGGAAAACCACCAATAGGATGACTTGTTTAGGGCATGTAGAAACTAATTTATATTATGATTGATGCAGGAGCATCTAGCTCAGAAAATTAATTTTAATTTAATAGATATAGGGGGTCTTGTATTTCTATGAAATTGGAATGAGTTGAGTGATTTTAATATTTTAAAATAGGATTAATTAAATATTGTGAGGAATTTTGTAAATGTTCTCGAATGTTGGAGAACATGAGAGAATTAGGCTAGTTGAGAACTCATAGGGATTGAGAGATTTAGGAATTAATTATAAATCCTAAATTAGAATTGGTTCATGATTTTAGGAATAGAGAGGATCCTTAGGGATTAGTATAGATTTTAGGACTTAGAGGATTCATAGGAAATTGTTGAGAAAATAGAGGATTTGGAACCATAATTGGTTTCAGAAATATTTTTATAAATTGTAAGCCTCAAAGGCATAAAAAAACAGGGGGTAGAGATAGGTAGAGGTAGGTAGAGTTTGGATTGTAATCCTACGGGCAATGAGAAAAAGAGGCGATTGATTGAAAATCAGGCCTAGAAGAAAAATTATGTGTAAATATTTGATTATCAATACAAGAACTCAATTTCTGAGTTTGTATAAAGTGTGATGTGTTAATACATTTATAGATGTGTGTATGTACCAGAGTATGCATGATTTAGGTGTGCAGAGTATTTTGGAAGAATCTGATATAGAAATCGAATTCACAAGGAATTTGATATATTCCTTTTGGAAAGTCAAGTGACTATAATTGAAGTTTCATTGAAACATAGAACTGAATGAATGAAATTAAAAACATGTACATTGACTTGTGATTGAAGCCACGAATGGAGTAAAGTGCATAAATGTTGTAAAGATCGGTTAAATAAATGAACAAACAAAGTCATGGATAAAGAACCACAGAAGATGAAACCACGCATTGAATGAATGACATAATGGGTTGAAGACTGGTAAGTAGTTTACACATATTCTGAAATTTGGAAACATACTTGGTCATTTTTTTAGCTGGAAGAATTTCCTGAATTCTGGAATTATGTATTTATGGAACCCTGCATAAAGATTTGCATCACTAAAATAGTGAAGATGTATGGTATGGCCGTTGTGAAATTCTTTCAAGTTGGAACCATATTTATGTTCAGAAACCTGAGTCAAATGAAAGCAAACATGATGGCGTAGAGGCATGAAGAGATGGTTTTATAAAACCACATGTGGTTTTCGCGTAGGTTGAAAATTGAAAGCGGTATTTAGTTGATGAGTGCGATAGTGGTTAAGAGATGAAACATGGAATTTTAATACCGCCTATTTCGCATAGGATTGAACCTTTAAAATTCATGCTTTTTAATGTGTGATTTCCATTGGATTGATGAGTGTGCATGATCAACGATGGATAAGTTTGTTGGAAAGCTGTGGGGCCAAATATAACATTAGTCGGCACTTGGTTTTGTAACCAAGAGTGAACGTTGAGTCAGCTTTGACTTCGTTAGAGGTAAAAGATTGGTGGAAGGAATATTAAAGAAATATTTAATATGGTATTAACGAAATTACCCATAGTCGTTGTTTAAAGGTGAGTTGGTAAGCGTGAGCCATTATATAAGTGGCAGCAGCAGGGAGGACTTGTTGTTGTAGAGGCTTAATGCAACTCATAGTGAGTGAGGAGCTCATAGAGATGAAGAAGATGATCATGGAGGATCAAATAAGAGGTTCTAAAGAATGCCATAAAGAGAATAAAGAAGATGTCATTTTAGGTGACATAGAGTTGACGAGTCAAGAGGAGCTTGACAGATAACTTATTGACATAAAAGCAAGACTTGAGGTATTGATGAAGCTGCTACAAGAAGAGGAAAACCAGAGAGGAGGATGGATATTTCCACTGAAGGGAAAGAAGGTAATTTGGCACCCATTACAAATGAAGTGGAGGCAGAAGGAGATTGCCTTATGGAAGGAAGAACTCAGATTTTTTGAGTCAAGGATAGAATTTGAGGATTCCACATGAAAATCTGTTCAAGGAGAAATGCTTGAAGAAGAAAACGAGACTGAAAGGTCTTGTGTTTTTAAAACTAATCAATTATGCATGATTGCAGGTACATCACAGGATGTTGAAAAAACTTTGAAGTTTGTTAAGGAGAAGAAGTTGAATCTGAATTTTGTTCAAAATGATGCTGAGATAGCAAGATCTCAGAAACAAAAGGAGACAGAAGGGTCTCATGGGAATAAACAACAGAGTATTGAAGCAGAGGAAGAGGGGCCATCTGATGATTGGTCAACAACAAGTGAAGGTATGGAAAGTCGTGTGAAGTTTCCAAATTCTACCCCAATTGAAATTGTTGAGTTATATAGAAAGTTAGATATTCATAGAAGAGAGTTGGAAAAGCAGAGGATCTATACTCAGGATAAATTGCTGAATGTGAAAGACAAAGAAATTTTCATGAACTGAAGTCAGGAAACAGAGGATAAGGATGCAAGAATGATTCAGCAAATTGAAGAAGTTCATTATTGTGAACCAGAGCAAAGAGACATTCTTGAAACATATGATAAGAAGGAGAGACTAGCTGACAGTCTCATGGAGAATTTAAATCACGATACTGATGTGCTGACAAAGGAATTAAAAAAAAACTCAAAGCAGCATATTGAAATTTTTCCAGAGGAGGAAGAGGCATTGATACCTTGTATTTTTAATACTGATAATTCATGTGTTAATTATGCAGGCAAAGAAGGACAACAAATGGAAAATGTCAGAGAATCTAATGAAAGGAAACTATGTTAGATGAAAACATAGTGGAGGATCATCATTCTATCGTGGTGATTGGAACAATGGTGATAACCTTGGAAGTTGGAAAGAAAGACAGTGAAGATTTTCTAAGTCTTGAAAGAGACTTGGAACTGCTAGAAGAAGATTTGGTGACTGGATCATCAAATGAGACCATTGGGTATTGTGATTTTGAAATTGATAATTTGACTGTGTTTACAGGTGTTGCAAAAGACAATCCATCTCTTGGAGTTGTCTTGAAGATGAACTGTTGTAGAAGAAGGAACTCATAAATTCCAAGGAAGGTGAGACAGTCATGTCTCATATGAAGGAACTTGTTATTATTGATGACAAGGAGGAGTTGGCTTGTCTGATTGGCCAAGAGAACACTGCAGGACATACTTTTAGAACTGCCACAGTCATGGAGAATCAAAATTCTATTCTGATAAAGGATGAAGATACAATGTTTGAGGAATTTGATTTGATTGCTAGAATCAATCAAGGAGATGAAAGACACTCATTGAAGGTTGTCAAGGAAAGGGAAAAAGAAGGAAGTGAACATAAGAATAATGTTGCAGAAGGAGATATCTTAAGAGATATTCAGGAATATTGGGAGGAAGCAACAAGAGCAACATCTAAAACAATATCTAAAGCAACAGTATTTGGAGCAAAATCTACAAGAATATTTGCAGTAGAAATTGGAAGCAGCAACAAAAGGCAGCGTAATTTCCAGACAAAAGATAAACTGGAAATAGAGATTGAAAGTATAAGGAGGATAATGATGAAGGTGTCTTAGAAAAATACAACAGCAAGAAATCAAAGTAACAACAACAAAGAAAAGACAAGAATAGACTATGAAAGCATAGCTAGCGGGAAAATGCAGAATAAAATATGGAAGCCTGGAAAAGTGCAGCTGAAGAATAATGCAACTTATGGACAACATCAAAACAAAGTATGGGATCCAAGAGGCTAAAAGTTGGAAGCACATGATCAGGAGATCATGATTAATTTCTACTTTGGGAATCTGATGCAGGAGCATCCAGGTCAACAAATTAATTTTAATTTAATAGATATAGGGGGTCTTGTATTTCTATGAAATTGGAATGAGTTGAGTGATTTTAATATTTTAAAATAGGATTAGTTAAATATTGTGAGGAATTTTGTAAATGTTCTTGAATGTTGGAGAACATGAGAGAATTAGGCTAGTTGAGAACTCATAGGGATTGAGAGATTTAGGAATTAATTATAAATCCTAAATTAGAATTAGTTCATTATTTTAGGATGAGATAGGATCCTTAGGGATTAGTAGAGCTTTTAAGACTTAGAGGATTCATAGGAAATTGTTGAGAAAATAGAGGATTTGGAATGAGAATTGGTTTCAAAAATATTTGTATAAATTGTAAGCCTCAAAGGCATAAAAAAAAAGGGGGTAGAGATAGGTAGAGGTAGGTAGAGTTTGGATTGTAATCCTACGGGCAATGAGAAAAAGAGGCGATTGATTGAAAATCAGGCCTAGAAGAAAAATTATGTGTAAATATTTGATTATCAATACAAGAACTCAATTTCTGAGTTTGTATAAAGTGTGATGTGTTAATACATTTATAGATGTGTGTATGTACCAGAGTATGCATGATTTAAGTGTGCAGAGCATTTTGGAAGAATCTGATATAGAAATCGAATTCACAAGGAATTTGATATATTCCTTTTGGAAAGTCAAGTGAATATAATTGAAGTTTCATTGAAACATAGAACTGAATGAATGAAATTAAAAACATGTACATTGACTTGTGATTGAAGCCACGAATGGAGTAAAGTGCAGAAATGTTGTAAAGATCGGTTAAATAAATGAACAAGAAAAGTCATGGATAAAGAACCACAAAAGATGAAGGGCCATGCGTTGACTGAATGACATAATGGGTTGAAGACTGGTAAGTAGTTTACGCATATTTTGAAATTTGGAAACATACTTGGTAATTTTTGTAGCTGGAAGAATTTCCTGAATTCTAGAATTATGTATTTATGGAACCCTGCATAAATATTTGCATCGCTAAAACAATGAAGATGTATGGTATGGCCGTTGTGAAATTCTTTCAAGTTGGAACCATAGTTCTGTTCAGAAACTTGAGTCAAATGAAAGCAGACACGATGGCATAGAGGCATGAAGAGATGGTTTTATAAAACCACATGTGGTTTTCGCGTAGATTGAAAATTTAAAGAAGTATTTAGTTGATGAGTGCGATAGTGGTTAAGAGGTGACACATGGCATTTTAATACCGCCTATTTCGCATAGGATTAAACCTTTAAACTTCATTCTTTTTAATGTGAAATTACTGTCAGATTGATGAGTGTGCATGATCAACGGTGGATAAGTTTGTTGGAAAGCTGTGGGGCCGAATATAACATTTGTCGGCACTTGGTTTTGTAACCAAGAGTGAACGTCGAGTCAGCTTTGACTTCGTTAAAGGTAAAATATTGGTGGAAGGCATATTAAAGAAATATTTAATATGGTATTAAAGAAATTACCCATAGTCGTTCTTTAAAGGTGAGTTGGTAAGCGTGAATATTATCTATATATATATATATATATATATATAGATATATATGTGATGATACTTTGGGTTTTAATGCAAATTTGAATATTCGTAAATACGAATATTCACAAGGTGGGCAATTTCATGTTGTTTATAAACATAAATTTTAAAAAGAGGATGTTTTATTATGGTTAACATCATAATTGGGGTAATGTGAAAAAATTCCGCATAAAATATCATCACTGATTGGGATAGTCTTGTTTGAAATGTATGAAGACTTGGATTGATATTCATATTGTGGGTAAATGCAGCTTGTGGATGCATCAATGATAGACCCTAAAGGATACTGATTTGTGTTTTGGGATGATGCCCAAATTGACCTGTAACAACTGCCCCCTAAAGCATGAAGTAAAAAATTATAATGTTGATTGAATATTTTACGACGTGATGAGTAGGATCTGAAGCGGATGGTGACCTGCATCAATTACAATACATTACTTCATGATATATTTTCATCTTGGACATGAATCGCTGAGGGAGGCATTCCCATACTTAGCACATAAACTATCATAAAAAAAAATTCGTCTACAGATATAGACCCATGATAGGATAACCATCTGTTTAATGACCATCGCACGAATGATTTGGTACTACTCCTGAAATTGTAGCCCGAATGGATGAAACTACATCCGGGGTCTTCTATCTTGTTCATTCGATCACTTAAGTACGAGTCTAACCATGCGAATATGTGATCTGAAGTCGAACATGGGAAGACACCATCTGTTTACCAACGAATTATCTAAGCCATTAAAAGACGCGAGAGAAGCCACTGTTGATTATAATGGCTCTCAAGGTACTACAATACATTCTCCATGGTGTGAATATATGATTTGATGTCGAACACCATACAAAGTATTTTGGTCGAAGGCCTGTGATGTGAACCTGTCGTTGGAAGCGAGAAACCTACCGTTGATGTAAGCAAGCTCCAAGGTACTGAAAGGTTTTTTCTAAGTCAACTTCCTGGACGATGAGTTGATGTCAACAGGAAGAGACTCATCCCAGGAGGGCCTTGGTGTTTCCCCCATCAACACCATGAAATGGGAGTAATTATTTTAGAGACAGAATGTAACTGATGAAGCAATGTCAGGGATGGCAGTCATGAAATGAAGGTTTATGAGTATTGCAAAGGATGAGGAATAATTGAGTGGCTTCTCTTGAACATATCGATGACACTAAATGAATTAGCAACATTAAGCCAAAACCGAAGTGATGGATGGTATGATATACCATCAAGAAGATTACCCAACCCAAAAATCACGAAGATGAAGTGAATAAGTGTCATGTTCAAGAGAAACTTGTTATCCCTTTCCAAATTTTCCCTAGTCATTGCTGACCAGTACCTCTTTATTTTTTAACAATCTTGAGGAGGATAACATATGTTTGATGTATAATTCCAGCGTTCGGGTGAATCCGTCGCTATTTTATGCTTTAACGAGTCTATCGAAGGTGAAAATCGATCTTGTCACGATGGAAAAGTCCATCACTATTTGATGTTTTAACGAGTTTAACGACAATGAAAACTCGGTCCTTTTTCATGTTTAGAGAGTTTGAAAAAGGAATGAAAAGAAAACCCCACAAGTTATTTTTCGTATAATAGTCCCTTAGATTCAAAAAAGCATAAAATAATACCTGAGAGAACCTCTTAGCCATGTTAGACTAGGGTTTTAATTTTTTGTAAACAATAATCTATCTCAATCTGGAAAAGGGTTAAACTTATACTGAGTATATGTCGTTTCAATTCCTTTGAAAAGCTTGAAAGTACAAGTGTTCGACAATCCTTTCATATTTTGGGAGTCTGAAAAGAGCTGAAAGAGAAATCCAGGGGGGTTCCTTTTTCGTGTTTAACAAAGCTCGAAAAAGAGATAAAAGTGTGCTTTGTGGTCAAAATTTCATTTCACGATCATGCACGACGAACTCACTATATTCAACTGTAATCTTGCTCAAATAACCACCAAATGGATTAACAATACCTATTTAAAATAGTAAGAATGGGTAAAAACCATAGTCATTTCATTAAATATGCATAAATTGATAAAAAATACTATTAAAATAAGAAATTACAAAGTCATTTTTACCATTTCACATTTACCATTCAAATTTCAGTGCTCTGAGCCAGTTTTACCCTCGAACTTCAGCAGCTGATTATGACAGATTCTGTAGACCATTTCTCGTGCCGCCTAGACCAGGTAGGAGATCTTACCTTCCTCTTTCTATTGGTTGCATTATTGTTCATTTTCATGCAATTTTTTTAGGGTTTTGGGGCTCCTAGGGTAAATATACAACGCCCTAAGACCAACACACCCTTGGATGTCGAAAAGTGCATTGTAGAGAGGCTGAAAAGAAGGCCAATTCCTCTACAATGCTCTGTCTTCCACTCAAGAGTGCGTTGGGCGCATTTCAAAAACTTGTTGGTTCGAAATGCGTCGACAGTGTTCCAATGCATGTGATTATTACCGAAATATTTTTTACAAATTATATGATGGATCATAGAAGCATAAATTCCAACTTGTATCTTGTTTTCTGTGTGAAATTTCTCTAGTTTTTTCATGGAATGGCTCCTAACTAAGCTTATGGTTTGATTTTAGAATTTGATTGGATCAAAATGTTGATTACATGATGAGAAAGAGAAGATGAAGAACAAGATATGGTTTCCCTAAATGATCCTGGCACTATGAGAGCCCTCAAAGACTGTGGGTTGCTCAAGTACTTTAGATTGTCAGGGATGAGGCAACACATGGAACTATTGCAGTTCTTGATTTGTTCATGGGACCCAACACTATAGGAATGTCATATTGGGGATAAAGTGCTCCTAATATTTGTTTATGAAATTTAATTTCTGATAGGTTTGTCGAAATGTGGTTCCCCCATTTCCCTTGCAGGATCCATCCATGGAGGTGAAACAGTGAAGGAATACATTCGATAGTTTTGTCGGCCAAGAACTGAGCCTAGAAAATATGGAAAGATAAATATCAAAGATGTATGTGATATGACTTTGTGAATGCTCCTACTTACTATCGCAAAGTTAGCTGGCAACGTGACACTACATGTCACGAACAGATCATACATGCAATATGCACTTGAGTGTCTCGAGCCAACCGTGTTAAAATGGGATGAAGAAATACTCCTTTAGATGAAAGAACAACTGAACAAAGTAAAAAATGGAAAGACAAAAAATTTCAGCTATGGGTCAATCTTGATCACTTTCATTTTGGAGCGAGTTCCATTGATGCAACCACAACATGTGACACTGGGATTAGTTGGTCCTAGAGATCCATAGATGTAGCGGTGGGTCGAGCTGATGGCTAGACATGCTGGTCAGTCATCGATCTCGTTTTCCACTACATTCTTGAGTTGGCTCCAAAGACAAAGTATCTTCATAGAGGAGCATCCATATGCAGGGATGGATTTCCGTGGAGATCCAGATTTTAATTTACTAGTTGATGCTCAATGGGGTGCTATAGGTAAAATGTTTGACCATGTTTTTGATTTTTTGGGATTTTTACATATTTTTGTGTTTTTTGATGTTTCCAAGACTAAACTAAAGATGTTCTATGTATGCAGATGTAGGTACCATTCGACCAGTGATTCGTGGACAACAGCTGGGAGAACTAGCAGAGAGGACTGTTGGGAGAGTAGTCCTTCAGGATTTGGATTTAACCGAGACTCTTGCTGAGTTGCAACAGCATGTGGAGGGATTAACTCTTTGGATACCAGATGTTTAGATCGAGGAGTTACCTATGAGGCTAAAATTCCATACCATTGGTGTGCCTAGCCATTGGATGAGGCTATTGCGCATGATAGCCCAAGCAATGGCCTGCTATCATGAGCATCACTAGGTCTACTTAGATTATGCTATGTCTGTATATATTTTGAGGTCAGATGACCAATGTGTCTTGGACACAATTTTTGTAAAAAAATTGATATAAATCTATTTTACTGTAATATTCCTAATTAGCTTTTAGCTAGTTGGAATATTTATTTTTTCCTTTGTTCATAACTTATATGAATAAGTGGGTAGAGAGACCCTTAAATATCTTTAGTAGGAATAAAACCCCTATTAGTGTAGCTAGTTGAAATAAAGAAACCCTTGGTGTGAATGGGGTCAATGCATGTGGTTGGGGTCAAGGTTGACCAAATCAACAACGCTGTCATGGAGGGCGTGAAGAGAGTGGAGGACAACACAGTTATGGTGGAGGAGTGTATGCATGAGAGTAGCATCTTTAATGAATGTGACCCAAGGTGAGGAAGCTCACAAATCATGTTGTGTAACCAACTCCAAAAATAGAAGAAATGAGATATCAACGCCTTAGAAATAAGCCACTTCGAGGGGGCAACCTCCAATACATTACATGAATGAACAATTCTTGGATGATACAATTTACAAAACCTCCTTTCTATATATAGGAGTCCATGGGGCCATAATGTAATCCTAGTGGCCACAATGTAATCCTAGCCGACCTAACAATAATAATTTAAGGGCACAATAATAACAAAATGGGGGTTACAAGGGTACAATAATAACAATAAGGGGGTTACACTAACAAAAATAAGGGACTATACTAGCAATATAGGGACCTAACATGCCCCTCTCCTTCAAAAAAGTGTTGTCCTCAACGCTTGAGTAGCTCTGGGTGCTTCTGTATAAAATTCTCATCCTCCCATGTAGAATCTTTAGTGGGTAAGTTCTTGCACTTGATGAGATACTCTGAAATTGATCAATTCTGTAGCTGTCGAGTTCTTGTTTCCATGACCGCTTCAGGTTCCAATATGATTTTTCCTTCCTCATCAAGTTCTGGCAATATTGTTTGAACTGGAAGATTTTCACCTATAACCTTTTTTAAGCATGAAACATGGAAAACTGGATGTACTCGCGAAGAAGCAGGAAGCTCCAATTTGTATGCCATAGAACCAATCTTTTGCAACACCTTGTAAGGACCATAGTACTTTGGTGATAATTTATTATCCTTCTTAGCTTGCTTGAGGGACATTTGTTTGTATGGTTGTAGCCGTAAAAATACCCAATCTCCTACATCAAAACTTCTCTCGCCGCGATGTTGATCTGCCTGTTGTTTCATTCGATTTTGTGCCAAATTCAGGTTATCCTTTAAGAGTTGGAGAACTTCTTGCTGATGCTCGACGTGATCTTCCACCGCTTGAACCTTCAAATTTTCCCTTAAAGATGATGTGATCGATGGTGGATGATATCCATAAAGTGCCATAAATGGGGTCATTTTTGCTGCAGTATGGAAGGAAGTGTTATACCACCATTCGGCGAGAGGTAACCACTTGACCCATTGTGTTTTTTTATCAGATACAAAACAACGAAGATATCCTTCCAAACATTTATTTACTATCTCAGTTTGACCATCAGATTGAGGATGATAAGATGAGCTATGAGCTAATTGAGTACCCAAACAAGAAATAACTCCGTCCAAAAATTTCCAGTAAAAATGGGATCTCTGTCGCTCACAATAACCCTTGGGCTTCCATGTAGCTTTTGAATTCTGTCCACAAATGTAGTAGCAACTATACTTGCTTTAAATGGATGAGATAATGCACAAAAGTGTGCATACTTGGTAAGTCTATCAACTATCACCATGATGACATTATTTCCTTCGGACTTAGGTAAACCTGTGATAAAATCCATTGAAATCTCCTCCCAACGTTGACTTGGAATGGATAAAGGTTGTAGAAGTCCCGGGGTCTTAATTGTCTCCACTTTATTCTGCTGGCAAACCAAAAATTCCACCACAAACTTTTGAATATCAGATTTAAGGCCATCCAAAAAAAATTCTTTCTTCACCCTGTGGTAAGTTTTTAAAAATCCTGAGTGTCCTCCTAAAGGAGAAGTGTGCAATTCCAAAAGAATCTTTTGTTTTAGTTGGGAATTCTTACAAAGATATAAGCGATATTTGTACCATAAGGAATCATTTTTCCAACTAAATGTATCGGATGTACTAGGATCTTGCTGCAACTTTTGAATGAGTGTCCATACATATTTTTCCTTCTTCCATTCATCTCTTGCTTCAGTTATCCAATCTGGTTGGATAATAGAAATGGCACAAAGCAATGCTTCCACCTCTTCATTCTTTCTTGAGAGTGCATCCGCAACAACATTAAGCTTTCCTTTTTTGTAGATTATTTCAAAGTCATAACCCAACATCTTTGTGACCCATTTTTGCTGCTCTTCTGAAGATAGTCTTTGTTCCAAAAAGTGTTTAAGACTATCATGATCAATTTTTACCTTGAAGTTTCTTCCCATTAGGTAAGTTCTCCATTTCTTTAGTGCATGCAGTATTGCTAACATTTCCTTCTCATAAATAGGTTTCTGTAAATACTTTCCTTTGATTGGACGACTTTCAAAAGCAATGGGTCTTCCTTCCTGCATTAAAACCGTACCAATTCCATTTCCTGAGGCATCACATTCCACAATAAAGGTTTTTGTGAAGTCTGGCGTAGCTAAGACCGGTGCTAGGCACATTGCCTCTTTAAGATGTTCAAAGGCCGTAGTTGCTTCAGGAGTCCATGAAAATGCATCTTTCTTCAATAATGTTGTTAGAGGTGCTGCTATTCTCCCATAATTCTTAACAAACTTGCGATAATACCCTGTTAACCCGAGAAATCCTCGCAACTGCTTTATGGTTGTGCGGACTTTCCATTCCTTAATGGCTTTAATTTTGTTAGGGTCTACTTTAACACCCTCGTGAGATACAATATGACCCAGATATTCCACCTCTTGTACTCCAAAGAAACATTTGGATTTTTTTGCATATAATTGTTTCTCCTGTAATAGTTTGAGCACCCTATCAACATGTTCAACATGATCCTTCCAAGACCTGCCGTAGATTAGTATATCATCAAAAAATACTAGCACAAATTTTCTAAGGAAGGGTTTGAAAATGGAATTCATCAACCCTTGAAATGTAGAAGGTGCATTGGTAAGGCCAAAAGGCATGACCAAAATTCATAATGACCCTCATGAGTTTGAAATGCTGTTTTTGGAATATCTTCAGTCTTCATTCTAATTTGATGATATCCTGAACGAAGATCCAACTTGGTAAAATAAATTGCTTCATGTAATTCATCCAATAATTCATCAATCACAGGAATGGGAAATTTATCTTTAATGGTGAGCTTATTGAGCTCCCTATAATCCGGACACATTCGCCATGATCCATCCTTCTTGTGTACCAATACTACAGGAGGAGAGAAAGAACTTTGACTGGGTTGAATTATACCCGCCTCTAACATTTCTGCAATCATACGTTCAATTTCGCTCTTTTGGAAGTAAGGATATCTATAAGGCCTGATGTTTGGAGGAACACTTCCTGGAATCAAATGAATAGCATGATCATGATCACGAATAGGTGGGAGTCCTTTGGGAGTTTCAAACACCTTGGAATGATTGTCCAAGACTTGTTGGAGATCTGCAGAAATATATGATTTGGATGTTGGAACTTCTAGTGAGCATAATTGTGAAATTACGCCTCGTTGTTATTTCTTTAGAAGCTTTGTCATGACATTAGAGCTTATTATCCTTCCTGGCTTCCCTGCAATACCCCGTAATTCGACTTCCTTTCCTTCTGAGAAAAATTTCAAGAAAAGTTCTTGAAAATTAAAAGCTACCGTCCCCAAAGATTGTAACCATTGTACTCCTAGTACAACATCAGCACCTCCCATAGGAATGGAAAGCATTGGACTAGTCAACACATGTTCCCCCATGGTTAGCTTGATATTATGGCATTTTCCAGAGCAATTTATAGTTCCTCCATTTGCAACCATCACTTGACATTCTGGCGCCGGGTATAGGAAACAATTTAATTCCTTGGCTACCTTACAATGAATAAAATTATGGGTGCTACCTGAATCAATCAACACTATTACCTTTCTCTTCTTGATTTGTCCTTTTATCTTGAGAGTTTGAGGAGTGGTAATTCCCGCCAGTGCATTACACGATATGGTTGGATTCATTTCTTCCTCTTCTGGGGCTGGTTCCTGGTGTATATCCTCTTCTTGTTCATTTTCTTCTTCCTCTTCACAATCTATGTAAAATAATTTCTTCTCAGGACACTTATGACCTTTAGTGTATTTTCTATCACAACTGTAGCAAAGCCCTTTTGCTCTTTTTCTTCCAATTGTTGTGGTGTCAACCTTGTAGGTTGTGGAAGTCTAGGAGTAGCAACACTTCCATCTTTATATATGTGAGTGGTAGGCTTCCTTGTCGCCATAATTTTACATTCAATTTTTCTTGCCAACCTGAATGCCTTTTCCAATGAATCAGGTTCCCAAACGCAAACTTCATGTTGGATGTTATCCTTTAAAGTCCCTATGAAGACATCAATCCTGTGTTCCTCTGGAATATCAGTTACCCTTATATTCAATTTTTGGAAGTCCTCAATGTGCTCCACCACTGAACCCTTTTGCTTGAGATTTATCAATTGGCTAAAGAAGGTGTTGCTCTTTGTATCCTCATAATGTGCTATCATTTCCTCCGTAAAAATTGACCAAGTGACAATTTTTTTAAGGGAGCAAAGCCATCGATACCATACAAATGTATTTTGTTCTAAATGTAAAGTTGCAATGCGTACCTTTTGTGTGTTTTTCACATTATGGAGATCAAAATATTGCTCCATCCGTAGTATCCATGTTACAGGATCATTTCCATCAAACTTCCTCATATCCATTTTTGGAATATGGTGGTTCTTCCCGCCAACATTAGAGTTTATGAAATCACGATTAACATTTATTTTGTTCTCATCATGAGGTTCTTCTACTATATTTTCTCCATTAGGAATCATTTCTGGTTTTAAACTTGTCATCAAGCCTTCCATGTATGCTTTTAGATCATTCTTCATGTTTTCCATGTTGTCTTTCATGTCATCCATCTTAGCTTCCATGCCCACTTCCATGCCATCCATCTTAGCTTCCAAACCAATCATCTTAGCTTCCATGCCTTTCTTCAAACCATCCATCTTAGTTTCCACGCCTTTCTTCAAAACTTCCATTTCATTTTTTGTTGTTCTTTGCGAGAGCGAAATTTGCTCTTGTAATTTTGATATGTCATATTGCCATTCTTCATCTTCATGAGTCATAGTAGAGCCTTATAAAGGCTTAATGGGTGTTGAATTCTTTTTAGGGGCCATTTTAGAATCCAATACTGATATCTATTCTACAATATGCCCTTGGGATCAATTTAACTTGATTATTAAAACAAGACTTGTGCAATTTGAAAAAAATACACACCTTTTTCTTGCTTTGAGGAGCTCGATATTGAAATTGTATTATCTCTGTGATTGCAGATCTTCAATATTTGAAATTCAGCACTGTAGTAGCCCTCTGAATTTTATTTTGAATGCCACAGGTCTGACCTGATTTGGATTCTTCAAGACACAGTTGTGTCCAATCTCCCACAATGACCTAATTATGGACTGGTTCAGTAGAGCGAACTTGTACGACTTTCCACGTGTCACTGTTTCATCCTTTGTCTCTGAAATTGATAGCCAATAAACTACAGTCTGTTTACTTGCAAAAAATTTTTACGGCACTCCAATCTGATGCCCAGAGAGAGAGTTATTGAACTTTTCCCACGATCACCTCTTTGAGATGCAATTCAGGAGCCTGAAAAAGCACTGCCTTCCACAGATCATATCTCCAAAAATGTTGCGAACCAAGCTTTGAATTTTTTTGAAGAATTTCCTCAGGCTTTCAGCTTCGCACCATATGAATTTCATACTCTGAACCTTCGTACAAAAAAATTTATAGCGCAAATGCGACGATGACCTGTTTAGGAGCCTGAAAAAATACCTAACTTCCACAGATGATATCTCCTCAAATATTGCGAACCAAGCTCTGAAATTTTTAGACAAGCTTCCTCAGGATTTCTGCTTCGCACCCTAAAAATTTCAGCTTCTGAAACTTCGTAGAAAAAAAGTTATAGCGAAAATTCCACGATGACCTGTTTGGAGCAGCGAAACCCTAGAATCCAAAGCTCTGATACCAAATGTTATGTAACCAGCTCCAAAAATAGAAGAAAAGAGATATCAACGCCTTAGAAATAAGCCACTTCAAGGGGGAAACCTCCAATACATTACATAAATGAACAATTCTTGGATGATACAATTTACAAAAACTCCTTTCTATATATAGGAGTCCATGGGGCCATAATGTAATCCTAGTGGGCCACAATGTAATCCTAGCCGACCTAACAATAATAATTTAAGGGCACAATAATAACAAAATGGGGGTTACAAGGGTACAATAATAACAATAAGGGGGTTACACTAACAAAAATAAGGGACTATACTAGTAATATAGGGATCTAACAAATTATATAAGGAAGATGATGGAAGCCATAGAAGGAATTCTAAATATTGTTTATGTCTTGGTCTCTTATGACTTTCTGCATGCTTCAGCTGTTTAGGGGAGTTTGTTGTGCTGTTTAGCACAAGGGTGTTTTCGGGCAAAAATCCCACCCTCATCCTTGAGGGACTTCGAGTGCCTACTCAGGAGAGGTTTACTGAGCTTCAATTTCACCATCTGGCATTAGGCCAAGCATCCACCATCATCCAAAACATAGTGTCCTTTAGAAACTGCGTTATTTTGCAGGGCAATGCAGTGGAGGGTTGAAAAACCCAGTTTGTGAGCTAGTTTCCTAGTGAGGGGAGCAACCCTTCAACTAGAAATATAGAAGGGAGAAGTTGCAACCATTTTACTGTCATATCAGCCATCTCCTAGTAGTGATTCAATGTTAGTGCGTAATTCGGCCCTAGGGCTATATTTTTCACAGTGTGTATTTTCGGAAACCCTTTTTGGGTTGTCTTGGAATTGTGTTTGGGAGCTTAAGTCTATGATCCCAACACTTTTTGAGAATTATATAGAATATATTTGTATTTCTATTTTTTAGCAGTAGTTACACTCACTGGGACTGCACTGTCATGGTCCTCCGGCATTTTGAGTTGCAACAACATTTCATGTTTGGGTGTATTTGATCATTGGAGGCTTGTTTTGCTTAACTCGAGTGACCTTTTCCTCAATATATTGTACTCATTTTTTTGATGATATACATAATGAAAGGGATCTATGATTTGATCATGTTTTGATGTATTGATATTTACTGCAATTTCCAATTTTATGTTCGATATTCTTGTTTTTCCTGTTTGGAATATTACAGTGGTATCAGAGCATAATCTTGGCTTAGCCTATGGGGCTCTACGTCTATAACATCTGGACCAATGGATGAAAGAGAGTTTCCAAAACTTATTTTCCAAACTATGCAAGATATTTCCAAAGAATCAAGGAGATGAGGGTGTGAATACAGAAGGAATCCACTAGAGGGTTTCAACATGGAGAGAGTTCTGGCACCTCACATTATTGGTGTGAGCAACCAGAATCACAGCCAGTTTCACAATGCTCCACCATGCCCACATTCCTAGCAATAGGAAATGAGGGATCACAAGAGGAGGAGACTCTTGGTGACTATTTCCTAGAATATGAATCTCAATTTCAGAGGTTCAAGGAGCATCTAAACTTCCAAGAGTTCTGTCAGATCAAGGACAATAGAAGACTCGGTAATCATAATCGAGGTGGATCATACGTGCAAAACCATGATCTGTAGCGTACTATGGGTAGATTCTTTCTGCCTACTTTTGATGGGTCACCCAAGTGTACAACCAAAGCTTGGGTAGAGAAGTTAGACATATATTTCCAGCTAAACTAAGTTTCAGAGATGGAGGCCATTAATATTGCAGCGCTGCACCTTGAAGGTGAAGCACATGAATGGTGGTTTCATGGTATATATACACTAGGGCATGATACTGTCACTGCTTATGAAAAAATTACTCGGATGTTGGTGTAAATATTTGACCACAGAGATCCAGAATCACATTTTGTTGAGTTAGCTAAACTCAAGAAAACATGAGATACAAAAACCTATATTTCTGAATTTCTGAAACTTTCAGTCATGGTGCTATATCTATCTGCAACTAGAAGAGTATATATTTTTATTGATGGGATAGCGGAGCCTTGGCATGGGTTGGTGAAATCCACTAGACCAACTAGACTCCAGGAGGCTATTGAGAGGGCTAGAGACTTGAAACATGATTTACCATGGGCAAAGGCCCCATTTCAGCAAAATCTCTCCCCTTAGGAAAAGGGAAAAGAGATGAAGGTTCCTCCTTCAAAAGAGAATCAAGAAAAAGGATCTCTTAGTGATGATGTCTGGGGAGATCTAAGGAGGAGAAAACTTTGCTTCACTTGCCAAGAGCCATGGGAACTAGGGCCTCGGTGTGCTGCTGGGAAGGCACATTATGTTGAGGTATTCTTTGATGATAAATAGGAGGGAGACGAAGACTTAGAGGGTGATACCAGCGCTGTAGCATCAGGAGGAGATCCACCACCACCAGGAGGTGGGAAGGGATCATTTTCTCCAACAGGAGGAGCCCTTGCAGCTTTATGGGGAGTTCCCAAGTATCTAACATTGAGAGTCCGAGGCACTCTTCAGGGGTAGCGGGTGTCGATATTGATAGATAGTGGGGATACCCATAACTTTATTGATACTTAGTTAGTGCATAGGAGAGGTATTCCCACAGATGATTTTGAGGGATTCTTAGTCTTGGTTCCAGGAGCTAGAACCATGCAGTGTGTTAAGTATGTTACGACATTAACCATCATTATGGGGACTTACAAATTGACATACCACTTATTTGTGGTAGATATTCCAGACACCAATGTGATATTGGGTGTTCAGTGGTTGATCACTTTGGGGAAAGTCACCACAAATTGGGAAACCTTGGAGATGGAATGGACAGAAAAGAAGAATAGTGAACACCAGAGGATCAGGGGCATGCACACTTATCCACCCCAGATAGTCTCAGCACACAAGATGGAGGATGATTTGCGCAGAGGGGACATAGAATGGGCAGTAGAAATGCATATGTCAGATGCAGGAGGCAAGGGTGCACCAGTCAACTCGGATGTACAATATTTTCTAGACTGCTATTCTACAATGTTTGGGGACATACCACTGGGAAGGCCACTAGACCGGCGGTTTGAGCATACTATTGAGTTGGAGCAAAGGATCCAAGAAGTGATCACCATACACTATAGGCGTCCCAAAGCCTACAGGGATGAGATTGAAAAATCCATTTAGGATCTCTTGGCTTTAGGACATATCCGAACCAACACCAGTACCTTTGCTTCTTCTGTGGTCTCGGTGAAGAAGAAGGATGGTACATTGAGGATGTGCATTGACTATAGATCCTTGAATAATAAGACAATGAAGAACGTGTACCTAATTCCTAGGATGGATGAGCTAAGGGGATCAAAGTACTTCTTAAAGATTGATTTGAAGTCAAGCTACCATCAAATCAGGGTGAGGGATCAAGATATCCCCAAGACTTCATTTCGATGTCATTATGGCCACTTTGAGTTCTTGGTGATGCCCTTTGGGTTAACTAATGCTCCGACTACTTTTTAGTCTTGTATGAACCACATCTTCCGTGGTCAATTGAGGAAATTTGTGCTGGTTTTCTTTGATGAAATTATTATTTACAACCACATATGGGAGGAGCATCTACAACATATTGAGACAATATTATGCATTCTTGAGGAACAAAAATTTAATGCTAAGCTCTACAAGTGTGAATTTGGGCTCACAGATATGCTTTATTTGGGCCAAATCATTGGAGTAGATGGAGTTTGAGTCCATGAGGAGAATATCTGTGCTATTTGATATTGACCTGAGCCCAAGGATGTAACAGAACTTCAGGGGTTTGTAGGAATCTGTACCTACTACTGGAAGTTTTTCAAAGGGTTCTCCCAACTAGCAACACCATTCACAAGTTTGACCAAGAAGGAAGCTTTTGTTTGGATAGACACATCATAGAGGGCCTTTGATAAGCTCAAGGAGGTGATGAGAAGTTGACCAATGTTGGTATTGCCTGATTTTACCCAGCCCTTTGTGCTGGAATGTGATGCTTCAGGGAGGGCTTTGGAGCCATTTTGATGTGGGGGGGCCATACCATAGCTTTTGAGAGTCAGAAGTTGCTGCCTCATGAGAGGCTGTACTCTATATATGATAAGGAAATGTTTTCCATTATGCATGCATTGGCCAAGTTTCGAAAATATTTGGTGGAAACATATTCTGAGTGAAGACTGATCACAACAGTCTTCGGTTCTTCCTTGAGCAGAAGCAGCTGCAAGAGAGGCAACATAAATGGGTTAGCAAAATCCAAGCATATGAATTTGACATTGAATACATCAAAGGGAGGAGTAATGTAGTAGTGGATGCCTTATTGCAGAGGCCAATGACATTATCATTGATGAGTGTGGATACAGATTGGAAGGCCCAGCTATTGGTGGAGTATTCTAAAGACCAATTTTCATGTGAGATCCTAGATGGACATGTGACTGATGAGAGGTATAGAGTGATGGATGAGATCATATATCACCAAGACCAGATCTTCTTGAATAGAGATTCTAGGTGCAAGGAGAAGATTTTGCATGCAACACATGATTCCCCACTCTCAAGCCATCAAGGATTCACCAAGACATACTGAGCCATTCAGGAGAGATTCTCATAGAAGGGTCTTAAGGAGGATGTGCTCCAGCACATCAAGGAGTGCATAATTTTCCAGTAGAATAAAGGGGAGAGCAACCATCCTGCAAGGTTGTTACAACCACTCCCTATTTTGGAAGGAAAATGGGAGAGTATTTCTATGGATTTCATTACATGTTTACCAATAGTACAAGGTAAGGACTGTATTTTTGTAGTTGTTGATCGACTAACAAAATATTCTCATTTATTTGCTATTTCTGCATGATACACCTCTTCAAAAATGGCCAAGCTCTTCTTTAGAGATGTTTTCAGACTTCATGGTATTCCTAAGACCATAGTCAGTGATAGGGATAGCCGCTTCATGGGTGGATTTTGGTAGGAAATTTTTCGGTTGGTGGGTACCAAGTTGACACCGAGTACCAGTTATTACTCCCAGACCGATGGGAAGAAAGAGATAGTAAACTAGTGGCAAGAAGGCTACTTGCGGAACTATGTTGCGGGGCAACAAAGAGCATGGCTACGCTGGATCCACTTGGGAGAGTATTACTATAACACGACATTTCACATGTCGATCCGTATGTCTCCATTTCGAGCTCTATATGGGTATGATGATTTATCATTTGTTGATGTGATGTTTGGAGCAATCAAGGATCCTAGAGCCAAGGAGTGGATCCAAGAGAGTTAGGATATACTCTAAGCTCTCAAGGACAACATTGCTACAGCCCAGAATCAACAGAAGTTGTATGCATACCATGGTCGGATAAAGATACAGTTTGAGGTGGATGACTTAGTCTATCTCTGTCTTTAGCTTTATAGAAAATATACACTGAAGGAGAAGGGGTATGAGAAGCTTAAGCCTCGGTTCTATGGGCCATACAGGGTGATCCGTCGTGTTGGGGAGGTAGCATATGTGTTGGAGCTCCCCACTGGGAGTAAGATCCATAACATTTTTCATGTATCATGCCTCAAGAAGGCCATTGGACAACATGTGGTTGCCACCATGGATCTCCCACCTACTGATGATGAGGGCCACCTAGTTTTACCACCAGAATCCATCTTGGATACTTGGGAGAGGTAACTAAGGAGTAGGGTGATTAAAGAATATCTGATTCAATGGAGGAATCTACCAGATGAGGATGCCACTTGGGAAGGAGAAAATATTTTGCAGCATCCATCTTTGCAGTTTCTTTAGGACAAGAAGCATTTGGGAGGAAAGGACTGGAATATTCCTAATTATCTTTTATCTAGTTGGAATATTAAATTTTTCCTTTGTTCATAACTTAGATGAATACGTGGGTAGAGAGACCCTTAAATCTCTTTAGTAGGAGTAAAACCACTTCTTGTGTGAAAGTGGACCTGTGTAATTATTTGAAATAAAGAAACCCTTGGTGTGAATGGGGTCAAGGTTGACCAAATAAACAAGGCTGTCATGGAGGGAGTGGATAGAGTGGAGGACATCGCAGTTATGGTGGAGGAGTGTATGCATGAGAGTAGCATCTTTAATGAGTGGGACCTAAGGTGAGGAATCTCACAAAGCATATAAGGAAGAGGATGGAAGCCATAGAAGGCATTCTGAATATTTTTTATGTCTTGGTATTTAATGAATTTCTATACGCTTCAACTATTTATCAGAGTCGGCTGTGCTGTTTAGCACAAGGGTGTTTCCAGGCGAGAATCCCACCCTCATCCTTGGGGGACTTCAAGTGTATACTCAGGAGAGGTTTATTGAGCTTCATTTCCACCATCTGGCATCAGGCAAAGCATCAACCATCATCCACAGTGCAATATCCTTCAGCAACTGCGTTATTTTGCAGGGTAGTGCAGTGGAGGGTTGAAAAACCCAGTTTGTGAGCTAGTTTCCTAGTGAGGGGATTATCCCTTCATCTGGAAAGCTAGAAGGAAGGTGTTGCAGCCATTTTCTTGTCATATCAACCATCTCCCAACAATGATTCAGTGGTTGAGCATAATTCAGCCCTAGGGCTACATTTTTCATAGTGTGTATTTCCGGAAACCATTTATGGGTTGTCTTGGAATTGTGCATGGGAGCTTAGATCTATGATCCTGACAATTTTTGAGCATTATATTAGCAAATATTTTTATTTTTATTTTCTAGTAGCAATTACACTTACTGGGACTGCGCTATCATGGTCCTTCGACATTTTGAGTTGCAACAAAATTTCATGTTTGGGTGTATTTGATCATTGGAGGCTTGTTTTTCCTAACTTGAGTGACCTTTTCCTCAAGATATTTTACTCATTTTCTGCTGTTATACATAATGAAATGGATCTATTATTTTCTCATGTTTTTATGTACTGCTATTTACTACAGTTTCCAGTTTTATGTTCAATATTCCTGTTTTTCCTGTTTTGGAATATTACATTTACTTTCAGTGTTTTTCTATGATTATGTGCAATCCTTATTCAATTGTATGATGTGAATTGAAAATATATATTTACATATGCTGAAAATTTTTATTTAACACATAATTCGCCAAAGGATCAACTAAAGTGTTAAAGTTTCTAGAAATGTGTTGATATTGGATGTAATCAAAATGTCTTTCCAAAAGACGAACTCTAAGGAACATGCGATGAATTGCTGAATTTCAAACAATATAAATGCCAGTAAGCTATATTACGAAAATTTTGAGTCCAACCTGATGAGGATGTGATGAATGCAAAGTGAAATGGCATCAAAGAGGAGTTCTATCAACCCGCTATACTCAGTGATATTGTTGGTCGATCGACCAATACAAATCCCTTGGAAATTCACTAACTCGGCTCTTGGAGCGAAGATGGCCCATGCTGCAGAGGATAGATTTTGAATAATACAACTAGCACCATTGGCATATCCAAAAAATGGTTCTGAATATTATGACATCTGTAAAAAATGCAAAGCAGATTTCTAACCACATGAAAAAGTCTAAAAGAAACACTACTAGACATACAATCAAATAATATAATATAGTGTTTACAATGCAAAATCGAGCATAGTAGCATTTAAGATACAACCCATTGCGAGGCTGCGCCAATGGAATCCCATCATAATATACCAAATCACAGGCACCCTTAGCTAGAATGCGCTTGACAATGTAGGGGCCATGCCATAATGGTTCAATTTTTTCTATTCCTATCTTATCAGCTTCCTGATCATAAAGCAAGACCAGATCTCCTTTCGAGAAGGTGCGAGGATTGACATTGTGGTCATATTAATTCATCTCTTATGTGCTTCGTTGGCCAATGCGGCTTCATGATGCATTTCATCTAGATGGATGAGATCTAAAAGACTTGCCTCTTCTTCAGAAGTGTCAGGTAGCAGGTCAATCACGAGTTTCAACAATGGCATTTTGCATTGTATCGATAAGATAGCTTGCAAACCGTAAACTAGCTGAAAGGGAGTAAATCTGGTTGCATTTCTCACCGAGGTTCGATACGCCCATAAAGCTGAGTACAAGATCAAATGCTAGGTTTGTTTATGAATTCCAATCATGCGTTGAAGCATATGTTTAAAAATATTGTTGATAGCTTCAATTTTTCCATTAGGTTGTGGATAATAAGGAGTAGAACTATCATGCGACAATCCTAAATTGGTAGTCAACTCATCCATCATGTGATTGCAAAAATGTTTTCCATGATCTGTGACTATGGCTTGCGACACACCAAACCATGTAACCACATGGTTAAAAAAGAACAATGTAGCTGTCTGTCCTATGTTGTTGAATGTAGGCATCGCCTACGCCCACTTGGTAAAATAGTTAACGATGACAATAATATACCCATGCCCCCCGGCCGAGCGAGGGTTACATGTCATGAAGTCAATGCCCCATTTTGAAAATGGTCCAAAAATGACGACATGATGCATTGGTGCTGGGGGAAAGTGAGTTTTACGATCAAATATATGGCAAGCATGACAACTTCTAACTGTGATAATGCAATCGCGAAATATGGTAGGCCAAAAGTAACCAGGATGGAGAATATTCTGCGTGGTAGCATAGCTAGACAAATTTCCACCACATGCACCAACGTGGTAATCATTTAAAACTTTATCGACCTCCTCATGAGTGAGGCACCTACATAAAATCGTATCAAAACCACTACGATAAAGTGTATCACCGACGATCAGATAATATTTGGCTTGGTATCGAATACGTCGCTTTTTTGAGTGAGAGGTATTGGGCTAAAAATTTTGAGTCTGGAGATAGATAATGAAATAACCATACCATGGGTCAGATGGATCTATTAGAAACAAAGACTCATCCAGAATTGATGGTTTCATAGTAGACTCAGTGCTACTCGATGGAAGGTCACAGATAAGCTCAGCAAACACCAAAGACTTCTTTGAATTGGATTTGATAAATTCCAAATCAAATTCCTGCAAAATGACGATCCATATTGAATATTCCCTCCCCATCAATTTATGTGACAGAATGTATGTCATAGGGTTGAAATTCGAAATGACAATGGTCTTTCGAAGCAGGATATAATGTCGAATTATTTGTACAAATTGAATGGTTTCCAAAGAGAGCTTCTCAATGTTTGTGTACTTAACTTCCTTATCATTGAGATTATGGCTCAAATAATAGATTGGATGTTCAATCCCATCTTCTTCTTGGAATAGAACCATAGTGATGGTTGTATCTACAACGACGAGATACAAGAAATAATCACTCTGATAATTTGCTGGATAGATTAATGATGCTCGAATCAGGGTATATTTAAGAACACCAAAGGAAGCTTGCGCAACCTCATCCCAATGGATGGGAATACCATTTTTTAAGAGTCGAGTAAATCCTTTAGCCATTTCAGCATAGTTAGGAATGAACCTCCTTAGAAAGTTAGCCTCCCCTTTGAGTCTTTGTAACTGAAGCAGATAGGAAGGAGCAGGCAAATAAAGAATGGCCTGGACGTTCAATGGATCAAGTCAAATTCCGTATTTCAACACGAAAAATCCAAGAAAAAGACCAGAACCAACACCAAACAAACATTTGTGTGGATTGAGGCGTATTTTGTAGTGACGACATCGTAAAAATATCACTCTCAAATGTAGCGGGTGGTTAACTTGTTTCTGTGAATGTGCATGTAAGTAATCCAGATACGGTTGAACTATGTGCTTGATGTCATGGAGATCATAATTCATTGTCCTCTAGAATGTTGCCCCAGTATTCTTTAAACCAAAAGGGAGATTTCGATAAGAGAATGTGCCCCAGGTACATATAAACGCAGTTTTTATTGGTCCTCTGCACGAATATTGATCTAATTGTAATGGGAAAATACATCCATGAAGGAAAATATTTCACATCCAACAAATTCATCAATAATTTGGTTGATAAAGGGAGTGGGATAGTTGTCTTTCAGACAAGCATGATTAACATCTTGATAGTCGACACACACTCTAATTGTCCCCTATTTATTCATGACATGAAAAATGTTAGAAACACAATTAGTAAGTGGAACATGGTAAATGAATCTAGCACACAAAATTTTTTCAAACTCAGCTTTAATGGAAACAACTTTGTTAGGATGAACATGACGAAGGCGCTGTCGTATCAGCTTGACATCAGGATACATTTTAAGTCTCATGTTTAACAATTCTGGAATTGATACCTGGCATTTCCTCATATGACCAAGAAAATACATCTCGAAATTCATGAAAAAGAGCACGGTAAGTGTCAAGTTCAAATGGAGAACAAGATGCACTGACATGAATGTTTTATACAATGCTAGGTTTGGTCGAAATATTGATAGAAATCGTTTCTTCGATATTTGATGGGTTTCGCTCAGAATCAATAGTGTGGATAGGGATATAATTCATCAAGAAATCTATGACTGTAGGGTGATATAGTTCAGTTGGATTATCTTCACTGTAATCTGGAAGATGGGATCGTTGATGTGATGCTTCCCATGGTTATTCTTCTGGCACCATGGATTCCATAATGTTCTCATCGGTTGAGAATACACGTGAAAAAGGATTAGAAGAAGTACCAAAATCCAAAGAATGATCAACCCAAACAGTTGGCGACAAAGGATTTGGATTGGTCGCATAAGCCAAAAATATTGATTGCTATGCTAGCTCAATTGGACTTAGCGGCATGATGTTTCCCAGCCTATCTATTTCAGAATCATTAGGAATCTTCCTTAATTCAGATGAAGTGGAAGATATCATATTTCAGGACTCTATATTAGTGATTTCCACCAATGTTGCAGGCGATGGTAACGAAAAGGTGCCCATTAGGGAAGAATCCTTAAAGAGTCCTACACCAATGTTCTGAAGAGATGGTGGGGGTCCGTGAACAAACAAAACACTTCCATTTTCCTGGGAACCAGAGGCGAAGCAAGAGAGTTGTTCAATGGATATGATTCTTTCCTTATGGGGGAATATGATCATACGAAAGTAAGTAGATACTACCACAACCATAGCGTAAACCCACGATCTTCCAAGTAATATATTGTAGTCAAGGGGTTCGTCAACAACCTCAAATTCAGTAGTAATTGATTTTCCCCCTAGTTTGACTTGCAGGTTACTAAGAATTCCACAAGGCTTATATGTACGACCGTAAAAAGCTTTCAACGTTGTAGGTGATTGTGACAAAGTCAGTGAACCAAGTGAATTCCAGAAACTCATAGACATGATACAAGTAGATGCACCTTCATTAATGATAGTTCGATGAATAAAGAGATTCAAGACATGTAATTGATTCAAGAATGCTAATTGTGATGGTAATTGTGGCACATATCTTGTGTGATTAAAGACTACACGATTTGAATCCATTGGATCGATTCCACCAATCACGGACAACAAAGCCTGCTTCTAGGAAGGACAATTCTGAAGAACCTCAAGAGCTGAAATAGCAGAAGGTGACTAAGACATATCTTTTATTGCGTTATAATTTTGAGCTACACGACCTCGAGGGTTGAATGTCGATTTATGAGTTACTCCCTTTGGCAGATTTATTGTCAACTCTGGAATGATAGGAAGTAGAGCCGAGTTAGATGAGGTTGAAGTCGAAGTGGTAGGTTGATTTTTAGCTTGACCGTTCGACGAAAACAATGGATTACTGTAATCTTTACTTTGATTAGACACCAAAACATCAGATTTAGGCTTAGTGGCGGATAACATAAGCACTTGCAAACTAGAAGTAGGATCCGTAGCAACCATATGTGTTTCCGAGTTCGGAAAAAGGATTTGTCAACACTGAGGATGCGACAGAAGTCTTAAGAAGCTTTGGTAATTCCTAGTGGTGAGGACAATATCTTTTAAAATTCTTGTCATTACATATCAAGCAAGGGTAACAAGGTTTCCGAAAAGAACTGGATGAATTAGATGATTTTTCCTGCGAGGGTGAATTTATCCTTCCCCTTCTTCTTACTTCCAGGTTGCTTGTCACATTTGCCTTTGTTAGATGACACGACATGGATTTCAGAAGAAGACGTAGGATAAGATGAAATAGGGTTTTGATTTGAAACAACAAGTGTAGAACTAGATGGTCAACTTTATGTTGGAGTGCTAACAGAACCAATGACACCATTGCTGGCATGAATGTCCTGACCAGATGGAGCAAGAGGAACAATAAAATTTGGTCGTGGCGCATTTGGAATATTTTCATACAGTATGCTAGACTGAGTGTAAATGAAATCTAGATATTGGGCACGAGAAATTACTTGCTCTTCAGTGACAACACCACCTTTGGCCACTTCCTTGGTGATAGATGGCAACAAGGATTTAATAAACCACTCAGCTAAAAGTTGATAAAGAACAAATTTTTTAACCATTCTACGATGACGATGCCACTCCTATATATGATCTGATATATGAGTAGTAGTGGTCTATTTAAATATGGTCAAAAGTTCCGTTCCAGTTTCATATTTGATGGGTAACTAGAAGTGGGTTAAAAAAGTAGTGGATAAAGATGTAAATTTATCAAAATAAGATCGTAGTAATTCAATATACCACTTCGTAGCCAGACCAGTAAGCGTTTGCTGGAAAAGACACAGTCTAACTGAATCATCATTTAAGGAATTTTATGAACACCATAAATGATTAGTCATGACATGCGTATACGGGTCTTCTCCATAATTTCCATTAAATTTTGGAATGTCAGAGGGCAATTTGTGAGGAATCACTGGCCACCAAGGTAAATAATGAATGGGAACATTGGTGAGCCGATTTAAATCAGGTAACTCAATTGTTGCAATAAATGGAAACTGTCGATTTAAGTCAGGTTGAGCATAACCAGGATAAGATGGAATTGCTTGAGAAATATGCCATTGTGTACCAACAAATGGATTATGTTGTTGGTAACCTAGATAGGGGTAGGCTTGTTGACCAGGACCTGGATAAGCTTGATACTATGGGAATGGTTGTTGTGGATGCCATGGAATATGATAAAACTGTTGCTTGCTAGGATAATTCAGACCCGATTGTGAATAGACAGGGCCAGTAGAGGCCAGTGACAAAGGTAAAATAACTTGCGGTTGTGAAATTCCTGATACAGATGGTTATTGAACACCAGCTTGGGAAGACAGAGTTTGTAGACCCGAAACTTGAGGGTTAGGGGTTGAAGGACCCGCTTGAGAAGACTAAGCAACAACCATAGAAGTAATAACAGGTGTAGTAGGCACAGATGCAACAAGTTGAACAGGTTAATATTGATACACAACCATTTGTAGATGAATAGGAAAAGTAGGCTGCCATTGAAAAAGATGCATTCCAGCATATGATTGAACTAAAAACGATGAAGTACTGCCATATGGCCTGAACATTTTTGGCCCCCCAACATATGGAGTATAATTATATTGCACATACTAACTTTCATATGATGGGTATCCATCAGATACTGGATAAGATGGACAGTAATTGGATGGACTAGCTTGATATTGAGCTGATGATGTCAATAAAGGATAAGGCCATTTAGTACTCATAAGAGATGAACCAGATGGAATTCTAGATGATGACATGGGAGAATTACATGGACTAGAGGAGACACCAGAGTAGGTTCCATTTAAATCCTAGTAACCCAGTGGGATAGACATACCACCATAAAGATGAGACTCAAGTGTCGTCGAAAACATCGAAGATGAAGCAATAGTAGATGCTGTCGCAACTGTAACAGATGGTGAATTCTGGGATGATGTTCCATCCATGGTTAAATAACCCAAAAAATAATCTAACAAATCTACGGGAACTTGAGAGTGAAAAGGATCAACAAAAGCATAGTAGGTCAAACAAGGAAAAGACGGATATAAATGAAGCCCTGACCCAAAATGAGTGGGAGATGAAGGGGTTTTCTCTTCCTGAAGTTCTTCCTCTATTGAAATCAAACTAGGTGGAAGTACTTCACTATCAAGCCCAAGATAAATTTCAGGTGGTAAACTCTGTGGTAAAGAGGAAGACTTAATGGTTACAGATGACTGAGGATCAGACGGTTGCACGGGAACAACTTTGGGATCAAGATTTTTTGGTAAAAGAAAAATTGGTTCCGAATCGAATTCCAGTTGAACAAGCTAGTGCTCTGGATTTACCATTTCACTGGATTGAATTTTAGTGTCCTCAAGCAACTGTGAAGGTTCTGTCTTGACAGTAGCAGATAAACCAGGATTGGTCGAAATGACTTGAGACTTAGTACTCATAGGATCAGATGTCTCTGATATATAATATGATGTAGCACCAAAGGTTCCAGAGGTACTGGAATCGGTAGGACGAGCACGCCTTTGTCTACTAGGTGTAGCTTCTAGCGGTAAAGGTGGTTTATTCACTGTCCTACGAAAATGACAGGGAAAGGATTGATCTTCTTCCACGATTTCTGATTTATTTTAATACAAAAACAAATAAACAAAAAGAGGGTAATGGTAGGAAAAAGTATTACCAAACAACTGTGAACTACAATATACCACCCCAGTAAACCAAGGACTTATTTACGTGCATGAAATCTCCCCAAATGATGTGTTTGGTGTATCATAGTGTACAAGGCGACCGATTCGGTAACCTATGGATGGTAAGCAACCTAAAGTTTTCCTCCCAAATATACACAAAGGTACGTGAAGGCCCAATCCATATTAGTGCTGTATAATATGAAACCGCATAGTGAGAGCATCCCCTTATAATTTTTGTACTAGAACAATGCTCGATATACCCGAAAGTACGTGGACGAACTCCGATATACTTACGTACGTGGAATGAGGTATCGCACTTGGAATGTACCTCAGAAAATTAATGACAACTGCTATGTTTAACGACCCCGGAACCTGTCTTTTATCCTATACCTATAAATTTTATTGTTAATGTTACAATGCTTACTTAGATAAATTCAGATAAATTTTGATTTTGATCTTGATTATCAGTTTGTCTTTTAGGTTCACCACGAGATGTATTGAACATTCCTGGAATGTAATTAAAATGATAAGGATTCGTTTCGATTTGATTAATGACAATGAAAAACTAGCTACAAGGGATAGAGAAATCATATTGTATGCAATAATCAATGAGAACATCTAAATGCAATTTCCCTAAACTATTCCTATGCATCACTCACAATCCCTATATGCAAATGCATGTTTTTCTTTTCAATTTCTTTTAATATTAGATGAATGAAAAAGAAACTAATGCACAAACAATCACTCAAAACTTTCAAGAGAAATGAATACTTAAATGACAATTCCTCTTTTCGAAAAATAATGAATTGATCAAATGTAAAATTTAAATTTGGAACTATTCGACAATGACAAAGAAAACAAAAAGAAACATTGATCAAACAAATCCAAAGTGAGGCAAGAACATTAGAGGCAATTTGGTCTCTAGAGGGAATCAATCACTTGAAAATTTAGCAAGCAAGACACTGAAATGAATTGCAAAAGAAAAAATATGATAGATTTTGGTTGGTCACAGGGGAAACACACCCTTGAGTGGGAGACAATGTGTTGCAGAGCACTGTCCCTAAGGCAACAGTGCTATGCAGAGTATTGTGTCAAGACCAACAATGCGTTGGTGCTAAAGGGAACTCTAAAAAATAAACCAAACACACTACTTTTTCTAAAACACATTAAAATGACTGAAATTAAGCAAGTAAAGTCTACTAGGGGTTGATGGATAAGGGTATTAACAACAGGGACTTTTTGTCGTCTCCCACTGTGGTCGCCAATTTCTAATTTGTTTTACGGAAATCAGACCTATGGATAAGTATGATTTCCATAAGTGTGGTGGTGCACTTAGAACAACAAAAAGAAAGATATTTGACCTTTTCCTTAAAATTAATAGATAAGGGAAGAAAACCCACTTGTAATCTGTTCGCTTTTCCTCGCCTCCCTTCGTTGCTTCCATCTCTCTCAACCAAACTGAACTCACTTGATTGATACCTACAATGGAAAACGGAAGAGAGAAAAGACATTAAAGGTAATATTATATATTCAAGTTAAACAAATTGAATTGATTACATTTTTAAATACACATATAACATCATTGACACATGCATTAGGAAAGGAACAAATGTCTTTATTATGAAGTATAAGGAGAATTACAACTTGTTTATCGACTCGATGTCACTCCTCTAGCTTGAGTCCCATCCTCATCACACCCAACATCATCACACTAGCAACATAACATTAGATGCACGATACCTCCAAGCGCTTTGATCTCACTAGCATAACTCTACTTAACAAAAATTATTTCTCTCTTGTGCGCTATGATCAATGTTATTTTTATAAGTAGAAGAAAGTATTTTGACATAAATGAATCATTGAATGGTTTTTCCAAAATTGGATGAAGAGGTTACCTTGTTCATGGGAATATGAGGATAAGAGGTTTAATGGCTCCATGGTGTCCATATTCAAAGCTATCAAATAAGGTGAAAGCCGGAACAACTTCTACAAGCCACTAGAGGTTGGGAAGATTCCCAGAATCCAATGAAAAATTCACTCCCAGTCGAAAAAAATACCTTAAAGTGGGCTAGATACTATACAACACAACCTTGCACGGGAGTATATGCTCTACAAAGAAGTTACTTCAGATAGGGGTGCGTTGATGGCTCAATGGGGCACTTCAACTGGAATCTAAGCCGTGAAACTTTCATGAAGGAAAACAACCAATAGGATGACTTGTTTAGGTCATGTAGAAATTGATTTATAGTATGATAGACCCTAAAGGATACTGATCTGTGTTTTGGTATGTTGAGATTCAACAAGATGATGAGCTTAGTGAAAAGAGTCGCCTTCAGTAAGTGGGCCCGTAGGCTATTTTTGGCGCAAGTCTATTTTTAGACTATGTCTATTTTTAGACATGGTGATCATATTTCAGAAGCTGTAGGATGCTATTTTTGGATGGTTGGTAAAGTTGGAAAAATAGATGAAATTTTATGTTTAGAATATTGGGCGAAGTCTATTTATATATCGTCGATCTAAAAATAGAAGTGTCAATTATTATTAGCTGTTAATAATAATCCGACAATAAACAACAACTTATTCTCTTGGAGCACTTAATTTCAGTGCACAGATTGGGAAAAGCAATGGGCTGAAGGAATTACACAATTCCTAGGGTTTACTGGTGGTTCATGCATGGAGGACTCAGTTAGAACTGAAGTGGCAAAGTTATGACAGAGTTGGAAGAGTAGTTCATGGAGTTGTTATTCAGTTTAACTCAGTTAAAGGAGTTAAATTTACTGAGATAGTTGTATCTAGTCTAACGAATGATACAATAGTGAGAGTGGAGTGAATTAATTAGTTAATTAATTCATGTTTAATAACTATTAATCAACTCAACAATACAACGCTTAACTACAAGCAGCATGGAAGTTCCAAAGGAGACCCAAGGAGAGATAGGTGAAAGGGAGAGATGGACTATTTGTTTGACTACTTCTATTTGTTTGACTACAAGGATGCATTGATTGCATCACATACACATTAGAGTTGCCAATGAGGATTGTGCAGTCAAGGCAAGAGTAATTCGAATTCATTCAGATCTATTCTTCAATAGGATCGCACAAAGCAGGCAAAGGAGCTAGGAGGCAAGATAATTGTTTCATAGGAGATGCAAATTTCGTACGACAATGTGTGTAATGAATCTATATTGTACTGAGAGCTTGATGTACTAATATTTGTATGAGATTGTTACATGATCTCCATGATAAATAATATATGATATTTTGAGTTTTCAGCTTCAGGCTTTCCCATTAAGAAACTGTGCTATGTGTGATTGCTTTTATTGTTTCATGTGTTTGCAATTGATTTTAATTTCCGCATAAGATTCACAGTGGAAGGATTTTGTATTTAGCAAGAAGATAAAATATCGTTAGATTAGGAGAATATGTACATATACATGCATATTTTATATAATTTATACATGTTATTAGATAAGTGTTAATTCTTGAAGATTTCAATTGTGAAGAATTTTTGAGTTTGTAAGTTATGGACAGATGGACGATTCGAATTTGCTACAGAATATTCTTGGTGCAGAAATATAGCATACATTGAAATGTCTTTCAACGAGTTGAGATTGGAGTATGCCCTTGATGGGAGCTCAAATTACATAGCATGGAAGGATAGGATGGAGGTAGTGCTGGAGGATAATGGGTTGAAGGATTTCATCAATAGCGATGTTCCTATGCCGGGATCTAGCGATGCTGCATTACTTGATGCATGGAAAAAGAAGATAGAAAAGACGAGAAGAATTATGTTGGAAGGTGTGAAGGACCATATTGTGTCTAGCCTTCATGGGAAAGCCACTCCATTCTTAATATGGAAGGCTTTGACAGAATTGTTCCAAAGCAGAAGTGACCAGAGGAAGTTGGCACTTAAAGACAAGCTCAGAAAAATAAAAATGGAGAAAGGCGACAGTATTCCAAAATACCTCACGAAGTTTGTCCACTGCAAGGATGAACTGGGAAGTGTGGGGGTTACTTTTGATGAAGAAGACTTGGTGAGCTTGGCTCTCCTTGGGCTTCCGAAGATTTGGCATGACTACGAAGACTCTGTCAATGGACGAGATAAACTGCCAGGATGGGAGCGACTTTGGTCGGATCTTGTGCAGGAGGAGATAAGGCGGGGTACCAGGGATGGATCTTCATCAAAGAATGAAGATGAAGAGAATTTTGCTTTGGCTGCAAAGAAATGAAAGGGAAGGTGAAGAAAATTCCTTCAAAATCTGATGCTAAAGGCAAGAAGCAAGATTTGTCTAAAGTGAAGTGTTTTCACTGCCACAAACATGGGAATTTCGCCACTAATTTCCAAGCGTAAGAAGAAGAACAAGAAGGTTGCTGGAGCTACAGCTAGAGAGGCCTTAGCCTCGCAATTTGAACTTGATTTCTCTTTGATCGCATGATTGGTTTCAAGCTATATGGGATCGGTGTGGTATCTTGATAGTGGCATGTCTTTCCATATGATGAGAGACAAGGAGTTGTTTAGTGACTTGGAGGAGAAGGACCTCCAGATGCATATAGAGATGGGTGACAATGGTCATTGCAGTGCGACTGCATTGGGACCATTACCTTTGAGAGGGAGTCCAGTAATCCATTCTTGTTGAAGGATGTTATGCATGTTCCAGGTCTAAACAAGAACTTGGTCTCGATCGTAATGTTGGAAGACAAAGGTTATGATGTTGTTTTCAGTGAGGGAAAATCCTTCCTTTGACATAAACCAACAGTTCAAACCAAGAAGATAGGGATTTGAGTTAAGAATCTCTACAAGCTGGAGGTATATGGTTGCGCTGCAATGGTGGGCAAAGCAGAAGAAGTGGTGAGCCGAGATGAGGGAGAATTATGGCACAGGAGATTAGGCCATCTTCACCATGGTGATTTGAATATTTTGCAGCAGATTTCTACTGGACTTCCCAAGGGTACACTTGCGCAGTTAGATCAGTGCAAGGGATGTACTATGGGTAAGTTTGTGAATACCACCTTTCATGAGAAGGAGAACCGTGCTTCGGTGATCCTGGAGAGAATTCACATAGACGTGTGTGGACCTTTCTCGGTTGCTTCAACAACAAAACACAAGTATTATGTTATATTTTTTGATGACTATTCTCGTAGATGTTGGATCTTATTCATGCAGAAGAAGAGCGAAACATTCTCAAAGTTCTGTGAGTTTAAAGAATTGGTGGAGAAGGAGTTGGGGAAGCAAGTGAAAGCTCACGAGTGATAATGGTAGTGAATACATTCAAAGTGAATTCAAAGGCTTATGTAGAAAAGAAGGATTTCTCGAAGATAAAAAGATAACTCATAGCACCCCATAATCCATTGCAGCAGTAATGGGGTCATAAGAGGAAGAACAAAATGATCATGGGTGCTGCACAAGCTATGATTGAGAGGGAGCTAGACTTGCATGTAGTGAAGGAACTGCTTGTTCTGAAAGATGAGCCTTCTGATGTGGATCAGCCACAAGAGGAGATTCATGGAGTGGAGGAGTCCACTCATGCAGAACCAAACATCAAACAAGGCAGAAAGCGGACCACAGAAGCTGAGATACTGAAGCTTGATGCGGCATAGAATGTAGGAGTCCCTACATCACAGCGCAGACAGAGACAGTAACCTGACCGATTTATTGGATACATGGCTCTTATGAGCAAGTGTATCATGACAGATCCATCTTCTTTTGAAGAAGCAGTGTAGGAGCCCACATGGGTAGATGCCAGAGGAGTATGACTCAGCTTGCTTAAACAATGTTGGATATTTTTCCAAGGTTGGTGGGAAAATCAGCTTGTAGGATCAAGATGGATCTACAAGGCAAATGTCATGGGATGTTGGTTGAGGGGTCCTCGACCTGTGTTAGTAAGGTTTGCCAACAAACCTCCTCTACACTACTCGTTTGCTACTCCCAAGCCTTTGACCTTCTTTCGCAGGTCACAGTCTCACCCGAAGTAGTATGGGTGGGTGCTGGAACCAGGTTTCCGCACCTTGAGGAAGGAAGGGTAAGGCAAGCAGAGCTGCGTTCTGTTCCGTAATTCCCAGATTACCTTGTTTCTTCGTAGGGTTAATTATGTATCTATTTGCATCCACATGCACTAGATCTATAATTACATTCTTTCTATAACATCAACACGGAATTGTATAAACTGAGTGGAATAGATCTAGATCCAATCATTCAGTACATAACCCTTCGCAGCGAACAGACAGAAAGTATATAACACAACAATTATCAGCAATTCATACAACAATACTCACAGATTCAGATCTCTTAATAATCCTTCGCACTCATTCATTCATCAATCTTTCCTTACAATCCCCTTCCCAACCTGTGCACATAGGAGCAGGGTGTGCACACAGCTGGACTAGGATCTCCGCACACACAGCCAGCAGAAGTCCGTTCCCAAAAACCCAAATAGATCGCTTAAACAAAAGATCGCATCAATAGCTCATCATCTTCTTTTCTCTACAATACAAAATGCATCTCTATTATAATGCATCTAGCTCTAAGATCCTATGGTCTCAACCCATGGTTTTCATACCCCTAGTTTACCCTTTGACCTATTACAATGTGTCTCTGGCTTGACGCACCCCAAAAACCCTCAAAACCCTTCCACTATGCTAAATATAATAAAAAGAACAAAATTGGATTCAGCCACAAATTTGTTGAGACCTTTGTCTAACATAATCGTCGAGAAGTATAAGGTAATATTTGTTGCCCTGGGCTTCGCGTATCGAGGTGGATTTATTTGAAGAACCTTGCAACCGTCGACTCGTATTCTTCCATAAGGACCATCCTTCTCTCTCTCAAATAAGATATGGGTTGGCACATTCATCAGATGGATGTGAAGACTGCATTTCTCAATGGGATCATTGAGGAAGAGATGTACATTGAGCAGCCTGAAGGATTTGAGATCTTCAGTAGTGAGTCGCATGTGTGTAGACTCAAAAGAGCATTGTATGGGCTGAAACAAGCACCCCGTGCTTGGTACACTCGGATAGACAATTATTTCACTGCACTTGGCTTCACCAAGAGTGAGGCGGATGCAAACCTGTACCAAATTGTGGTGAAGGGTAAGCTTTTAATTATTTTTCTTTATGTTGATGATTTAATACTAACGGGTGATGAGAAGTTGATACACTCATGCAAGGCAGATATTTCAAAGGAGTTTGAGATGAAGGATTTGGGCCTCCTTCATTATTTCCTTGGATTGGAAATATGGCAGTAGGTAGGTGAACTGTTTGTGTCTCAAGGAAAGTATGCCTGGGATATACTGGAGAAGTTTCACATGCAAGGATGCAAGCCTATCGAAACTCCTCTTCTAGGAAATTTGAGGAAAGAGGATGCTACATCGACAGAGGTAGTGGATGCCACTCTTTATCGACAGTTGGTGGGTTTGCTCATGTATTTAGTTAATACAAGACCGAACATATGCTATGTGGTGAACCAAATTTCACAAGTGATGGTTAAGCCTACCAAGCTCTTTTGGAAGGCATGCAAGCATGTCCTGAGGCATCTCAGGGGAACATCTGAGTATGGCTTATGGTATATAAAAACGGATGAGGTGAAGTTGCATGGCTTTACGGATGTAGATTTGGCAGGCAACCCAACAAATAGAAAGAGCACATCAGAGGGGGTTTTTAGTATCGGATCTACAACAGTTTCTTGGTACAGCAGGAAACAAAGATCCATGGTACTCAGTTCAGCGGAAGCATAATACATGGCAGAAAGTCAAGCTACATGTGAGGCTATCTGGATGAGGAAGATCCTGGTTGGTTTGTTCGGTTCACATTTAGATCCTACAGTGATAAATTGTGATAATCAGAGTTGCATTAAACTCTCGATTAATCCTGTGTTTCATGATATATCTAAAAATATTGATATCTGGTATCATCATATCAGAGATTGTGTGTAGCAGAAGATAATTTTTCTTCAATACATTCCTACGGAAGATTAGGATGTAGATATTCTGACGAAGGCGCTCACCAGGAGCAAATTCGAATCCCATAGAGGCAGGATCGGGGTGAAGGATAATCCCTATATTTTTGAGAGAGAGTGTTGAGATTCAACAAGATGATGAGCTTAGTGAAAAGGGTCGCCTTCACTAAGTGGGCCCGCAGGCTATTTTTGGCACAAGTCTATTTTTAGACATGGTGATCATATTTCAGTAGTTGTAGGGTGCTATTTGTGGATGGTTGGTTAAGTTGGAAAAATAGATGAAATTATATTTTTAAAATATTGGGCGAAGTCTATTTATAGATTGTCGATCTAAAAATAGAAGTGTTGATTATTATTAGCTCTTAATAATAATCCGACAATAAACAACAACTTATTCTCTTGGAGCACTTAATTTCAGTGCAAAGATTTGGAAAATCAGTGGGCTGAAGGGATTACACAATTTATAGTGTTGAATGGTGGTTCATGCATGGAGGAATCAGTTAGAATTGAAGTGTCAAAGTTATGATAGAGTTGGCAGAGTAGTTCATGGAGTTGTTATTCAGTTTAACTCAGTTAAAGGAGTTAAACTCAGTTGAGATAGTTGTATCTAGTCTAACTGAATGATACACTAGTGAGAGTGGAGTGAATTAATTAGTTAATTAATTCACAAATAATAACTCATTAATCAACTGAACAATACAACAGTTAACTACGGTGCATGCCAGTTTCAGTGGAGACCCAGTGGAGAGATAGGTGTTGCGAGTAATTTGTCCCCGTCCACACGAGTCCGTCCCTTGTTCGGAGGGCTCATTCCGTGACATGAGAAAGAGACAAAAATTGAAATCACTTTCACTCCATCCCTCGAACAAAGAACTTTCATTGCTACGAAGACATCTCCACAAAAAACCTAAAAATAGCTCCTTTTCCATTGAGCGCGGTTCCACGGTTCGGCCTTCGCAGGGGAAAATCCTCCAAATAAGGGCGGCACCAATTGCGGCGCTGTGTCATAGAGCCGCAATTATTGCCAACCATATTAGAGGTGTTTTTTTAATAAAAGCTGCTTGGAGAAGTTTCGTCCTAACAAATTCCTGGACTGATTTCTATCTTGAGTTGGGAGGTTTGGCTACGGATTTCCATAGAGAGGAAGTGGTTTGCCACCTCTCATGGAAGCTTCCTTGATAATAGGGCCAATCCCATGATTATAGGAATCCCAACTCCCCTTCCTCCATCTATAAAATCTTGCTCATTCCATTTGCAAGATAATCTCCAAGTTCCTAAGAGCTTTTACATCCTTATGCTGCAAGAGCCTTCTTGATTCCCTTAAGGCCAAATCCAAGCAAGGAGAGAGAGGCTTGTCCCATCCCTGACAGGCTTTATTGAGACATGCTATGCTGACGACCCGCCAAAGGAGAGTGCTGCGTCAAAGCTATGGTTGTATTCTTCTTTTGACTCCTTAATTATAAGCGACTATCGGTTATGGTTCCACTCTTGTTCTTGATTATGTTCATGAGTTATGTCCTCTTCGACTGACATATAGTTGTATATACTGGATTTTATGCTTGCGTTTGTGTTGTTTCTTGTATGTGCAGGTGTCCGACCACGGAGATCGCTGTGACCTGCCAGGGAAAAGGAACGGGAGCACCACCTCCTCTACAAACGACAGCATTGGATTCTAGGTAAGCCTTCATCACAAGTCAGTTTATTTGCAATTAGGAACCTGCACTGTAGCGTGTTTGATTGTTTCTAGACCCGATCTGGCCTAGTAGGGATCGCCTCTGTCCATAGAGGAGATTTACCTCTTCAAAAATTTGGCGACTCCACTAGGGACTCAGCTTGTTGTTTGATTTGTAAACTATAGACGGAGCCTGAAGCACAACCAGATAGCCTTCGAAACGCTTTTTCTCTGCATTAGCGGAGTAGATCAACGATGCTTCAGTCAATCTCCGGTTTGGTTTATGGACTGAACAACTTGGAGTTTTGTCTTCTCTTTCCGGTCAAATTTTTGGCCTTGCTTTCTTGGTCAGCTCTTTGGACTGGATTTTCCTGTTTGTTTGGCTTTGTTTTAGCCTTGTCATCACTTGTCTGTGTCTGAGATTGCTTGTTTTTTATTTTTTCCATAGTAAACTCGGCTGGCGTTCTTTTCAGCGTGACAGTCGCGCCCATTGGTGCAGGTTTCCTGTGTATCACCCGTGCCATTGCGTTTCTGGCGCTAATTTCAAGCTCACGTCGTGCCAATCCTGTGAGCTATTAGGGTTTGCTGTGTTTCATGCTTTCTGAGGCTGACTTGTGATTTTGATCTTGTTTTTTCGGCTGTTTGAGTGCACTGGAGCCTAGTTTGACTGGTTGGAACCTCCTTCCTTTGGTTGTTTTCCTATTTCTTTCGATTTTTCATATGAGCCCTAGGGCATCTGGGTGCCTTTGTGAGTCGAGCCTCCCTTGGGAGTTTTTGGTTTTTCGTTCGTTCAGTTGACTTTGGAATTGCTTCCTTGCATTTGTTTGACAGTTGTCTATCATCTTATTTCGCTTTTTGAGTGACTGATTTCGTTTTCATTCAAATTTCGCTTTGCTTTGTTCTGGGCCTAGATTACACGGCTCATTGGTGTCTTTGGGACTTTCTTGGTTTTGAGAGACTTTTGGTCGATTTGAGATCTGATTGTTCGTGCCATCGAGTGAAATCTGCTTGTTTTGCTCTCTTAATATCATTTCTCGAATTGCTTCTCATTTGTTTTCAGTTTGTTTAGTGCATATAGCTATCAAACATTGAAAATAAAAAAAAAAATCTCTTTTTCTTTTGGTTGATTAGTGCAAGTTGAAATATTTTCGATTTTACTAGTAATTAGTGAATTTGAAAGAAAAGTTTTTAGTTTCATTAGTTGCATTAGAGATATCATTGATTTTCTTCTGATCATTTTGTTTGTGTAAAAAGCTCTCAACTCTTCTGTAGCTAGCTTTCATCGAACGAAATGATATACTGTGGCATGTAGTTTTTCATTTAGGAGATTTTTGAGACAGCACATTCGTTAGGGCCTGAAAACTGAAACGTAATTGAAGATCAACTTTAAAATCTACTCAATTTACACTAAGGCAGCATTGAAATCTAACGAAACACATTTAGAGGTCTAGGCTAGAGACGTGTTTCGGCGTCTTAAAACCTAGTAGCTGTCGTTCGCCTCTTGGATTTAGATAGCGCTAGTACAGACTTGTGCTCCCCGTACCGTCACGTATATAAAGGAAGACCCCATTAGGTTTCAATCCTTTATCCATAGGAAGCCGAGTCTGCTGCCCTATACCCATGATACACCGGACACAGCATTCGGGGAGATTGCCTGCACGTACGGAAAGTCCTTGGTTGATTTCTCTTTCATTATTCAAACCAAGGTGTATATTGCAGTTCGCGGTTATTTGGTACACCCTTTTGCCTAGTATTCCTGAGTAGTCATTTGATCTTTTCTGACTCCCTAAATTTGAAAGGATCACCGAGCGCTTGTCCTTTCACGCTTGTGTCAAATCTGAAAGAGATAGAGTCACCTTTTTAACCGTTTCTCGACTCTTAAAACATGAAACGGTGAAGTTTCTTATTTTTCAATGTGGTAAAATTAATCACCCGCGATCACACGCCCTGTTAGATTCTGCTTGTTGACCGTTTGATTGTGTGTCTTGACTCTTTTTCAGCCCGTGTGTGGTTTTGAGCTTTGATGGCGACTTTTTCAGAGTCTACCAACCAAGGAATCCCCTCAGAAGGGAATCTTGGTCATTTTCCTCCTTTTGGGAATGTTGGTGCTCCTTACATGGCAACGTTGTCCCTCCCTGGGTTAACTGTTGGGTTGCCTGTTTGGTTGTTTTCAACCTCTATAGTCCCGAATGTCTCCACTACTGTTCAATCAGTTCCTCCGCCGGAACAACATCATGTTGATTCCAAGGTGGACCTCTCCCCTTCTTCGCCTGTTTCTGCGTCCTCATCTTCTACTTCGCCTAGTGAAAGTCTGGATTCGAATAACCAGGTGGCTAAGAAGAAGAAGAAGAAGACAAAGAAGAAGAAGTCCGATAAGCGAGAGGCTAAATGTACAGCTACTGCCTCTGAGAAATCTCCTCTTGATATGCCTTCCAACCCTCCACGAAAAGTCAAGTTCCCCTGCATGTTGTGCACGGGAGACCATCTTCTTCGAGACTGCCTTGGAATTCCCAAGGTGCTTGAAGCATGGTCCAATGGCCGTCCGCTGTTGCCTTTGACTTCCGAGAGTTAGGTTGGGGGCACATCTCCAATGGGTACTGATAAGGCTCCTAAAAAGCAGGGTAATATCACCAATCCTTGTAAGTTTTGTGAAGGGCACCATGCCATTCACCTTTGTCCTTATATGGATCAAGCCAAGAGAGTCTTAGAAAACCCGACTGTTTCTACACCATGCCTCCCGACTGGTTATAAACAACTTTCTTTGAGTCTTCCACCTACGATGCCATGATTGGTCAAGAGTCATCCTTGGTCAATCCTGCTCCATCGGAAATTCAAATTCAGGAATCCATCCCTGACCAACCATTGGTCGTGGGATCGGTTGAGTTGGCCCCGTCTACAGTACACCAGGTCTTTTCTGTCGAGATTAGATCTCACCCCCCCCATGTTCTTCTGGTTTCTTCAGATTCTTCGGACTTGGAGAGAGATTCTCCTGTCCCTACACCTCAAGAAGCAGCTCCTCCACCTCCCGTGATGGAGGTTCCGGAGGATACTCCTCCCGCCTTCGAGTTGGAAGTCATGGAGGAGGCTCCTGCTTCCGTAACACTAGGGGAAAACCATATTGGTTCGATGGTAGCCCCTCTGAGTAGTTTGGTTGCTTCCTTTGATTGGAGTCGATTTGCAGGATTCCACCTTCCGTCTTATGTGCCTTTCGAGATCACAGTACAGGCTCTTGGTTTGGTCGTACCCAGCACCATTATAGACGAAGGTGCCTCTGTTAGTATTCAATCCTCAACTACTTGGTAAGCTTTCGATTCGCCGCCGCTTGCGCCTGTTATGCAGAATCTGTTGACATTCAATAGAAGAATGAGTCAACCTTTAGGGATCCTTCCAAGGTTACCTGTTACTTTGGGAGGTAAAACCATCCATATGGACGTGATGGTTGTTCCAGGCCCCTTGGATTTCAATCTGCTTTTGGGGCGCGATTACACCTATGCCATGGGAGCGCTTGTCTCTTCCCTTTTTCGTGTGGCCTGTTTTCCGCATGAAGGACGGATCGTGACCATTGATCAACTTTCGTTCTTTGGTCCTGATGTGGCAGCTAGCCCACCATCATCCCTTCCTGGTTTTTATCCACCCGTTGTATCTGCCCCACCGCAGGTCAACTATGTGGCTACCTACCCTGTGCCTGTACTCAGTGACAGTGCCGTTGTGCATCAGGTGCTGGGGGCATTAGGTCCTGACTTCCAGGATGTTTTCCTTCCATCGGGAGTGGAACTCTTGGAAGCCATGACTTCTTGTTCATTATAATGAAGTCGGTCGGAGCATAGTTCATTTTCTTGTGTCAAGCTCCCTAAAAAATGAAACAAGGGTGTTAGAGCATAGTTCATTTTCTTGTGTCAAGCTCCCTAAAAAATGAAACAAGGTTGTCAGAGTAGAGTTCATTGTCTTGTGTCAAGCTCCCTAAAAAATGAAACAAGGTTGTCGGAGCAAAGATCATTGTCTTGTGTCAAGCTCCCTAAAAAATGAAACAAGGTTGTCGGAGCATGGTTTTTTTCCTGTGTCAAGCTCCTTAAAAAGTGAAACTAGGTCTGGTCGGAGTAGAGTTCCTTGTCTTGTGTCAAGCTCCTTAAAAAATGAAACAAGGTTGTCAGAGTAGAGTTCCTTGTCTTGTGTCAAGCTCCTTAAACCATGAAACAAGGTGTCCTGAGGATAGTTCTTTTGATGTGTCAACCTCGTTAAAACAATGAAACACGTTCATGTTCAATTCGAGTCTTTGATAAGATCTCATAAAATCCCAGTCGAGTCTTTCTCTTGATCTCGTAACTTGAACCTTCACTCCATCTGCCTTTCATATGGATTGAAGCTTGGGGGGCATGTACCTCGAATTGAGTCACCATGTTGGGGGCATGCTTACTTTTTCAAGCATAGTTTGTTTCCGTTTCAAGCTTGTGTAAAAATGAAACCAATTTCAAGCATAGTTTATCTTTGTTTCAAGCTTGTGTAAAAATGAAACCAACTTCAAGCAAAGTTTCCTGATTTCAAGCTTGTGTAAAAATGAAACCTTTCCCATTTTACCTCTTGTGATTGCCATTTTATTAGCCTGTTTTGTCAGATGAGCCTTGGTTTTCTCACTCCATCGTCATTATCTGCTTGGCCGATCATATGCCTTCACTTGGTTGTTTTGCCCATTCCCGAGGAACCGTTGCGATGAGTGGTCTTGTTAGCCAGCCTCTTAACCTTTACTTGTTCTGATCAGTTCCACCATTACCGGAACCAGTTGCTACCCTTTATATACCACTCGTTCCTCCAGGAGGAGTCATCTTTCAGCTCTTTTCTGACTCTCTAAACATGAAAAGATTGCCGAGTCTCTTGTCGTTTCGATCTCGTTAAAGTGGCTGTGAACCGACATATACCCAGTATACGTTTACCCCTTTTTCAGGCTAGGATAGATTATTTACGAAAAAGGAATACCCTAGCCTATCGCGACTAGGAGGTTTTCTCAGATATTGTTTTCTACCTTTTCGGGTCTGAGGAAATATTTACGAAAAGGGACCTCTGGAGTTTACTTTTCTGCTGTCTTTTCAAACTCTCTAAATATGAAAAGACGCCGAGTTCTTCCTTTGTCAGACTCGTTAAACCCTGATGACATTGGATTCAGTCGTAATGACGTTATTCGAGTTTCTCCTTCCTAGGGCTCGTTAAATGTACTAGGATGGATTCATCCGAAGGACGGATTTATATGACAAGCATATGGTATCCTCTTCAAGCTTGTGTAAAAATAAAGAGGTACTCGCCAAGCATGGTGGGGAAAATGGAGCCAAAATCATTGTCGTGTCGGTAGTATGTCGCTCTTGAACATGGCACTTGTTTGCATTCGTGTTGGGTTGGGGATATCTCATCTCATTTTTTCACTTGCCTCCGTGGGTTTGGGTGATCCCTTTTGACCTCTCATCTGCTCTTTTCCTCGTCACCATGACCTCTGATCCGTTGATGTCAAATACTGCCAAGTCCACTGTCGTGCCGTATACATGTTCAAGAGAAGTTGACCTCTGCAAAGTATCAACCTCCCTCTAATTCTCGTTTGATCCTGATTCACAAAACAATATGTTCCTCTGTCTCATGTCGATGATGTGGGAAACATTATGGCCCACCTTCGATCAAGGTCACTTCCTGTCGACTTTAGCTCATTATCCGGGAAGCTGATCTAGGGACTCCCTTATGGTACCTTGGAGCCTGCATGCCTCAATGGCAGGTTCGTCGCATTCGACGTGAGGTTTTCATCATTGGCCTCTGATCGAGTGATTCTACGGGTGTTCGACACCAACTCATTGATTCACATGCCGTAGATTGTACCTATAGTACCTTGAGAGCCATTGTCATTATTGGTGGTTCCTCTCACGTATGTTAATAGCTTTCATCATTGGCTGGTAATCAGGTGATGTTCTTGCATGTTCGACTTCAGCTCACATATTCGCATGCTTGAAATTGTACTTTGTTCGAGTCGAGATGGAGCGCAAGACCCTGGATTATGCCTGTTGTAATCTAGGCTGTGATATTGTGAATTATTATGATTATTTACATGACTCACTGATTGGATGGCTGCGACCATACCTAAGTCTATTTATCAATCCTCACTGGATGTCTGCGTCCATGCCTTGGATCTAGATTACTGTATACTCTGCTATGGATGGCTGCGCCCATACCACATATATATCATGTATCTGAGATATCAGTTGTACTTATCCACGCAGGTTTTTCGACAGCGGAGTTTTCAGTTGGACACGTTCTCGTAAAGCATTTCACCCCTCTCTCTCTCTTGGGCCTCATGCTTTAGGGGGCATCTGTTACACAGTAATTTGTCACCGTCCCTGCAATCCCCGTCCCGCACATTGGAGGGCTCATTCCGTGACCTGTGAGCAGAGACAAAACTTGAAATCACTTTCATGACATCCCTCTGAACAAGAGCTTTCATTGCCCTGAAGACATGTCCCTACAAAAAACCCTAAAAATAGCTCTTTTTCCATTGGCGCGGTTCCACAGTTCAGCCCTCACGCCAAGGGGGAAAATCCTCCAAATAGGGCACGCCAATTGGTGCTCTGTCATAGAGCCGCACCCGCGCCAACCATATTAAGAGGTGTTTTTTAAAAATAAATGGTGGAAGTTTCGTCCTAACAAATTCCTGGACTGATTTCTATCTTGAGTTGGGAGGTTTGGCTACAGATTTCCATAGAGAGGAAGTGGTTTGCCACCTCTCATGGAAGCTTCCTTGATGATAGGGCCAATCCCATGATTATAGGGATCCCAAATCCCCTTCCTCCATCTATAAAATCTTGCTCATTCCCTTTGAAAGATAATCTCCAAGTTCCCAAGAGCTTTTACATCCTTATGCTGCAAGAGCCTTCTTGATTCCCTTAAGGCCAAATCCAAGCAAGGAGACTATTGTCAAATATCTAGAGAGAGAGGCTTGTCCCATCCCTGACAGGCTTTATCGAGACATGCTGTGCTGACGACCCGCCAAAGGAGAATTCAGCATCGAAGCTTTGGTTGTATTCTTCTTTTGACTCATTAATGTTAAGCGACTATCGGTTATGGTTCCACTCTTGTTCTTGATCATGTTCATGAGTTATGTCCTCTTCGACTGACATATAGTTGTATATACTGGATTTTATGCTTGCGTTTGTGTTGTTTCTTACATGTGCAGGTGTCCGATCACAGAGATTGTGAGGATTGTGATCTGCCAGGGCAAAGGAACGGGAGCACTACCTCTTCTACAAACGACAGCGTTGGATTCCAGGTAAGCCTTCCGCGCAAGTTGGTTTATTTACGATTAGGAACCTACACTGTAGCGTGTTTGATTTTTGCTAGACCCGATCTGGGCTAGTAGGGATCGCCTCTATCCGCAGAGGGGATTTACCTCTTCAACAATAGGTGAAAGGGCAAGATGGACTATCTGTTGTGACTATAGTGATGCATTGATTGCACCACACACAAATTGGAGTTTCCAATGAGGATTGCGTAGTCAAAGAAAGGGTAATTTGAATTCATTCAGATATATTCTTCAGCAAGGATTGCGCAGTGGAGGAAGGCTGTCAGGAGGCAAGAAATTGTTGCATAGAGATGCAAATTTCTGCATGATAGTGTGTATTGAATCTATATTTTACTGAGAGCTTAATGTACTAAGACTTGTATGAGATTGTCACATGATTTCCATGATACATAATATATGATAGTTGGGGTTTTTAGCTTCAAGCTTTCCCGTTAAACAACTATGTTATGTGAGATTGTTTTTATTGCTTCATGTGTTTGCAATTGAATGTTTAATTTCCGCGAAAGATTAACAGTGGAAGGATTTTGTATTTAGCAAGAAGATAAAATATTGTTAGATCAGGAGAATCTAGACATATACATGTATCTTGTATATAATTTCTACATGGGATGATGCCCAAATTGACCTATAACAATGTGAACTGAAATTTATTTACATTCGTTGCAAATGTTTATCTAAAACATGATTAGCTAGGGCATCTTCTAATGTGTTTATATTTCTAGAAATATGTTTATATTGTATGAAATCGAAATTTATTTCTAGAAGAAACACTCTCAAAACCATACAAAGGATGGAAGGATTTCTAATTGAATATACATTCGCAAGTTGTATTACTAAGAGTTGCGAGTCGAGTTTGATGACTAAACGGTGGATAACATGTGAACTAACATTATATAGTAGCTCAACCATTGTGATATAATCAATGATGTTGCTAGTCGAGCGTCCGATGCAAATCCCTTGCATACTCACCAGATCACCATTTGGAGAAAAGATAGCCAATGCTGTGGAAAATATGTTCTGAGTACTATGAATAGCACCATCAACATAACCAATGTACATCTTGGGAGATGTCAACCTATGCAAACCAAATGTAAATGGGATCGACAGAAACCATGGGAAACTTTGAAAATACATACTGCAAACACACTCAAACACACTTATAGACAATATGTACACAATGTACTACGCATGAGATCACACATAGTAGTTTTTGAGGTGTAACCCATTTCTAGGCTGCACTAACAAAAATCCATCAAAATCTACCAAATCATAGGTCTCTTTTGCAAGGACTCTCTTGAAAATGTATGGACCCAACCACATAGGCTGGAACTTTCCTGGACCTAACTTATCGACCTCTTGCTCATATAAGAGAACTAGGTCTCCTTCTGAGAAGACTCGAGGCTTGAAAATTTTGTTGCATTGCGCCTTGAAACATGTTTTAACAGCTTCATTGGCTAAAGAAACATCACACCAAGTTTCATCATAACGATTCAAATGTAAAAGACGATTCTCATCTATGGAAGTGGCAGGAAGAATTTAGACATCTAGTTTATATGATGGAATTTCACACTCGATGGGGAGGATCACTTATAGACTATAGACCAATTTAAAGGGTGTGAAATTGGTAGAAGTCCTACTTAAGGTTCGCTATTCCCACAAGGTTGCGTAAAGAAGAAAGTGATAGTATGATTTATGGACCCTTACCAAACGTTGAAGCATAGTTTTAACAATTTTGTTGACAACCTCAACTTATCCATTAGACTGTGGATAGTAGGGAGTGGAATTTTCATGTGAAAGTACCAACTTAGCAGCTAGTTCGGTCATCATATGATTCCAAAAATTATTCCATGATTCGTAACTATTTCTTGTGGTATGTCAAACCTAGAAATAATGTGGTTGAAGAAAATTTATGCATTAGTCTCGCCAATGTTGTTAAATGTAGGAATCTCCTTGGCCCACTTAGTAAAATAGTCAAAAACAACAATAATATAACCATGCCCCCCGACCGAGTGAGGGTTACATGTCATAAATTCAATGCCCCATTTTGAAAAAGGACCAAAAACAAAAACAGGATGAAAAGGAGTAGGCGGGGCACAGATCTTGCGATCGTAGATTTGGCACACATGACACTTCTAGACAAAGATGATGCAGTTGTGAAAGATAGTGGGCCAAAAGTAACCAACGTGTAATATATTTTTTGCGGTAGTGTATCTAGATATCTGTCCACCACATGTCCCGAATGGAATTCATTGAGGACTTTCTCAGCTTCCTCAAGGGTGAGGCAGCTTCGTAATATCATGCAATACCACGACGGTAAAGGGTGTTGTCGATAATGATCTAATTTCGAGATTGGTAATGAAGACATAACTATTTGGAGCTAGAGGTATTAGGCCATAAATTTAGGGTATGGAGATAGATACGAAAATATTGATACCATGGGCCAGATTATGAAATCAGAAATAATGACTCGTTAGGGATAGAATCTTCAGATGTATATTTAGAATTAGGGGAAGGAAGTTTGCACATAAGCTAGACGAAAAGTAGGGATTTATTCGACTTGGATTATATCAAATCCAGGTTGAATTCTTGGAGAATAAAAATGCACTTAGAGTAGTTCCCCCCTAAAAATTGATGTGACATAAGGTTTGAATCAGAAACAACCGTAGTTTTCCTATGAAAGATGTAATGATGAAACCTTTGGATGGCTTGAACGACCGCCAAAACCAACTTTTCTACATGAGTATATCTAATTTTGGTATCAATGAGGTTCTGAATCAGATAATAAATGGGATGGTCAGTCCCGATATAATCTTATTGGACCAATACCATTGCTATAGTAGAAATGGCAGAAGTTAGGTACATGAAATAGTCACACTGATAATCAGGTGGGTATAAAAGAGATGCCCGAACCAGTAAATATTTCAGGGAATCAAAACCTTTTTGAGTAGTGTCGTCCCAATGGAAGGGTACCCCTTTCTTCATTAAGCGAGTGAATCCTTTGTTTATCTTGGTGTAATTGGGGAAAAACCTCCGTAGGAAGTTAGCTTTCCCTTGGAGCCTTTGTAGCTAAATGAGAGAAGAAGGTGCAAGTAAGTCAATGATTGCTTGCACTTTCAAAGGGTCAATATGAATTCCTTGTTTTGAAATAAAAAAACCCAAGAGATGACCAAAACCGACATAGAACAAACATTTGTGTGGGTTAAGTTGAATTTTATAGTGTCTGCAATGGATAAAAATATCCTTAAGATGCATCACATGATCAACCCGATGTTTAAAATGAGTAGGGAGATCGTCCAAATATGATTTTACAATTTGCTTAATATCATGAAAGGCATAATACATCTCACGTTGAAACATGGCACCCACGTTCTTCAAGTCAAATGGGAGCTTCGATAAGCAAAAGTACCCAAGGGACAAATAAATGCAGCCTTAGGTTGGTTCGCCAGGAGATTTTTCATTTGATTATAGCCCAGAAATACATCCATGAATGAATATATCTCACATCCAATGTAGTCATAAAAAATATGGTCGATGAATGAGGTCAGATAGTTTTCCTTGGGAATAACACGATTCACATCCTGGTAATCAACACATACTCAGATCATGCCCTATTTCTTTATGAAAGGGACAAAGTTCGATACCTAATCAGTTAAAGGAACAGGATTTATGAAACCAGCCTAAAGAATATTTTTAACTTCAGCCTTGATCCCGAAAACCTTCTTGGGATGAACCAGATGAAGGTGATACCAGACGGGTTTGGAATCATGATATGTCTTATTCTTGTGTACTACTATATTTGGGTCGATGCTTGGAAATTATGTACAATTCCAAGCAAAGACATCCGAAACTCACGAAAAAGGGCTATATAAATCTCGATTTCAGTTGGAGAATAAGATGCTCCAATGTACAGATTTTTGAAAATACCTGGTTTGATAGAAATATTGAGAGGTATAATCTCCTTGATATTTGAAAGGTTATTTTCAGAGGCAATCTCATAATTCATAAAAGTTTTAAAAAAATTGGGTATATTTACAACACTGAGATTATACTCAATGGAATCTGGTAAGGAGGAGCGATGGTGATGTTCATCCCATGGTGCCCCATCAGGAATTTTTATGAATAATTATGAATTATGGATAAAACATTCTTCCCTAAATGTGGTGTAATGAATTTAGAACAATAGGTTAAAGAATTTGCAGATAATTTTCCTAACAGTAAATAGACACATAGAACAGATCAATAAAATTACTTGGGGTCCAAGCACTTACAATTCTCCTTTTTTCACTCTTGCTGTAGCTTCAAATCCAAGCTAGATCACCAAAATATTTCCTGCAAGAATGAACACTAAACAACAAAGAGATAGCAATATACAGATTCCTATTCAAGTTATTCAGTTAAATCAATGAAACATGAACCATATACATCAGATAAGAATTCATGATATGGAAAAGAAAATCTTATACAGATACATATGTGGGAAAGTAAACAACAATATTTATTAATGGATAAAAGGGGAGGTTAGAACCAGTGAATGATTTGATGTCACCATCTCCAACATCATCCTAACCTCATCACAATGAACATCTCTCCAACAACATATCACCCATATCAATTCCTCAATTGAAATTCCACCAACATTTCTCTACTCAAATTCTTCCTTTTAAAGCACTAGGATATGTGCTCAATTTATAGATGAGATGAAGGTATTTTTAAAATCAATGACTTTCTAATAATAGGCAAGACATGTTCCCAAGCTTAGAGATATCAAATGGACACATGGATTCAAAGTTTGACACATATGCACTCTTCTAGAAAGCACTGGCCAAGTGGAGATTCCGGGACAATGAGAATTTTTCTCCCAATTTACCAACACACCCTTGAGTGTTGGGAAGTGCTACACTACTATGCAGAGCACCCTTGAGTGAAGTTAATTGCATATGCAGTGCACTTAGCCCCTTGAGAGACTACGTTGGTGAGCTCATAGGTGTTATAATATATACTTAAAATCTTGGAAACCTTGCAATGGAAGTCATGAATGATTTGTCTTTGTTCTTTGGATTAGGGTATATAACAACTGAAATGATAGGGGATGATAGAAAATATTCATTGGTTCTGGGGATGATGTCTAGTTAAACCAGGTCATTGGGAATGGTGCCCAAATTGACCTATAACATATTGCCCTCTAAAGCATGAAGTCAGAATAATAATAACAATATTTTTTGAATGAGATGCTTTACACTGTGATGGGCTGGAGCTGAAGCGAAGTGGCGACCTGCATCAATATTACAATACATTACATCATGAAATATGCTCTTGATCATAAATTTTCGAGGGAAGGCATTCCCATTCTCAACAAAGAAACTATCTAATGACATGTACATAGTACAGAAAGTCATCTACATTGGAATGTTACCCAATACAGACATGCCTATAGATATATGCCCATGTTTGGATGATGATCTATATGTAAGGTCACCATACAAATGATGTGTACAAAAATCTTGAAATCACAGCCCAGATGGATGAAACTAGATCCGAGGTCTTCTTATCTTGTTCACTTGATCATTCGGGTACAAGTCTAGCCATGCAAATATATGATTTGTAGTCGAACATGGGAAGACATCATTTGATTACCAGCCAATGATGTGGGCTATTAACAAATGCGAGAGAACCACCATTGATGTCAATGGCCCTCAAGGTACTACAGTACATTTTTTAAGGCGTGAATAGATGATTTGATGTCAAATGCCAAACAAAACCTTTCGGTTAAAAATTTGGAAGCGAGGAACAAGCCTCATGGTACTGGAATATAATGTTTCTAAGTGAACTTCCTAGATGATGATTTGATGTCGACATGAAGCCACTTTATTAAAAAATGGGAGTTACTGATTTCAGAGACAAAGGATGACTTGATATAGCAATTTTCAGGGCCGACTTTCATGAGAATGAAGGTTTATGAGTATCGCAGAAGGATGAGTATTCACTGGATGACTTCTCATGAACATATCGGTGACACTGAAATGAGTTGGCATCATTGAAACAAAACCGAAGTGAAGCTATGATGAACCATAGGTATGAATGAACTGTCAAGAATATTACCCAACCCAAACAGTCATGGTGATGGAATGAAGTGCCATATTCAAGAGTGACCTGCTACTGTAAAAATTTCTGTTCACTTTCCCAAATTTTCCCCAGTCATTTTTCGACCAGTACCTCTTTATTTTTTAACAAGGTTGAGGAGGATAACATATGCTTGATCTATAATTCAACCCTTCAGGCGAACAATGTATCGCTATTTAATAATTTAATGAGTCTAGCGATGAATGAAACTTGATTCTTGCCATGATCGACAAGCCTGTCGCTATTTTATGTTTTAAGGAGCCTAATGACAGTGATAGCCGGGTCCTTTTTCATATTTAGAGAGTTTAAAAAAGAGGGCGAAAATAAAAATACATTGGTATTTTTTCGTAAAGTTGTCGCTCAGATCTGAAAAAGTGTAAAATAATATCTGAGAGAACCTCTTTAGTCATGTTTGACCAAGGTATTCCTTTTTCGTAAATAATCTATCTCAGTTCGTAAAAGGGTTAAAATTATACTGAGTAGATATCAATTCATTTACTTTTACGAGCTCGAAAAGACAAGTGCTCGGCAATCTTTTCACATTATCAGAGTCTGAAAAGAGCTAAAAGAAGACTCCAAGGGTTCCTTTTTCGCTATTATCGAAGCTCAAAAAAGAGATAAAAGTGTGCTTCAAATCCTTTTTCATTTTTAACAAAGCTTGAAAAATAAGGATAAAAATTATGCTTTGTGGTCAAATCATTCTTGAAATAAATCTGCACGACTAATTTTTTCATCAGTTGCAAAACCTGTTCAAAACAACATCAAATGGATTAAAAACACCTGTTTCATGATAAAAAAATAATAAAACCATAGTCACAATAATAAATATTCATTGCAAATAATCAAATGAATAATAAAAAGAGTTTTACTATTCATTTTTACCATTTAATAGTTACCATTTTCATTTTGGAGCTTTGAACCTGTTTTTGCCCTCGAACTTCAGCTTTTAATTGCATGCAATTAGTAAGAATGTTTTGAATAGACCCTGCAAGAGAAGATGTCGAATTCCCCCTGCAAGAGAAGATGCCCCCCAAGCTTCATTTCATTCACCTAAATAAACTACTGGTTACTAATAGTTGGATGGAATGAAAGTTCATTTACGAGATCAGATGGAAGACTTGTCGTAATTAGGAGAGGATTTGTTTCATTTTTTAACGAGCTTGACACAGGAAAAGAACTATGCTCATGACCTGTTTAATTTTTTAATGAGGTTGAAATAGTAAATGAACTTTCCTCAAAGGCACTTGTTTCATTTTTTAACGAGGTTGACACAAGAAAAATAACTATCCTCATAGGCAGTTGTTTCATTTTTTAATGAGGTTGACACAAGAAAAAAGAACTATCCTCAAAACCTGATTCATTTTTTAACAAGGTTGACACAGTAAAAGAACCATCCTCATTGTGTAGTTGGAACAATGAGTGTGTGTTGGAAAAGATGTAGTATAACAGAGTCATCATTTAAGGAGTTTGATGAGCACCACAAATGCTAAGTTATAACATGCATTGATGGGTCTTCTCCAGGGTTTCCATTGAATTTTGGAATTTTCGAGGGTAATTTCTATGGTATCACCAGCCACCAAAGAGAATAAGTGATGGGATCAACTTGATATTTCACTGAAGATATGAATAAAGGATCAAGACATTCAGTATTCATAAGGGAGGAACTAGATAGGATTCCAAATGATGGCATGGGTGAAGTTAATGGACAAAACATCGAAGATGAAGCAACAACAGATGCTGTCATAGCTGAAATAGATGGTTCAGTCTAGGATGTTATCTCAGCCATGGTCAAATGAACCAATGTATACCCTATAGAATCTATGGGAACTCGAAGAGAAACAATATCAACAAAAACAGAGGAAGGTGATTGAGGAAAAGACTTGTACAGGGAAAGCTCCTACTGAAAATGAGTTGGAGTTAAAGGTGTCTTGTCTTGTGGTATTTATTCAATCGAAATCAAACTAGGTGGAAGAATTTTGCCGTCACGCCAAATTATATTTCAGGTGGTTGACTGTGCGATATGGGAGACTCAATAGCTACAATAGATTGTGGAGTGACCAATACAAAAACAATTTCCAGTTGTTCAACTTTAGGATCAAGATTTTCTCCACTTAGAGCATATAGTAACTGAAATATAAGGGTATGATAGACCCTATTTCATTGGTACTAGGGATGATTTCCAGTTTGACCAATAAAAACTACCCTCTAAATCATGATGGGATTCGGATCAACTTCCAGTTGAACAACGTCGGGTTCGGGAGGTATGGTCTCACTGATTGGATGGATCGTGACCACGGGTAACTGTGAAGACTCCATCTTGAAAACAATAGACAAACTAGGATTTGTAGAAACAACTTGTGCCGACTCTAGTATATGAGAAGGTGATGCTTCACCAGAGGTACTGATAGTACTGGTTTTGGTAGAGTGATGTAGCCTTCGCTGACCAGAAGTAACTTCCGGTGGTAAAGGTGATTTCAATGCTAATCTATGTGAATGATGGGGAAAGGGATGATATTCTTCCATGATGATTGATTTATTTTAACCAAAAAAAATAAAAAAAATAAAAGGGTAATTATAGGCAAAAGGTTTACCAAGAAACTGTGAACTGCAGAATACCTCCTGGTGAACCAAGAAGTATAGGTAGGCAATATCCCCGAATGCTGTGTTCGATGTATCACAATTTAAAAGGCAGCCAACTCGGTTCACTATGGATGGATAGAAACCTAAATTTGTCCTCCCAAATATACCCGAAGGTACGTGGAGGCCCAAGTCCATATTAGCGCTATCTAATGTGAAACAACATAATGAGAGCACCCCTTTATACTTTTCATATTGTAACACCACCCGATATACCCGAAAGGACGTGGACGAGCTACGATATACTTACGTACATGGAGTGAGGTATCACACTTGGAATGTATTGCAGAAAATTAATGACAATTGCTATGTTTTACGACGCTGGAACATGTCTCTAGCCTAGACCTTCTAAATGTTATCGTTATGGTTCCAATGCTTTTTTAGGTAAATTGATGTAAATTTTAAGTTGATCTTGTTTATCAATTTTCCTTTCAAGGTTCACCGCAATGATGTATTGGAAATTCCTAAAATGCAAACTAAAATGATAAGAAATATTTTCACTGTTAGTTTTTTCAAAGAATATCCTAGCTACTAGAGGGAAAGAGCAATCAATTTGAGAGAAAACAATCAAAAAGCACAAACTAAAATGCAACTTTTGTAATTGTTCCTATGCAAAATAAACAGTTCACTACATGCAAATGCAGGTTTTTCTTTTCAGTCCCTTTAACATGAATGCATAAAAGGAAACTAAGCACATCAAATCAATTAAAACAAATGCCTTTTACTTTGAGAAATGAGGATTTGAACAAAAGTTTATCTTTTTAGGAAAAATGAAGATTCTAACTACAATTTCTTCTATAGGAAACGAAGAATTTAACGACAATTTCCTTTTCAAAAGCAAATGGATCTAATGCAACAATGAAAATACTTTGAAATTAATTCGTCAATGATAAAGAAAAACACTTTAAATAAATATTGAACAAAATTTTCTTTCAAAGGAGGAAGAGATAGGTAAATTTACTGGTCAATATGAGGCATCAGGCACTTTGAAAACACAACAAACAACAAACTGAAAGAAAATGAACTGAAAAAATGGAATTTGGTTGTCTTTAGGGGGAAACACAGTCTCTAAGGGGATAAAGTGCGTTGCAACGCACCCCTAAGTGGGAGATAGTGCTATGCAGAGCACTGTGTCCTGTTCAACAATGCGTTGGGCGCAGAAGAGAACAAAAACTCAAGCTGTTAAACACACTTCTAATGCAAATTTGAATTGAAAAAGCCTAATATTTCAGAGTAAATTCTACTGCGTTGATAATAGAGGCAAAAATACACCAAGGATGAAGGGTAAACTCCCCAGCAGAGTTACCAATTTGTTATACATAATTATGAATTACGGATAAAACATTCTTCCCTAAATGTGGTGTAATGCATTTAGAACAACAGGTTAAATACTTTGCAGATAATTTCCCTAACAGTAAATAGATACACAGAACATATCAAGAAACTTACTTGGAGTCCAAGCGCTTCCAATTCTCCTTCGGTCGCTCTTGCTGTAGCTTCAAATCCAAGCTAGATCGCCAAAATATTACCCGCAGGAATGAACACTAAACAACAAAGAGATAAAAATATACAGATGCCTATTCAATTTATTCAGTTAAATCAATGAAATATGAACCATATACATCAGATAAGAATTCATGATATGGAAAACATAAGCTTGTACATATACATATGTGGGAAAGTAAACATCAACCTTTATTAATGGATAGAAGGGGAGGTTACAACCAGTGATTGATTTGATGTCACCATCTCCAGCATCATCCCTGCCTCATCACAATGAACATCTCTCCAGCAGCATATCACTCAAATCAATTCCTCAATTGAAATTCCACCAACATTTCTCTGCTCAAATTCTTCCTTTTCAAGCACTAGGATCTATGCTCAATTTATAGATGAGCTGAAGGTAGTGTTACAATCAATGAATTTCTAATAATAGGCAAGACATGTTCCCAAGATCATAGGTATCAAATGGATACATGGATTCAAATTTTGACACATATGCAATCTTCTAGAAGGCACTGGCCAAGTGGAGATTCCAGAACAATGATAATTTCACTCCCAATTGACCAATGCACCCTTGAGTGTTGGGAAGTGCTTTGCAGAGCACCCTTGAGTGTTGGGAAGTGCTTTGCAGAGCACCCTTGAGTGGAGTTACCTGCATATGAAACACACTTAGCCCCTTGAGAGATTGAGTTGGTGAGCTTATAGGTGTTATAATATATACTTCAAATCTTGGAAACCTTGCAATGGAAGTGAGGAATGATTTATCTTTGTTCTTTGGCTTAGGGCATATAGCAACTGAAATGATAGGGGATGATAGAACCTTTTCATTAGTTCTGGGGATGATGTCCAGTTAAACCAGGTCATTGGGAATGGTGCCTAAATTGAACTATAACAGGCATCATGATCTCTATGATGCTTTCATCAGTATAGAATACACGAGAAAAATGGTTAGAAGGTGTGCCATAATCTAGTGATCTATCTACCCAATCGATCGAAGAGAAGGTATAAGCTGCACAATCCAAATAAAAGGTTTTGTAATCTAGCTCAACAGGAATTAGCGACATCGAGTTTCCAAAACCTTGGATGTTGGTTTCATGAGGTAAAATCCATGGATCAACTGAGATAGCAGATGATGATATCATGTTGGTATAAGAAAACAAATAATAGCTGTCGGGAACGGTAGGAGGAGGGAGTGAATTTTTTTCCATAAGCGGTGAGTCCTTCAATAATGCAACCCCGAAATGTTGGTAGGATTGTAGGGATTTCCCCACAAGAGGGACACTTCCAGTAATATGAGAATGAAAGGAAAAAAAGGTGATTTGATCTATTGCTACAATCCCACCCTTTTGAGGAAAGGTGATCATATGGAAATAGGTATAAACGACAAAATCCATAGCATAAAACTACGTATGTCCCAATAGAAGATTGTAATTGAGAGGTTCATAAATAAATTCTACTTCTATAGAGATGGTTTTTCTCCCTAATTATACCTGAAGGGAATTTAAAATCCCTCAAGGTTTGTATGTTATTCCATCAAAGGCTTTCAATAGACTCAGTCGATGTGAACCAATCACCTTCCAACAAGACATGGGCACAATGCAGGTTGAGGCTCCCTCATCCACGATAGAGCGATGAATGTTCTTACCATGAATGGTGACCTGGATTATAAAATCTAATTTATTTGGAAGCCGAGGGGTATAGTTTTCATGGGAAAAAGGCACTAGGTTGGAATACGATTGATCCAGACATACGATAGCTGAAAGTAAGGCCTTATTTTGGTAGGGCAGTTTTGTAACACCTCAAGAGTTGACATAGCTAATGGAGATTGAGCCAAGTATTCAACTACATTATAATTTTGGGAAGCTCTTGATTGAGGGTTGAAATTAGACTTATGAATAACACCCTTTAGAAGTTTGATATTCAATTTCATAGGAATTAGAGGTGGAGTAGAATTAGATGAAGGTGATGCCGAATTGGAAGTTTGATCATTATCCTAGCCGTTCGATGGATTCAAATTATGGTAGTACTTATTCTGAGTGGCCACCATGACATCAGATCTCAGTTTTGAGGATGAAAGCATCAAAATTGTGTTAGAGGAAGAAGGGCCCCAGGAAACCATATGGGTATCTTGACTGGGAAAAGGGTCGTTCAACATGGTAGGAGAAGTAGAAGATTTAAGGAACTGTTTCACTTCAGTGCTATGCAGAAAATCACGTGTAAAGTGATCCTCATTGAAAATTAAGCATGGCTTACAAGTCTTTTGTTTCTCATCGGAAGATTGATTTGTTTGTTTATCCCGTGGTGAAGGATCTTTATTTTTCTTACCTTTCTCTTTCTTCTTGCATCTATGTTGTTACAGAGACTTTCCCTTATAATATGAAATGGCATTAATCTAAGAAGAAAAAGATGTAGGAGGATGGGATTAATGGTTTTGAGTAGATGCAATAAGAACAACACCATATAGTTTACTCGCCAAATGTGAATTGGCAGAACCAATCATGCGATCAACAATATGAGATTATTTACTAGATGGAGGGGGAACAATATTTGAAGGTATTAGAGCATTCGATATTTTAACATAGAGCATGCTCGATTGGGTATAAAAGAGGTCCAAATATTGTGCACAAGCAATAAATTTCTCTTCAATCATGAATCCAACTTTAGCCACATCTTCTGTTATAGGTGACAAGAAATATTTTTTAAACCATTCCGCTAAAAATTGATTGGGAACATAAGTCTTGACATATTGTCGACGATGCCTCCACTCGTGAATGTGAATTGAGATGTGAGTGGAATATGATTGTTTGAAATTGGTAAATAGTTCCATTCTAGTTTCATATCTGATGGGTAACTGGTAATGTGTCAGGAAGGTGATGGATAAAGTACTAAAATCATGAAATGAAGATATAGGTAACTCAATATACCATTTAGCTGCGGTACCTGTAACCATTCGTTGGAAAATATGAATTCGAATGGAATCATCATTAAGGGAGTTTGAAAAAAACCAAAAATGATAAGTCATAACGTGCTAGACGAGTATTCTCCTAGATTCCCATTAAACATTGGGATATACGAAGGAAATTTAGTGGGAATAATTGGCCACCATAGTGAATTAGTGATGGGTTCATTAGTGAGCCAAGTTAAGTCTTGCAATTCGAGAGTGGCCACAAAAGGAAATTTCAAGTTAAATTCTGGAGGAGGATGACCTAGATATGAAGGAATAGATTGAGCACTGGGCACTTTCATTCCTGTATATGGGGTTTCTACCAGGATAAGGAGGAATTTTATAACCAATATACAAATGAAATTGATACACAACACTCGGGTAATGATAAAGCTATTGGAGTGGTTGGGTTTGAATTTGTTGGCCTTGAAAAGGCGCTTGATATGGACCATACTATTTCCCGATGGGAGTTTGCATTGTCCCATGATAAGGTGGGTTCAGTTGAAATTGTTTCACACTATGAATAAAATTTCCTATTGAAACTTGAGGAGTACCCTGTCCAAGTGGTTAAAAATATGAGGTACCCTATATTGGCTGAGTAAGTGGGACTTAGGAAGTTCTAGATACTGATGGAAAATATTGAGATGCAATGAAATCCTGTAAAGGTTGGCTCATATGTATTTGAGCTTGTTGGGGTGCTGATGGATGGATAAGAATTTTAGAAGATGGTGCAGGTTTAGTATTCACAAATCAGTCCTAATATGAACTAGGTTGAATGGGAAAAGTAGTTTTCCAAACACTGGAATCCATTCCAAGATAAGGAGGACTATAATGAGGCTGATTACCAATTTTAGGTATACCAAAAACAGGTTGCCGCCTGCCAAAGGAGGAGGGGATGATGGAGGAAAATGTGATCTAGGTAGAGGATACCTAACATAAGGAGAGTTAGGCTGTTGAAGGTAACCTTTCCCATTGAAATAAGAGCTATGCTGCTACTCAAATGTAAGTGTAATTGGAGGAGGATCAGACTGTGTGGCACTCATAAGAGAAGTACCAAATGATATTCCTGTATTGGATGATATAGGAGAGGTCCAAGGACTGGAAGCTGCACCAAAAAAGGTACCAGATAAAGACTGATAGCCTGGTGGGATGGAAGGACCACCATACAGATGTGTTTCTAGTGATGTTGCAAACATTTGATGTATCGACAATAGTGGTTGACATAGGTTGAGAATTTGCATCAATTCCAGCCATGGTTAACAAATTCGATGAATATTTCTATGATAAATCCGTGGGCGAGTCCAAAGGATCAGGAAAATGAGTTTGTGTCAGAGTTTGAAGAGGATGAGGGTCGATTTGACAAAAAAAAGTCCTTAAAAAATGAAAAAGATTTGAAGGACAAGGCTCTTCTTGCGGTATATATTCAATGCTCATAAGTCTAGGTGGAAAAGATTTATCATTGGGTCAGAGATGTATAGGCTTTGTCTGAGACAAAGGAAGAGAAGAGGAAGGTCCTAAAGTAATAGGTAAATATGGCTGAGGCTCCTCAGGCTCAACAACCTCAAGAATCAAGGTGTTTGACTTGGGAAAGTCAGGTTCAAAAACCTCAGGTAACCAAGTTTTAGGGACTTATGTTTCGATTGTGTCAGTGTCACTATCAAGAGTATATGTAATCTTCGGCTTGGAACTCAAAGGGAAAGATGATTCTAGAAGATTAATATCAACAGTAGGGCTAGAAGTGGTTCCTGATGTTCCCAATTTGGTAGTTTACATCTTCTTATGCTTCTAACGAAAACCAAGAGTAGCCTCTGGTGGAATTGGAGGCTTATTTTTCATTCTATGCGAACGATGAGGTAGGATACTTTGTTCTTCCATGTTGGACAATAAATTTTATTAACACAAAAATAAATAAATAAAAAAGAGGGTAATCTAGGAATATACCAAGCAACCATGATATGCAATATAAACCTTGGTTAACCAATGAATTAATGTACGACAACCAATATCCTCGAATGCTGTGTTCGGTGTATCACGATATACAAGGTGGAAAAATCGATTACCTATGGATGGATAGCAAACTATAGGGGAATCCTAAAATATACTCGATGGTACATGGGAGTGAAGTCTGTAGTAGTGTTGTATAATGCATAATTGTTCAATGAGAGCATTCTCTTATAATTTACTTGCATGGATCACCATCCAATATACCCAAAGGTATGTGGAGAATGATAATATTCACTCACATACGTGGAACTTGATATCACCCCTAAAATACAATGTTGGAAATCAACAACAACTCCTACATTTAATGTCACCGAAACATGTCTCTAGCCTAGACCTCTATGCATTTTCGTTAATGTTACACATTCTCCTTATGTTGATTCAATAAATTTTACTATTTATCTTTGATTAAGTTTTAGTTTTGGGGCTCACCACGAATGTCACCTGAATATCCCTAAATGCAAATCTAGCATGAGAAAATGGAAATAGTTTTCTTTCAATGAAAATATAGCTAAGGAATGGAAGAAACAATCATTATGAAACATACAACATGCAAAAAACAAGATGAAATATGAAATTTACCTTTCAATGTAACTGTTCCTACACTAATGCACATACAAAATCCTAAATTCCAAAAGAAAAAAAAAAATATTTTCACCACACTTAATTTTCGAAATGGAGAAAACTATCATGCAAATGTTTAATCATTGATTCAAATGTACTTTTCAGAATAAGGACTAAAATAACTATTCATCCAAGCGATCAATGACCAAACAAAATCTGTTTGCAAGTGACCAAATGATAAGAACAAAAGAAAAATAAAAACCAATTGTTACCAATGGGAATCAAACAAGAATGAAAACCAAATGGAGGCTTAAGGAATACCACAAGTCACTCACGACTCAGGGAGGTTAGATGGAAGTAGGATGATCAAAGAGACACTTAGAAACATAGGAAAATTTTGTGCAAAAACATGGATAAACACTGGTGCAAAAGAAGCACCAGTGATCTGCAACACTGGTACATAGTGGGCCTGATTGAGGTGCAACGCTATGTCATAGGAATTGGGGGAGCATTGGTCCTGGGATGGAGGATTCCGAAACAAAAATTGCAGAAAAGGCTTAATGAAATCACTTCCTAGGTATGTTATTGACTGATAAAAGCAACAAATGTCTATGAAAGAGGTAATCAAATACAAAGGACAAGGAAAACCATCAAGGGAATACATCGTTCCCTAGTGGAGTCACCAATTTGTTATACGAGATTTACGATTGCAGACAAAAGTATCTCCCCTAGGTTTGATGGCCAACCTAGAACAACAAAGAAACAAGAAAGCCAATGCTTTCCTTAAAGTAAATAGATGATTAAGTGAAGCCTACCTGGAATCCATCGCATGCTTCATTCCTTCTTCAGCTTGAATGCTCCAATTCCAATTTTGATTTTTAAAATTAGAACCTGCATAATCATATAACACAAGCCAAGAAACTAGGAGATCTATGTAGTATAATCTAAATACTATATTCAATAGATCAACATGGTATTGAAATAAGTGAAATAACGCCACCACACATAGGAAAACAAATAACTCTTTGCATTAATATAAATGGAAGAACATTACAACCACAAATAGGTGTTGATTTGGTAGAAGAGCTCCTCCAAGCTTTTAAATTGTCCTTTCCTTGTCACAATATGCACCTTCAATCACCCTAAATATATGGAATGTTAACCTCTCTCCTTAGCAACACAAGGGTAGAATCACTCTCCAAAAACCAACCTCTTGCATATGCAAGGGAGTAAATATATAGATGAGTGGGGTAAATTGGGAGTCCTTATCCAATTACCAATATAAGGTTTTAGATCCACCTTTGATGGGAGGATGGGATCAAAGGATAAGGGATGGAAACACCAAAGAAGGATGAGATAGGATCCGAAAGTTTTATCTAAGATAAATGGTTGTAACAAGTTTTGGAAGCTTATGGAAGAGGAAGCTTCCATAAATTCTATGCTTTTCCTGAATTTCTAGTACCAACACATGTGAAAGGGAGCAACATGAAGGTGATCAACGTGGGCCACAGTGGAGAAACTTGCAGATGAACACTTTCTAGAGGAATTCTAGGGAGCGTTGGTACTAAAAATGGCTCAGATGAGGCTGTTTCAGGAAAAAATTATGGGAAATGAAGGGGGTTCACTTAGGGATTTGTGCAATGATGCTGACAAGGGGGAATAGGATGTTGATTGATCCCATTAGGAGGCCTAATGACCGTATGTGACAAAATGGCCTATAACAAGCACTGTATTATGGATATTTTCATTAGGGTCAAAATATAATGAACACTAGTTTAAATACATTCCTATGGCACCAAAAACATATGGGAGATTCCTAAAAATTACATCTCTGTCCTCCTTGAACTCAAAGATAAATGAAAAAAATACGTTATTGCATGCGTTGAGCCCAATATTACCCTTCGTCATTGGTTTCCAGTTTTTTTCAATCCATTGATCCACATATTTCAAAGATGACCACATACCCATGAATTTTCCCACAAGAGCTCTATCTATGAATTTCAGGGATGTCCTTTGCAACCTCACAGGAAGGGAAACAAAAGGAATATTTTCAGACTTCTTCATAAAATGTGAATTTGACTTCTGATTTCAATTTATTTTGAAGGGAATTCACCAATGCTTGAAAGGCCGGGACATCATCACATGGAGGTTAAGAGGCCCCCTTCGAGCTAGATGCCATGATAGCCCAAAAAACACCTCACTGGTGGGAGAAGATCTAGTGTTTTAGAATTGCCACAGATCACCCATGAAACCTATGTACTCTGATATTACCATGATGATAACGAAAGTTTGAATTTCTCATAAATATAAAAATTTAGTATTTGGAGGAGTGGATGCGATAAGATGAGAGGTAATAACCTACAAATTAATTTTGATTGAGTATCTATAAGCCCAAATCATGTTTATATTTGATTATTTTATTTAGATTATATTTATTTATACATTCTATACACTAGAGATGAAAAAGGTAGGTGTTATAGGCCATTTTTTCACATTCAAACATTAGGCCTCCGAATGCGATCAATCAACATCCTAGTCCCCCTTGTCAAAATCATTGTTCAAAGCCCTAAGTGAACCTCATTCATTTCCCATAATTTCTACTTGAAACCACCTCATATGAGCTAGTTTTAGTACCAATGCTCCCTGCCCTACCTCTGGAAAGCGTCCACCTATAGGTTACTCCACTGTGGCAAATGTTGATCACCTACAGGTTTCTCCCCTTTTCACTTGCGTTGGTTCTAGAAATTTGCGAAAAAGAGAGAATTTATGGAACCTCCCTCTTCCAAAATCTTCCAAAATTTGTTACAACCATTTACCTTGGATATTACTTTCGAATCCTATCTCATCATTCTTTGGATTTCCCATCCCTTATCCTTTGATCCCATTCTCCCATCAAAGGTGGATCTAAAACCTTAGATTGGTAATTGGATAAGAACTCCCAACTTACCCCACTCATCTATATATTTACTACCTTGCATATGCAAGGGGTTGGATTTTGGAGAGTGATCCTACCCTTATGCTGCTGAGGTGAGAGATTAACATTCCATGCATTTAGGGTGATTGGAGGTGAATATTGTGACAAGGAAAGGACAAGTTAACAACTTGGAGGAGCTCTTCTACAAGATCAACACCTATTTGTGGCTATAATATCCTTCCATTTATATTAATGAAAATAATTCTCTTTTTTCATATATTTGATGTCATTACTTCACTTATTTCAATACCATGTTGATCTATTGAATAAAGTACTTAGATGATACTGTATAGACATCACGGTTTCTTGGATTGTGTTATCTAACTATGCGTGTTCTAAATTTGGAAATCAGAGCTGGAATTGGAGCATTTAAGCTAAATAAGGAATGACTTGTGAAATGGATTATAGGTAGGCTTCATTCCATCATTTATTTAATTAAGGAACACATTGATTTCCTTGTTTCTCTATTGTTCTAGCTTGTCCATCAAACCTAGGGGAGATAATTGTGTCTGCAATCATAAATCTCATATAACAAATTGGCGACTCCACTGGGGATCGAACCCAGAATATTTGGTTTTGCATGGGAAAATCAAAAACCACTTTTGGCCCTCCTCTTGATATTGATCCACTAGAATCATATGTCCTTTGAGTTCTGAGACTGAGATTACATATACTCTTGATAGTGACACTTACACAATCAAAACATAAGTCCCTGAAACTTTGTTGCCTGAGGTTTTTGAACCTGACTTTCCCAAGTCAGACACTTTGATTCCTGAGGTTGTTGAGCTCGAGGAGCCTCAACCATATTCACCTGTTACTTCAGGATCATCCTCTTCTGTTCCTTTGTATCATACATAGCCTATATAGCTTGGACCTGATAGTGAACCTCTTCCACTTGGAATTTTGAGTATTGAAGATATACCTCAAGAAGAACCTCATCCTTCTACACCTGTTGATTAGGAAGGGCTTCATTTTTATAAAACCAACCCTCTTCCTCTTCAAAATTCGACACCAAATAATTTTCCTGATTCTTTTTACTCACCCATATATTTCTCATGGCAATATTCACTGGGGTTGTTAACCATGGCTAGAATTGATCTAACTTATCAACCTGTGTCTGCCACTATGGTTGAGACATCAAATGTTTCCTCCACATATATGTTTGAAACATCACCAGAGACACATCTGTATGGTGGTCCGTTTGTCCCACCAGGCTATTGGTATTTATTTAGTACCTTTTATGGTGTGGCTTCAAGTCCTTGGAACTCTCCCATGTCATCCAATATAGGAATATCATCTGTCCTTCTCTTATGAGTGCCACATAGTTTTTTCCTCCTCCTCCTCATCTGCTTACACCTAAATTGATCAACAAGCTAGCCCTTATGTTAGTGGGAAATGTTACCTTCAACAACCTAACTCTCCTTATGTTGGATATCCTCTATTTGGGTCACTATTTTCTCCATCACGCCCTCCTCCCTTTTCAGGGGGGAAACTTGTTGTTGGTATACCTCAAATAGGTAATCAACATCATTATAGTCCTCCTTATCCTGGAATGGATGTTGGTGTTTGGAAACCTTATTTTCTTGTTCAACCTAGTTCATATTGGGACCGATTGTTGAATCCTAAACCTACACCATCTTCTCAAATTACTATCCATCCATCAACACCCCACCAAGCTAAAATACATGTGATCCAACCTTTACAGGCTGTCATTGCATCTCAATCTATTCCAATGGTATCTGGAACTTCCCAAGTCCCACTTGCCCAACTAGTACAAGGTACCTCACACTCTCAACCACTTTGACAGGGTACTCCTCAAGTTTCGATAGGACATGTTATTCATAGTATGGCACAATCCCAACCGAACCCTCCTTATCATGGGACAATGAAAACTCCCATCATGAAATAATATGGTCCATATCAAGCACTTTTTCAAGGCCAATAAATCCAAACCCAACCGTCTAGCAGCTTTATCATCACCTTGGTGCTGGGCATCAAGGTCACTTGTATACTAGTTATCAGAGTCCTCCTTTTCCTGGTACCCAAGTTCCTTATTATCAGAACCCCCCTTATCCAGGAATGAAAGTGCCTAGTGCTTAAGCTATTCCTTCATATCGAGGTGTTGGGAACAACCCAACTTGGCCTCGATTTTGGCTAAGTCTCCGCATTTTTAGGAGCTGAGCACGAAGTATACTGCTCAAAAAAAATTTTTGGACATACTGCGCGGTATCATAGGGGCTACAGGGTGGGTTGAAGCCCATCCTTTTTTAATGGGATTGGGTTAGATTTGATTATATTTTGCTTAGATCATGGTATTTGGACCATGGTTTTATAATGATGTAATGTTATATAAAGCGAGGTAATGCTATGTTAGTAGAGGGAAGTCATATGTGATTGTAAATTCTATGGTCACATGCTAGTTGTATCTGTCTTTTATAGCGAAGGAAAGGCTCTACAATTGAGTGCGCAAATACCTTGGAAGAGTCTGCAACTTAGTGTGAAAACCACCTGCAAATGTGTTCATAGGTCGGAGAAGCTGAATGTACATAAAGATTCATCATAATAGAAAATAAGAAGTTTTGTGAAGATATTTTGTGTTCTTGTGTGTTCTTTTCTATTTGCTTAATATCAATTGTTGCAAAGTTATTGTTTTAGTTGTGTGTTATAACAATGAAATTTGTGACATTGTTTATATGTTCTATTGAATGTGGAAAAGTAAGTGAAGGGTTTAATACAACAAAGTAAGTTTATGCATATTCAAGGATTATATTAGCATAGTATACTATCCACATCGCGTGGTCCCTCAAGTTTGCATAAACTTGAATCTGCAACCACCCATAGTCACTTCGCATGAGATTGCAATATGCTTGCAGGTTGTTACCGAAAGGGTCAGTTATCAAGGGTTTTTTTGGTGTGAAGAATAGATTGAACCTGGGTCAAGCCAAAATGAGCCAAAAAATGGTTCTGTTTCTAGGATTGAGATATGTTTGAGGGATATGTGGATGTGGTACTCATCGAAGAAGGAAATTCAAGATTGGATAGTCGAGAAGGAGCGACAATTTGTAGATCAAGAGAACAAAAATAAGGGCTTAACATATGAAGCTTGGTTGCAAAGATATATTTTTACAAAACAATATGAAATTTTATTTGGATCATTCCCTGGTGAATTGTACAAGTGGGTGTCGAGGTTAACTGAAAGGAAGGATTGCTTTAAGAATGACGAACCTACAACCCAGACTCCTGAGATGATACATCGAATCAAGGGTACTAACAACACTATTTCAAGGGATGTTTATTTTTGGATTGATATCATCTTGGGTGGATTCATTAATGAGTCCATTATAGACTTGACTGTGTCCTAAAACGAAGTAGAGTGAAGATTATTCAAAGGACCATGAGGTAAGTATCTGAATTATTTGAAGCTATGGATCAAGGTGATTTTGTGTGAAAAATGAGTTTTGTGGATGCAATCAGACTGTTAGTTTACTTATGTTTGGAGGAAGAAGTAAATCTAAGCAAGAAGTCAGTACACCATGAAGTGGAAAAAGGTACAGAGTAGATACCAGAAAGAGATATCATGAAGAATATCCAAAGACCTTCAGAGAGAATGATTATAGTCCTTTTCTGAGTGAATCTGGAAAAAAATATAACTACCCATAGAACTCCCAATAAAATTTGTAGTATACCCCCTACCAACTTGAGAGCTCCCCGAAGTCAGAATCCAACAGTAGTCAAGGTGCTAGTGGTCTACCTTCCCCCCTTACCCCTCCTACCCCCCATCCCCATCCCTCTCCCCCTCCCCCTCCCCCTTACACCTAAAAAAGAGGCATGGATGATGAAATTAAGCTACTTGGTTTTAGAAGAATTAGCTCAAAAGAGCCAAAGAAGTTTTGGTTTTTAGCCGAAGATTTATGGACAACAAAGCATATCATTGAAGAAAATATAAAGAAGGCACAACTCATTACAATGCTGTGAGATAGAGTGCTGACATGGTACATGAAGTATTCAACCATTCACAATGGTACATTTGCAGATATTAAGCAAAAGCTAATATAGGAGTTCCCCAAAGTCTCAATCTTAGTGCATCACTGAGCTAAAGGAGATCAAACAGAAAGTCAATGAGTCTGTTTGGGAGCTTGATCGAAGGTTTAAGGTGTTATTGGATCAAGTAAGTTTCAACATACCCCCAGAGAAGCATAAGGAATGGTTTATAGTGGCGCTACTGCCACATATCAGGTTACCATTAACACAACGAAAGATAGAAACTCAAGACAAAGCTCTGGAAATAGTGATGAAGTTAGAAGCTTCGATGATCAAAGACACTAATGCAGGTATGCAGGAGATTTAGAGTCAACTGGAAAACCTAACCTGGAAATTGCAGGATATCAAGAATGGAAAATAAGTCAAAGAAAAAGTGTGGTGTACAAAGTACCAATTAAAGGGCCATTCTAAGGAACATTTCCCTATTTTCAGAGATTACTTGGATAGTGGAGCACCTAATCCCTTGAATGCATGATCCAGTCAGTGGCGTGATATATTCATAACTACATTCCAACATCGCCCAAAGAGTGTTATTTATTGCAGAAATATGTGCAAACCCCAAGGATCTTGTTTTTAAAATTTTACAAGTTAGGAGGACACGATGAAAATAATTGTTGAAGTTATGATATGATGATAGAGTGTAGTGCTAATACTTATAGAATTCAAGCAGATGAGTGCGCATAGGAGGAGAGACGACAATGCAGTTATCATGGCCGAGGAGGTTTTCAAGGTTGAGGCGATTATCAAGGAAGAGGTTGAGGTGGTGGAGCTGGTCGAGGAAGAGGCCAAATCATTTTCTATATCTACGACCAGGTAGGTCATTATGCAAGAGATTTCTAGAATCCTACTATGACATGTAATTTGTTGGGAAAAATACTGAGAGGGGGGAGGGGGGGTGGGTGAATCAATATTTAAAGCTCATAGAAACTTTTAACTTTCTTTTCTTAATTCTGTACGTGAATTGAATAAATCAAACTAGTGTATGTACATGATTGTTATTAAGGGAAGTAGCGTTGTTGGAGCGGGGTCCCCTAACCAAAATTTTGATGCAAGATTTTGTATTATTTTGTAATAGTCTATTCTAGCGCAGGGGATTTGGGGAAGATCAAAGCCCCTAATGAATTTTAATGGGTCAAAGGGTAGACCAAGAGTCCACAAACCATGATTTGCAGACCATAGAATAACGCAGGCTAATATAATATAAATAGATGGATAAATCGAGTCTAGAAGTAAGTTTAAGTTTGGATTAATTCTGGATGTGAACATTGGATCTGTGATATCTGTTGTGTGGTGTGTCTGGGTAAGGGCTCCTACTGGCTGTGTGCGCAGAGACCCTAAGTCTTGCTATGTGTAGATTCCATTGGCTATGTGTGTAGGCTGGTAAAGATTCTGTAAGTGGAATCTGAACATTAATGAATGAGAAGACCGTTTTGCTGATATATGAGTATCTCCGTGTTATGCTATTGGCTGCACTATTTGTGATTCCTGAGATTATGTCTGTTTACAGAGTACTATTAGTAGTTGATGCGGACGTGGATGCGATGCTTTAAAAGGGATAATGAATGATTAGATCTGGTTATGTTTTGCCCTATTGCCTCTGATTACTGGTTAACTTATGGTTTATGAGCTTCACTTGAGTTATTTCAACTAATATATTGTTAAGGGTTTCTGGGTTAGGGCTTCTCCTAGAAAGGCCTCTTAGATTTGAAGGGACCCACTTTATTTAAATTTCTATCTCTCAAGGTGTGGAAACTTGGTTCCAACACCCTCCCATACTACTTTGGGTGACACCTTGACCTGCGCAAGTAGTCCATTGCTGAAAGAGCCAGTAGTATAGGGGTTTGTTGGTAAACCTTGAATCTGAACCTGGGTCACGACCCCTCAAGCCAAAAAATGGTTCCATTACTGGGACCGGGAGAATTTTGAGAGAGAGATTGGGTAATGCCACAGGGTCATTGGAAGCCATTGAAGCCTGAACTTGAGGACTGGTTTGAAAAGCATATTCAGGAGTTTTCCCTAAGAGAAAATAAAAGTAAGAAGCTATCTATTGAAGAGTGGAAGAACAAGTACATTTTTACAGAGGTACACAAAATATTCTTCGTAATATTTGCACATGAACTACAAGAGTGGCTGGCTAGGTTAGCGGAGTTCCAAACTTGCTAGAAAGATGATCAGGTCACACAGTGGACCCTTGATTTGATCCAACAGTTGGAGAAGACTGATAACAAGATCAGCCAGATTGTAGATCACTAGGTTGATAGCGTGCTGGGTGGATTTGTAACTGAGTTTGCAGTCAATAAATTTGTGTCCTATTCTGAAGCAGAGAGAAGGTTTTTCAAGGGATTTACGGGTAAGTTCTTGCAAACATTGTGTAATATTCCAAATCTGGAACAACTAGCAAGGCATGACTGGAAAATGCATTTTCTAGGAATGGATGCTACAGGAATTGAAACTAGGACCTATATCCCTTATACCAAGGTGTCTAAGTCCTAAATCCAAGAGGAGGCTCCAAAGAAATCATTCTATGTGGGTTAAACAGATCTCCCACACCTATTTGTCCTCAGAAAGTGCCCGATGAGGGACTGCAACAATGTATGAGCATGCAATGGAATGAAACCGTTATTATTATAACCCAGAACACATGAAGATATGTATAGCCAATAATTGTATCATATAGTAGAAATGAGGTACAAATCCTTGAGGAAAGAATCTCTCAAGCAAGGCAATACAGCTTCAATGGAACATGTACATCAAATGTGACAAAACATCAAATTGTGCTCCAGCTATACTACGTATTTTATATGAGACACTGCAACATAATAAATGGAAATACAATGATATGAAAATATGAGCTCAAGAAATGAGGGGGAGAAAGCTCTCAACCCCTGAAAATAACAATACAACAATCCTTAAGAGGATTGGCTACAATATAGATACAAAATGGCAGATCTGCAGAAATGCCAGAGTTGCAAGGTAGCAGCTGCAACACAAAACTAAAACTACATGGAGATGGCTGAATATGATGTACAATCTGTAGCAAACCTCCTCCAATGGATCTCTCAAGTGCAAGGCTAATCCTAGCACTGAAGATCTTTCCCTCCAAGATGATGGTGCAACCCCTCACTACAAGTGTGCACTAAAATAACACAGTCTAGAGAAGGAACTGCGCTGATGATGATAGGAGAAGCTTGGCCTGATGCCAAAACATGAAAATCAGCTTTGGAAACCCTCCTTACTAACCTTCCTGAGGAATAGAAGCTCCTTCCTCTGAAATATGAGACAAGGAATGGTGTTGTGGAACCCCTCCACTGCAACACCAAGCAACACTATGTTAGACTTCAGCAGAAATAACACAGTGACTGATGGAAGTGGCTTTGGCCTTGAGCCAAGATATGGAGAAATGAAGTGCAATCCTTCAAGAGGCCTCTCAAGAATCAGAGGAAATCCTAAACAGGAATCCCTCGTGCTAAACAACACTGCAACTCAGCTGAACAGCCGAAGACTGCAAATAGTCTAAATAGACAAATAATCAAATTCTCAAAGATGTCTCACTATGGCTGCCTCTTCCTCATTTTATGCAAGTGAATGTCTCTTTTCCTTGGACCCCATACATTAGGGTTTCTTCCACAAAGAATCTTTCTCCCTCTCAAATTTCACTGTCTTCCCAAGCAAGCCACACCCTCTTAGGCAGCGCTTTTGACTCGGTCAAACTTGACCTTGTCCTCATGCAATTGTACCTTTTCACACTGGAAGGTGAAAAATTAAGCTACTCCATAGATCCATTTCACACTATCAAGGATTTTATTCCTACTCATGGGCCTTTTACCCATTTTATTCATCTCATAGATGATATAAGTAAAAAATAATATTCCAATTTGCTGCTTGCAAATTTTGGAATATTACAGTCCTCCCCTCTCAAAGATTGCTTGTCCTCAAGAAAGTGCAAGGATAGAATGAATTCTTCTCTCCTCCTCTCCCTATAGAATCCATGTATGATGATCTCCTCCAAGTGAAGTGATGCTATCTCATCAATCAAGCCTCCACATTGCTCCTCCTCAGCATGCAAGTCAACTATCAAGCCATCATCATGTAAAGGTGAAATACTCAAGAGGATAGAAAAGTGATGTCTAGAGGTCCCCTTGAGGAATAGGATCTGAAACCTAATGGGAATTATCTCTCCCATATGGATCATCCATCCCCAAGCTATTATCCATGCAAAATGAGTCACCTCCCAACTAGGCAACTCCTGAAAACTGTCATCCCCCTTTGGCTCTGAAAAAGTAGGTGGGATGAAAATCTGCACATGGTTGACAAAATAGCCTACCCCATGCTGTCCATATCTCCACTTAAGATAAGTGTAGAGTGTCTGCTGATTCTGGGCTGAAATAAGGTTTCCCTCAAGTGGAAAGATGAGGACTAGATCTCCAAAGACCTCTCCTCCAACGCTGCAAATCATGCTGGCCCAAATATCCCCATATATGATGAGTTGGAAGTCATCATCATATGGAATCTCCTCCATCATATGGCTCACCACATAAAGAGACAAATGTGTTGTTAAGGTGACCATACCATATCCCATGCTCCCCTCAGAACGTGTAGTGCAAAAAGTATCGGAGGATTCTCCCTCAAAGGACACATTAACCCAATGTGTCTTTCTCCCATGCATGCTCCTCATAAAGACAGAAACAATAGAGCCATGGGGAGAAAAAATGAGAGTCATGCTTGCTTCCATATGTAACAAATGAGAAGGAAAATGGTCCCTCAAGTGCAACCAACAAAGCTTGACCCTCAACTGCAATAGAGACTGATAAAATGAGTGGCTTCTCAACCACTTGCTTGCTGCTCCAATCTCCTCATAAGTATGGAGGAAGTGAATAATGCAAAGTGTACAATGAGCATGTCCTCCATAATATCTCTCTTCCCCAAGTCCTCCTAGGGAATGGCCATCATTCATGCTTATGGCCTCAACTAAACCGTGTGGTCTAGAAAAAAGAATGCTCCTCCTTGGAGAATCATCCTGCACATGTATGGTTAAGGGATGCATATATACATTGTACAAATAATCATGTAAACAAAAATGGGTACCCTTACCATATATCCTGCTCATACAAAGGGAGTGGCTCATAAATGAGTCCCCTCTCATCCTCAAAGAGAATAGAGGTGGCTGTGCTAACTCCATCTCCATATGATCTATGCATCTCCTCATATGCCGATATATCTCCTCCTCAAAGCCCTTCCAAAAATACCCCCCCATGATGGTGTGGTATGCTCTCATAGAACAAGTGGGGCTAAAAAGGAAATCCTCATGAGATGCTTGTAGAAACTTCTCCTTGAGCTTGAAAGCTCTAGATAAGAAGATCCTACCATGATAGAAGATGACCTCATCTCTGACTGAATACTCCTCCTCATGCAACTGGCCATCCAATATCATACAAGTGACAAGATCCTTGGAATACTCCACCAACAGCTGGGAGCCCCAGTATGGATCTATCCTCCATAGTGATAGCGCTGATGATCTCTCATGAATAACATATGTCATATGGCTGCCCTCTCCTTTGACATCTCCCATTTCAAAGATGCAAGTTGGAAGGCAGCTATCCTTCCCTTGCTGCTTCTGCCACAACGCAAAATCTGAAATGGAAGCGGGTACTAATGATGTTGAGAGAATGTTCTCTCTCTCTCTCCTTGAGTCTACCTTAGACTCCCAACGCTTTATCAAGCTCTCCCAAGGTTCCCACTCCTCTGAAATCACTGAGTGGTGCCTCAATTGGTGAAGCATCCATCCTCCTCTACTGATCCAGTGGCCTCCCCGGAAAAATGTCTCCATGCAATGAGACATCATCATCAAGAGATGACTGCATATATGAATGGACAAACCTGCCCATTCTCGCACTGCGCAATCTAGTCTCCCTCCTAGGTGTAACAACCTCTAGAAATGAATAGGGATGTGTACTCCTCATCTCCTGATGTTGGGTCTTCTCCCTACCTCCTCCTTGTGTCTCCCTAGTTCCACACCTCCTCAACAATGGCACATGAGTTGTGCCTTGATCTCCACACATGAGATCCTAGGGACTTCCTTGCAAAGATGCAAACATCCCTCTACTTGGAGCAAGAGCTCCTCCTTCCTCTACATGAGGCACTAGATAATCTATAGATGAAACAGTGCCATTGCCCTCAATATCTGCAACATGAATGGGCAACCCTCCAATGATTGGATCCCTTTTTGAAAAAGAGACCTCCATGCTCTCTTGCTCAAAAGTGTGAGAAGAAATTCTTTCTCTCGGTAAGGTATGGTGCAAGTTTTCAGCCTCCTTCTGAGATGGTACTGCGTTCTCATGCAAGGGTTTTTTTTTGAGTTTTATTATTCATCTCCACCATGTGTGTCTCATGAATCCTTCCATCAAATATTTTCACTAAGGCCTTAGTGAAACTTGCATAAGATGCAATGTTTACATTTCTCGAAGAAAAAGATTCAAATATCCACCAGGCATAAGCCTTACCTCTCAAATGCAGTGCTGCAACTTTGATGGCTTCATCTTCAAGAATGTGGTGCTACTGCAAGAAGGTCTCTAACTCCTCCACCCAAGCTTTGGTTGAACATGTAGGTGAACCCTCAAAGGTAGATAGAAGAAATCTATCCTGCTGCTCTCTTCCCTTCACCTTCATCTTGCAAAACTCTGGAAAACTGATATGATCTCGGAATTTCTGAGTTCGAAACTCATACTCTTTCAAGAAATCACTAAGGTTTTCCCTCCTAACAATCTCTTCTTCTCTTTCCATCTCTCTTCCAACAATCCTGGGCATGTGACTGCGCTGTGTATTAGGATGTGTAGCTGCTTTCTCACACTCCTCTTATGTCAATCTAAAGTTTTCTTTAGATTCAAACTCTTTCGAAGATTCTTCATACATCTCCTTCCTAATATTCTTGAAATCTTCATGAATATTATGTATAGATTTAGGAAGAATATTTGTGAGCTTATCCCCTTTCTCTCCTCCAAAAGATGGAGTCTTTTTACTGCTCATCTCTCTGTCTCCTTCTCAATGAGAATAGGAAGTGCAGGGTCCTTCCTCTTCTTTCTGATTATCCTCCTTGGGGAGGTTCTTCATGGATATGAAATATGATGAGATAAATATTCCAATTTGCTGCTTGCAAATTTTGGAATATTACACATTTTCGCTACTGATTAAGATGCTATTGTGTGAAAAGGGTGTCCTCTGCAGTCACACCGAGTGAATGACCTCCAATCAAAGCGGGAGCATGACAGGAAGCAGTAAATACTACCGGGTCAATCAAGAAGGGGATAAATCAATGTACAATTCTCTAAGGGATCCACTTGATCTAAACAGAGGTGAGGCTGCGCACGCAGAGACCAGTCCGCCAACTATGCCACCATCAAACTCTTGCAAAGGTAAGAATTCTCCTACCCCACCTCCGCCACCACCTGTAGAAAATATGGCTGTGCACATGAAGTTACCCACCTTTAAGGGTGTGGGGGATGAGGATATGGATCAGTTCTGGTTTGTGGCAGATTCGGTATGGACTGCGCAAAATGTTAATAATGATGCTGTAAAGAGCGTAGATCTCAATAGCCTTTGAAGGGTGGGCTTTGGATTGGTTCATGGGATACATTGGTCAGCATGCGAATCCTTCAATACAGGACATTAAGGATGCCCTAAAGCAGTAGTTCCGGAATCCTAATTCCTATTCTCAATGCATAGTAGAGTTGAAATATATTAAGCAGGGACCTACGAAGCTTGTTTGTGAAGATGACCAACGGCTGAATAAAGTCATCAGTGATGGAGTATTTGTCTATGAGGAAAAACAACATAAGGAGTGGTTTATCGCCATGATGTTACCACATCTGCGTGGACCTATGGGTCAACAGAAGATTGATTCACAGGAAGAGGCCCTGGAGATTGCCATGAAGCTAGAAGCTGCGCCAAGGGATGATACCAATTTGGGGCGCTGCAGATCCAAAGCCAGCTAGAGGTGATGCAATTAGAAATTCAAAATTAGTGAAGGGATCAGGGTAAAGAAGCTAGCACAGATGTATGGTGCATACACTGCAGGGTATCAGGCCACACTCTGGATCAATGCCCTCTGCTGTCAGATTATATGCAAGTTAGGGGACCAAGTCCACTGTGCCCTAGAGACATGGATGGACCAAGTACCCCCACGGTGTGGTGCATTGATTGTCGGGTAGCAGGAAGACATGATACAAAACACTACCCACGATTAGGCACTTACGTCCTAGAACTAAAGCAAAAATGGTGCAAATTTTTATCGTCAGTGGGTCATGACGAGCACAACTGCCGAACATTCTACCTGATTATAGATAGGAGAAAACTATACAGGGTGCAGGCTGACCCTTCATCGCCAGTATCTCCCTCTGGGTGAGGAGGATCCCCTGCAAGAGGACGGGGAGGAGGGAGAGGCGAAGGCACAGGTCGAGGAAGAGGGCAACTAATTTTCTACAATTGTGAGGACGTTGGAAATTATGCAAGAGACTAAACCAAACCCTGAGCACCAATCCTGCAGGTACTGTAGATAGTTCGATCATGTAATTGAATATTGTCCCGTGATGATAGCGAAGATGTAGGAGAAACAACAGACACCAAAGAAAAATGTACAACAGGTTAAGGAAGAACCATGTGATGATGGGCCCAATGTCAATGTAATTACGCGCAGTGGCATTGCCACTAGAGGATCTGAGGAAAAAGCTGCGGCCGAACCACTGATCAGAAAGGCTTATGACAAGAAGGAAAGCCTAGACCTACAGAAGGAGAAAGAGACCTTCATCGAAGCTAGGAATGATTTTGCTAGGGTGAAAAGCATCCACCTCAAGGACTTCCGTGGATCCGAAGGCAGATGAAGCAGTTAAGCCATTTATTCAAGCATGTATGAAGTTACTACACAACTAGAAGGAGGTGGAGAATATCCAAGCATTAATAGACAACTACGTAGAAAGGGATGCCCCTCGAAGGGAGGTTAAAGTTTTGAATAAGATTTACAAGAACAAAAAAAGGACTGGTCGAGAGATGCGTATGATTGCACAGTTTGGGGAATATGAAATGGACCAAGTCATCTTGGATCTGGGATTTGATGCCAATGTCATTCTCAAACAAACATGTTAAATAATGGGAGAACCTAAATTGGAGTGGTCCACCATACAACTGCGTATGTCTAATCAAAATAATATCATTCCATTAGGAAGGTTGCCGAAGGTTTTGGTAGACATTGCGGGAGTTAAAGTCTATGCAGATTTCGAATTAATCTAGATTGTAGATGATGTGGACCCTTACCCTGTGCTCTTAGAACTGGATTGGGCTATTGACATGGGAGGTATCATCAACCTAAAAAGGAGGAGCATGATCTTCGAGAATGATGGTACACGGGTAATAGTCCCCCTGGATCTAGCAGAAGGTGAATGATATATAGAACCAGTGCGCGAAGAGGAATATGTTGACCATATTTACAAACTAACTGCCCGAGATGATGATTGGATTAACCCTACAACTAATGGCATTTTGTGTTGGGAGAAATACAGTGCATGTCTCTCAGACTCGGATGGTGAGATAGAAAATTTGCACAACTGGTTGCATGACGCATCTGTGTTGCGGTGCCTCAAGATCAAAAAAAGCTTCCGATGTATCCTCAAAGGTAAGATAAATGCCTGACTTCGATGGTTTTGGTAGTGTTAAGGAATTTCTTAAATCATTAGAAGTAGATGTCCCTGAAGAACAGAGATGTTGGGAACTTGATTTTATATGTGCGCGACCCCTGTTTGGTGGTGGGAAACCCATAAGGGGGCTTTTCAGGACTGGGCGGAATGCCAAAAAATGATGATCCTGCAATTTGAACTTCCATTCAATCCACCCATGGAGATATTTTCTGGCTATGGCGACCCACGCAAGCACTTGGCTATGTGGATGGAGGTATGGAATGAAAGGACCTGGAACGAATGGGGCCAAATGTTCATTCATGCCTTAGGACCAATCCCCACCACTTGGTATTTAGATGTAGAGCTACACCAACGTACTTTCCACTGGGGCACAATAACAGAGGATATCATGGTAACATTTGGGTTAGTTGGAGGGATGGAGAAATTGGATGAAGCCCTGCAAGATATAGATGCTCTTGTATTTTATGAGTCTTCCCCTCAAACATAATGTGTTGTGCAAGCTTGGGATTCACAAATGTAGGATATTGTCAACTATCAAAATTTGTCAATAGAAGACTGTGATGAGGATCCCAAAAATATCACTATCCCAGATTCAGAAGGAGAGTGCGCAGTTGCAAGACCCCTATTGCAGACAATAGATGTGACCAAACAATTAAAGTTAAAGGAAGTCAACATTGGGATAGTAGAGCAGCCCAAGATGGAAAAAATTTGAGATTAATGGGACTATGATACAGTTGGGAAGATCACAAAGCTGCTAACCAAATATCAGGACCTATTCCCTAAAAATTTCTTTGATCTCAAGGGAATCGTAGGAGATCTGGGTGTCATGAGAATCACCTTAAAGCTAGATGCACGTCCTATCAAACAATAGACCTATCGGCTGAACCCTAAATATAAACAGAAAGTCAAGGAGGAAATAGATAAGATGGTGGAGGAGGTATCATTGAGCCAGTAGAACAGTTTGATTGGGTAAGCCCAATGGTAATTCAAGAAAAGAAAACCAAAGGAGAGATAAGGATCTATGTAGATCTGCACAAGCTGAATGACGCCTGCATACATGATCCATTCTCGACATCATTCTCTGATGAAATATTGGATAATGTGGGAGGTCAGGAAGCATAATCATTCACTGATGGGTTTTCAGGATACCATCAGATCAGAATAGCACCTGAATATCGCAGCAAGACAACCTTCAGAACCGAATGGGGCTCCTTCCAGTACAGTGTCATGCCCTTTGAACTAAAGAATGCTCCTGCCATTTTCTCGCGCGTAGTTTTAGCAGTATTCAAAGAGTTCATCCATAAGTTTCTGGAGGTTTGTTTTGATGATTGGAAAATGTTTGGATTAGTAAAGAAGCATGTGTCAAACTTGCACATGATGTTGGAAGCCTGCAGGAAACACCAGATTTCGCTAAACATCCAGAAATGCATATAATGCGTACCATTTGGTATTCTGTTGGGACACATTGTGTGTCAGTAGGGGTTGATGTTTGACCCAGCCAAGATAACTGTTATCATCAATTTAGTAGTCCCCACCACTAAGAAATAGCTGTGCTCTATCTTAGGGCACACATGCTACTATAGGAAGTTTATTCAAGGATACGCCCTAATCATTGCACCAATGGAGAAGCTACTAAAGAAGGATGCATCCTTTTTCTGGGATGAGGAGTGTCAGAATATTTTTGAGCTGATGAAAGAAAAGATGGTCACTGCACCTATTCTCATATTTCCAAACTGGGCGAAGGTCTTTCATGTACATGTGGATGCATCAGGCATAGCCCTGGGAGCTGTCTTAGCGCAACCAGGCGAAGGAGACATTGATCATCCGGTTGCGTTTGCTAGCAGGAAAGTCTCTAGCCTAGAGTGCAACTATTCTACTACTGAATGAGAAGGGTTGGCCATGGTGTATGCCCTGCAGAAATACGAGCACTATCTATTGGGAGGAAACTTTAAGATGTTAACTGATCATTCAACTTTAAAATATCTGGTCAATAATCCTGTGTTGGGGGGAAATATTTGTATAGGTTTATTGCTATTTCAAGAGTATCATTTTGAAATTATTGTGAATCTTGAGAGACTGAATGCAGAACCTAATCACCTGTCTCGGATTGAGAGTGGGGAAGAACCAACTAGTCTTGAAGAAGGATTATCCAATGCACAACTTTTTGCTATCAAGGTGGTTGATGAGAAATTTTTAGACATTATTCACTTTCTAACCACTAGGATGGCACTTGCAGACTATTCAGTGCAACAAAAAAAGGAGTTGGTGGCATGCAAAAATTATTTCAATCTAATTGTTGGTCAATTATACAAGTTGAGAGCAGATGAGGTACTATGGAGGTATGTATTAGAACATGAGAGACAAGCTATCTTGGCTGAGGCCCATGGAGGGGTGGCAGGAGGCTACTATGTAGTAAAAGCCATTGTGCAGAAGGTGCTGAGGGTTGGGATGTGGTGGCCCACATTACATAGTGATGCACATGCATACTGCCGAGCTTGTGATGCATGCCAAAGAATAGGGAATCCTTCGCGTAGAGATGAAATTCCCCTGCAACCGCAGATGGCTTTACAAGTATTTGAAAAATGGGCTATAGACTTTGTAGGACCAATCAATCCCTCGGGGAAGAAGAATGGTGCACAGTACATCATTACTGCCACTGATTATGTGACCATATGGGAAGAGGCAAAGGTGGTGAAGGATTGTATTGCAGAGACTACTGTGCACTTCATATTTGAGCATATTATGACCCTATTTGGATGCCCAAAGATACTAATGAGCGATAGAGGTACAAATTTTGTTAATGAAACTATTTAAGCTTTGATAGAAGAATTTCAGATCCACCATGCGAAGAGCACCCCATATCACCCATAAGCTAATGGCGCAGTAGAGGATTTCAATTTTTTTTTGGAGAATGTGTTAATGAAGGTCTGTAATACCGATCGAAGTAATTGGGACATGCACATCCCTTCAGTAGTATGGGCATATAGGACTACATGCAAGAAGCTGACTGAGAATATTCCTTTCAGGATGGAAAAGAGGTCATCATGTCCATGGAATATATTGTCCCTGGCGTGCGCATTGTAACATTTAAAAACATGGCGGAACCTGACATCATGGAAGAAATTTTTATGTAGCTGGTTTCCTTGGAAGAATATCGATTCATTTCTAACTTTCATCAGTAGGTAGAGAAGGCATGATAAAAATATTGGCATGATCGACACATCCAAAAAAAGGTGTTTAAAGAGGAAGAGTTGGTTTTTCTCTATGATAGTCAGTTTGCATGCCACCCAGGGAAGTTTTGCAAACATTGGTTGGGTACTTATATTGTAAAAGAGATTACGAATGGCAGTGTGATAAGGTTGGCTACGCTGCGTGGAGACTACCTGCCCGGGTACGTTAATGGAAGTTTTATGAAACCCTATAGGGATAATCCGACGCCTACCAAATGACTATATGGCCGGAGTATCTGTATTAGGAGTGTTTCATGCATTAGGAAGGGAAGGATCAGGCAGGTGCGATGGGAGCGTAGATAAGGAAGAGCGAGAGGGTGTGACAGAGTCAAAAGGGTAATGTGCAGTTAGAAAAACTAGCCGTTGGAACAATAAAACTAGGTGAAAAAGCTATTTTACCATTGGATGGAGCAGGTATTTGGGAATTAATGCATCGATATTGGAGGATTTTTTACCATTTCCCTGATGGTAAGTCACATTTAATGTGAAACCGACCATTTACTCATGGAGGGCTATAAAAGGAGGGGCACAGGTCATAATCGGTTCCTTTTCTCTCTGAAGTTCTTATGCTCTGAATTATGCTGTGAATTCTATGTGTTTTGTAACCACACCATCTGTATGTCTGGGTGAGCTACCCATTCTAACAACATTAACCCCGAATTCATATTCCAAGCTATAATTAATGCCTCTAACCCCGCCGAGTTGTCACCCGTTATGGCCTCCACTGAAATTAGGTCTGAAGATGTGTTTGAAGTAAATCCCAACGTAGAAGAGTTCGTGTCAACGCTGGCCAAAGGAAAGGGAAAGGGAAAGGAAATGGGAAAGGAGCAAGGAAAGAAGAATGGGAAGGGGAAAGCCATGAAGTGGGCTTAGGTGAAGCTGCACACCTTGTTGGCTCGAGGGGTCCTGACCCAGGTTCGGTGTGCAAGGTTTGCCAACAAACCCATATACTACTGGCCCTTTCGGCAGTGACCTGCTTGCACAGGTAAAAGTCTCACCCGAAGTAGTATGGGTGGGTGCTGGAACCAGGTTTCCACATCCTGAGAAAGGATGGGTAAAGCAAGCAGAGCTGCGCTAGGTCCTGTAATCCCTGATTACTTTGTTCTGCGCAGGGTTAATTAGGTCTCTGTTCGCATCCACGTGTGCTAGTTCTATAGTTATATGCTTTTATGACATTAACACAACAATATATAAACAGAACAGAATAGATCCATATCTAGAAACACACTTACGAAGATCTTCATGGCTTAAAGACAGAAAATACACAATACAAAAATTACCAATAATTTGCACCAGATTACTCACAGATTCAGTTCTCCATCAATCATTATTATTCATTCATTCATCAATTGTTCCTTAAAATTCCCTTCCCAACCTGCGCACACAGCAGCAGGGTCCGCACACAGTTGGACTTGGATCTCCGTGCACATAGCCAGCAGGAGTTCATTCCCTAAAACCCAAATAGATAGCTTGAACCACAATTTGCATCAATATTTCATCATTCTTGTCCTTTACAATACAATATGCTTCTCTATTTATAACAATATAGCCTAGAATTTCCTATGGTCCGCAAACCGTGGTTTTCAGACCCCTAGTTTACCCTTTTACCGATTATAATGCGTTCGGGGCTTTGACCCACCCCAAAACCCCTGCAATAGACTAAATCTAATAAAAAATATTCAAAATGGACCAGTTTAGCAGCTTGTTAGGAGAACCTGTTCCAACACACCTCTCCTAGGATTGTACATTGCCCTCGGAAAGTGCCTCAGGTGCGCTCACCCAATCCCGTGAAGCACCCTATGACAGCCTAGAAAGAAGTGGTGCTGGTGGCTGTAATCTCGTGGATGCCAGCATATGTTAAGCCAAGGAAGGCAACAGTGCGCACCCCCAAGAACATAGATGTTGTCCAAGAATATATCCAAATGCCGCTAATCCCGCAGGAGGTCCCTCTCATTGGTGACATGTTTGGGAGCCTTCCCTCCATTAAATTTGATGACCACAACCTTGCAAATGAAGACGCCTTCTCAGATTTGGCCCCAAAATTGTATCTCAAGCGAGTGCTATATGATAATGTGCTGAAGGTGGAACCAATTATGTGGGTGCATGGGCTGGAGGCCTCAGGGATTTTGAATTTGCTGCGCATCCCCCATTTTGGGCGATATCCTATCACTAGCTTGGTCATGTGCCAACTGCTTGCGTTGATCCATGATGGATGCTTGTAGATCCAAGGCTGTATCCCATTGATGCTGCGTTGATTCATAGGATCACCACCCTACCCATGAAAGGGCCCCATCCCATGAAGGGATTAAAAAATAAATATGAACAGAAGGTGGTAGAAGAAGTGTAGGAAAAATACAAGGTCGATTGCGACAAGCGGGGATTCATAGTAGAAATCATCGCTGACTCAGGAGTGCGCATGGGAACTATGTTGCTCGCATGTAAGATGATTCGCAAGTGTAGGGCAATGGTCGTCCCTACCTATGTCATTCAACTGGCCAGATGGTGCGAGAAGGGGATTTGCTACAACTAGTCACAGTACCACTGTGAAGAATTTTTGGACAATGTGCGTGAGGCGTAGGACCAGGGAAAGTTCTTATGCTATTCCTCGCTATTGTTGTTGATCACCCTAATCGCGTGGGAGACACTTGACGATGCAGTGCTCCCTAAGCTCAAACCCAATGTATGTGAAGGCACACGCTACGCCAAACAGTGGGACTCTATGGATTCAAAGCGCATCGAGGAGAACAAGGTGTTCTGGGTGCTTTTCTATCGTGCACTAGCCGCAATGATCCACTCCAGGCCACGATTTTCGCATACATTGTACGAGAAATACAAGTGCATTGATGTATTTCATGTCACCATGCACAATGTGCTGATCAGAGCGTGCAAAGATCCAGTGTGGTACAACCTTCCATACATGGTCACTAAGGCAGTGGTCGATCAAGCTGTTTCCACATGGTCACCTGCATGGAAACTTGGCCTCAACTATTCTGCCCCAGTCACAATGGGCACCTCTAGTAAAGATGCAATGCCAAAGGATACAGTCCCACCAAGCACAACAAAGGGGACTGAGGTGTGCTCCACTGAGAAAGTGACTACCAAAGAAACCCCCAAGGATGCCACCAAGGGGGTGGAGCAAGAACCTCAACAGGATGCAGAGACTGAAGGACTTGGTGGGGAGGGTGCAGAGTCCCCACATGGAACGAAGTGCATAGGCAAGCCTCCAAAAGGACAACGGGAGAAACGAAAGGCCAACAAGACCAGAGGGGAAGCATATGTTACACTGATAGAGGAAGATGTGGACAAGATCGCAGATTCTGTTGCTACTGCCTCTGAGGATCGATGGATTGCCCTGGAAGATTAGCAGAAGGCCACGATGGAGGCTTTACAGTCTAGGTTACAGGTGCTCCGGCTTAAAGCAGATACCCTTCAAGCAGGTGTGAACCAGGTGAGGCCGATTCAAGCGAGCCTGCCAATGAAAACCGTCATCACAGCCACAGAAAGTAGGATTTTCCCCTTCCCGAGGATGACAGTAACCATAGAACCATCAACCCTGTGTGCACAAGTCCAAGCATGTGCGGAAGTTGGCCTTGACATCACAAAAATAGCAAGTGGGAAGCTACATGCTCTCCACTTGTTTGTGTCTGCTGAGCTCCAGAATAGAGAAGTCTGGGTGTAGTACCAGCTAAGTGAGGCTGAGTAGACAATTGCGGCCAAAGTAGCCAAAACCACCCAAGCTTAAACAACATAGATCACAACAGTTGCGTAGCAAGCAGAGCTAGAACACCTGATCGACCGGTTATGTGAAGACATGCCGGAAGTAATTCCTACCTATGCTGTGCTGCAGACCAAGGTAGAGGGCTTGGTAGATGTGTTGAAGGCAGCCAGGATGAAAGTGCAAGTTGTCAAAGCAGACCTGGAACAACAGATTGCGGTGCTGCAAGCCAAGCTACAGTCAGAAACCTCGCCCGAGATGCACGCCCAGCGAGCTGCACTGGTAAAGGAGGCAACAAGAAGTATTTTAGAAAACATCGCCAAGGGTTTGGAATTATTATATATTTCTATGGAACTATGGTCCACGGTGTAGCGTGATCTCCTCCTACAACAGTTCAACCAGGAGCTGCGCTAGAAAGCGCAGGAGTTTGAGCAGATGGAAGATACCATGCCCACCCTTGTGGAAGCCCAGTGCCTAGCATGTCTTTGAACTAACCATGCTCTTAGGGAAAAAATTGAGGAGCTCCGCCACAAGAAGCAGGTCCTCAGCGACCATTTGAAGCCATGGGTGGATGAAGCACTTAAGATTTCACCGGACTTAGATGCGGCAGTAAAGTAGCTAAACCAGACCTTGGATAACGTCACTTTAGCTACTAAAGGACTGAATTCTCAAAATTTGGTTGAAATTGTGCAGAATGTAGCCACACAGAGTGAAGGTGTCCTGCCCCCATTTGTCGCTACTTTCGAACAACTCCAAGCCAAGATCAAGACCCCACTACCACTGTGACTCGGGACGAGTCACAATATTGTGTTGGGAGCCTGTTGGAGCGGGGTCCCCTAACTGCAATTTTGATGCAATTTTGTAGTATTTTGTAATAGTCTAGTCTAGCGCAGGGGCTTTGGGGTGGGTGAAAGCCCCTAATGAATTGTAATGGGTCAAAGGGTAGACCAAGGGTCCGAAAACCATGGTTTGCGGACCATAGAATAACACAGGATAATATAGTATAAATAGATGGATAAATCGAGTCTAGAAGTAAGTTTAAGTTTGGATTAAGTCTGGATGTGAGCATTGGATCGGTGATATCTGTTGTGTGGTGTGTCTGGGTAAGGGCTCCTGCTGGCTATGTGCGCGAAGACGCTAAGTCTTGCTGTGTGTAGACCCCACTGTTTGTGTGCATGGGCTGGTAGAGAGCCTGTAAGTGGAATTTGAACATTAATGAATGAGAAGTTTGTTTTGCTGATATATGAGTATCTCTATGTTATGTTATTGGTTGCGCTATTTGTGATTCCTAAGATTATGTCTGTTTACTAAATACTATTAGTAATTGATGCACACATGGATGCAATGCTTTAAAAGGGATACTGAATACTTAGATCTAGTTGTGTTTTTCCTTATTGCCTCTGATTACTAGTTAACTTATGGTTTATGAGATTCTCTTGAGTTATTCTGACTAATATATTGTTAAGGGTTTCTGGGTTAGGGCTTCTCTAGCGCAAGCATGTTAGATCTGAAGGGAACCACTTTAATTAAATTTCTCTCTCTCAGGGTGCAGAAACCTGGTTCCAACACCCTCTCATACTACTTTAGGTGAGAACCTGACCTGCACATGCAGGCCATTACCGAAAGGGCTAGTAGTATAGGGGTTTTTTGGTAAACCTTAAATCTGAACTTGGGTTACGACCCCTCAAGCCAATTAGATAAATCTACTATTACTTGACTTATACCAGTGCATCATTGATTCATCAGAAAGTTAATAAGAAGTAAGCATGTGGAGTAAGAATAAATTAAATCATCAACGACAACACAGACATCATAATTGCAACAATCTCCCCCTTTGGAATCGATGGAAAACATGTTGGTGTTTGAACAGCATAACTTATAGATACCTGAAAAACATATCAATCGCCAAATTCAAACACCAAGATAGTCTCCCCCTTTGCCTTCAAGGGAAAAGGACAAACAAATGCTCCCCCTGAGCATATGCTAAAGTTTATAAAATATTTATAATGAAGTACATGAATCTATGACTCAGCTGAAAAATAACCTTACATCAACCACCCAACCAAGTGGGGTTACATACCATCAACTTCCCAAAATGAGATTACATATATGGCTGAATCTACATACCATCAAATTCCCAACATGGGATTACATATATGACTCAATCACCCAACCAAGGGAGATTACATAACATCAATGAATTATTACATCATAGGTATCCACATGATCTTTACATCAAATGAAATATATGACTTGTATAACCAACCAAAGGACCTTAATAGTGAGAGATACTTATGACATAAAATAAGGAAATAAAGTATCATCCATGGCAACAACATCACGATCATGTAAACATAGAAGAGGTCTTCATATATGCAACATCAATCAACCACATGAACATCTTCAACAACGTCTTAAAAATAATGCCAACAATTCTAAAGCTCCCCTTGAACCTATGCTACTTGTTTTCTATGAGATCATCAATTCATGCATAAGAGTAAAACAAGAATAAATGATATATTGAACCATCTTCTAGTGCTCAAAAACAACTATAAATAACAACTGGAAACTTTAATCAACATATGATTAGTAAATAGCTAACATAAGCATATCAAAATCTGTTCATGAGTTGGACCCAAATTGTCTATTGAGAGATATATATACACATCTGTCTGAATAGAAACTTGTGTATATATGTGACTATAATTCATGAACCCACGTACAAAAAGAAAATTTCTGAAATGCCACCTATGTGAGAAGGTATGAGCGGTGTTTATCAACAACAAGATGAGGCAGAGACTACTCCCAGTTTCTGTCTGAGATATTCAAATTCTTCTCTTGGAAGAGGTTTAGTAAATATATCAACAATTTTTTCTTTGGAGGGAACATACTCCATTTTAAACTTTTGTTCAAGCACTTGTTCTCTTAGAAAATGGTACTTAATTGAATCGTGCTTGGTTTTTGGAGTGCATAACATGATTTTTCGAAATGATAATAGCACTGGTATTATCACATAGGATGGGAATGGGTGGAGAAAATTTGATTTTAATATATTGTAATGTCTACATAATCTAGAGAAGTTGTGTGCAACAAGATGCAACAACCACATATTCTGCTTCTGTTGTAGATAAGGAAATAGAATTTTGTTTCTTTCTGAACCAAGATACCAATTGGGGCCCTAAGTAAAATGCACCTCCATTAGTGCTTTTCCAGTCATGAACATTTCTATCCCAGTCTGCATCTGTGTATGCATGAAGGGTAAGATCTGCATATTTATGATACCATAAGAAAAAGTCTTGGGTTCCTTGTAGATATTTGAATATTCTCTTAACTTCTTGAAGGTGTGTTTCCTTTGGATTTGTTTGGAAATGTCCAACAATCCCAACTGCATGCATGATATCTGGTATAACACCTATTAGATAAAGCAAATTTCCAATGATAGACCTATATTATGGTTGGTTTACTATGGGAGATTCATCATGTGAACTGAGGGTACTTTCTGTCATCATTGGATTACATACTATTTTGCAGCTTTCCATCCCATATTTCTTCACAATCTGCTTGAGATATTTTGTTTGTGAGAGAAAGATTCCATCTTCTTCTTGTTGTACTTGTAAACCAAGAAAATATGTTAGTTCCCCAAGTAGAGACATTTCAAATTCTTGCTGCATAAAAAAAATTAGATCTTTGACTCATAGATTCTTCATTACTCCCAAAGATGATATCATCAACGTAAACAACAATAATTATAAGTTTATCATCTTCTATTTTCGTGTACAGGTTTTTGTCTACAGATCCTTTTGTGAAACCATGTTGTTGAAGACACTTGTGAAGATGATAATACCATGCCCGAGAGGCTTGTTTTAGCCCATATAAGGCCTTTTTGAGTTTTCATACAAGGTTTTCATCATTCCCTAGAATGAAAACTTTTGGTTGTTCAATATATACTTCTTCTTCTATATCTCCTTTAAGGAATGAAAATTTTACTTCCATTTGATAAAATTTGAAATGGTGGAAGCTTGAAAAAGAAAAAAACATTCTTATGGCTTCAAGTATGGCTACATGTGAAAATGTGTCTTCAAAGTCTATACCTTCTTGTTGAGCATAACCTTTGAAAACAATTCTAGCCTTTTTTCTAATGACTTCCATTTTAATTCAATTTATTTTTGAATATCCATTTTGTCCCAATAACATTTTTATCCTGAGGTCTTGGAACCAATTCCCATGTATTATTGTTCTCAATTTGATCAAGTTTATCATCCATGGCCTTAACCCAACAATCATCTTTACTAGCTTGATTTACATTTTGTGGTTCAATAGTGGATAGTAAAGCTAGATAGCTAGGAGATCCTACAATATTTATTCTTGTTTGTACCCTAGATTCATTTTCTACTAGAATTTTAGTGTTTGGATGATTCTTTTGAACATACCTCGATGGAGACTTTTCTTTATCAGTTGTGTCTTCTTCTACTGATTCATTAGTTTCTTCTTCTATATCATTTTGATTTGATGTGGGAAAGCATTCATCATCATCCTCTTTTATTGTTGTTATCCTTTTGGGATCTGTGCATGCTTCATCAATCACAACATCAATACATTCAAAAATTTTCCGAAGTCTCTTATTGTAAAATTTGTATCCTTTTCTTCTACATGAGTAACCAAGAATAATTCATTCATCTTCCCTAGCTTCAAACTTACCAAGTTTTTCATCATTAGTTTTGATGAAACGTTTAATTCCAAAGACTATAAAATTATTTACTATAGGAGGCTTAGCATACCAAAGTTTGTAAGGAGTTTTATCACTATTTACTCAAACATGAGCTTTGTTGAGAATATTTATTGCGGTATGTGTTGCTTCACCCTAGAAGGTGTTATGTGTTCCAGACTCATCAAGCATAACACGATCCATTTCTTGAAATATTCTATTCATCCTTTATACCACGCCATTTTGTTGAGCAATTTTAGCTATAGAAAACTTCCTTTTGATTCCATGTTGTTCACATAAAGATAAGTTCATATAATATGTATTCTCCTCCTCTGTCAGATACGAGAAATTTTATTTTTAGATCTAACTCATCTTCAACTAATGCTTTAAAGGCTTTACATTTATCAAATGCTTCATATTTGTATTTCAATAAACCGATCCAACACATTCTAGAAAATTCATCAATAAATAAGATATAGTATTGTTCTCCTCGAGGTAAATTTTTGCTTAGTGGCCCACAGTTATGAGTATGTATAAGTTCAAGAGGCTTAATTGTTGATCCTTCTTTGGCATTGAATTGAACCATTATTTTGTTACTGAATTGAACTGAATTGCATATGGCACTTTTTTGCAATGTGATGTTGGGAAAATCTTGAAAAAATTTGAGGTTGCTTGATTTGTGTAGTTGAGAGAAGCTTAGGTGTTCCAACATTCTGTGCCATAACCAGTTTTCCTCTGCTTTTCCTAAGTAACATTGTTCTTGGAAGCCTTTCAATACATAAATATTACTTGGATTTCTTATTACATTCATTATGGTCTTTCCCGTGTTAATTTCATGAACCACACATTATTTTGATCTGAAAACAACCTCATTTCCTTGGTCACACATTTTTATAATGCTTAAAAATTTATGATTTAATCCATCAACAAACACAACATTACCAACTTAAACCTTTTCTTTTAGAAAAATAGATCCTTTACCTTTAATGACAACATGTGAGTCATTTCCAAAAGTAACATTCTTTTCTTTCTCTAATGCATTGTATGAAATGAGTTTATCTTCATCACCTATCATGTGTTTTGAGAATCCAATGTCAATGTACCATTGATTTTATTAACCTTTTGCGTACCATGCTATGCCACAACTTTTAGATTATAAGTCCATCATTTTCCATACCTTAGAAGTTGTTGATATTTGCTCCTTTTGAGATGTCGACTGTAATTTTCTCCTGCATTCAGATTCCTCATGTCCAAAGTTATTGAAAAATGAGCATTCAATTTTGTCATTAAGAGGTGAGAAATAATTATAGGTGTTTTTCTTGGTTCCTATCTCATTTCTTTGTTTTCTTGCTTCTCTAGTCATGATGGTTTTGCATGCAACACATTGATTAGCCTTGTGACAAAAATTATGACATGAGAAACATTGTCCATTAAAGTAGAAATTCCCGTTGTAGAATTTTGAATAATAGCTGAATTATTCACTGAGATTATCCTGATTACACACTATTTAAGCTTCATGCATAATACATAACCTCTTCTACAATTGATCATCAATTTGCGGAAATAGAAGCAGTCGCATGTGCACATTAAAACATAATCAAGCACACATATAACACAATATGTAATGGGGAAAGCTTACAGCTGAAAACCCCCAACTATCTGTATATTATAATGATAGAGAAAATGTAACAATACATAGCACAAAGCTCCTCACAGCTCTCAACACTATCTCACATGCTACACACAAACTAGCTCAGATATGAACAAGTCAGAAGTTCAAATCTCCTCCACAAGTCTGCCTGCCTCTACTTCGCAATCCAAGATGAATAATGATGAGATCCAAGTTCGAATCCCACTGGCTTTCACTGTGCAATCATCATTGGCAATCTCAATCAATGTGTGTGCAAATCTCATGCACGGCTATAGTCACAACTAATAGTAGACGCATCCTTTCACCCACCTCTAACACCGGTCTCCACTGAACTGTCCATGCATTGCAGTTAATTGATGTATTATTTAGTTTATTTATGAGTTAATAATTAGTGAATTAATTAATAATTAATTCACAACACTCATCACTAGTGTATTTATCAGTTAGACTAAATACAACTAGTTCAACTAAGTTAAACCGAACACAACTCCACCAACTGTCTCATCAACTCCACCAAACTCTGCCACATGAGTTCTAACTGAAGTCAACCATGCAATAGCTCAACTAACCCCTAGGAATAGCATAATTCCTTCTGTCAGCTGCATGTGCCACATCCATAGCTCGAACTAAAGTGCTCCAAGAGGATAAGATAATGTTTATAGTCCAAATATTATTAAGGGTTAATAATATTCGATTGATATATTTTTAGACTGGCAGTCTAAAAATAGACTCCGCCCAATGTCTAAAAATAGAGGTCCATCTATTTTACCAACTTGACCAATCATCCATAAATAGCATCCTGCAACTCATAGACCATGATCCATATGTCCACACACATCTGTGTGAATTCTCTCAAGGATCGTCGTGGCACGACTATCCTTCTCGTGAAAGGTGGCTTTCACAAATTTTCCCAAGGTACATCCCTTGCATTGATCTGACTGCGCAAGAGTACCCTTAGGAAGCCCAGTAGAAATCTGCTGCAGTTTCTTCAAAGCTCCATGGTGAAGGTGGCCCAATCTCTGGTGCCACAACTCGCCATCATCCTGGCTCACCACTCCTTCTGTCTTGCCTGCCATTGCTGCGCAGCCATCTACTTGAAATTGATAAAGGTTCTTAACTCGAACCCCTATCCTCCGGGTCTCACCAGTTGCCTTACTGCGCAGGAAAGCCTTTCCCTCGCTAAAGACAACATCATATCCCTTGTCTTCTAACATCGCCATAGAGATAAGATTCTTCTTCAATCCTGGAACATGCATCACTTCCTTCAATACGAAGGGTTTACCAGACTCCCTCTCAAAGGAAATGGTACCGATACCGGTCGCATTGTATCTACCATCATCGCCCATCTCGATGTGCACTCCAAGATATTTCTCATCCAGATCAGAAAACAAATCTCGATCTCCTGTCATGTGAAAAGACGCACCACTGTCCAAGAACCATACTAATCCCATCACACTTAATACCAAGCATGTGATCAGAGAAAAATCTAGCTCAAACTGCGAGGCTAAGGCCTCTCTCGCTGCAGATCCAGAAACTTGCTTATTTTTCTTCTTCTGCGGACAATTTGTGGCATAATGTCCATGCTGGTGACAGTGAAAGCACTTCACCTTGGACATGTCTTGCTTCTTCCCTTTCTCACAGGAATGAGAAGCTTTATTGCTCTTCCCCTTCTTTGCTTTGGTAGCCAAAGCGCAATTTTCTTCATTAGATACCTTTGATGAAGATCCGTCCCTGGTACTCTGCCTTATCTCCTCTTGCATAAGATCTGACCAAAGTCGCTCCCATCCTGGAAATTTCTCCCGACCATTGACAGAGTCCTGATATGAATGCCAACTCTTCGGAAGACCAAGGAGAGCCAAGTCCACCAAGTACTCATCATCTACAGTCACCCCCACACTTCCCAGCTCATCCCTGCATTGGGTGAACTTCGTGAGGTACTTGGGTATACTGTCGCTTTTCTCCATCTTTATGTTTCTGATTTTATCCTTGAGCGCCAACTTCCTCTGGTCGCTTCTGCTTTCAAATAAATCTATCAACGCTTTCCACATCAAGTATGGAGAAGCTTTTCCATGCAGGCTGGATATAATGTGATCCTTCACGCCCTCCAACAGAATCCTTCGACATTTTGCTATCTTCTTTTGCCAAGCCTCAACTTGAGCAGCATCAGTAGGCTTTGGGACTTCAGCATCTATGAACTCCTTCAGCCCATTTTCATCTAACACCACCTCCATCCTGTCCTTCCATGCAACATAATTCGAGCTGCCCTCAAGGGCATACTCCAATCGCAATCCGTTGAAAGACATTTTGACTTCGACACTAAGAAAACGATGCTGCAAATTCGAATTCCACCAGCTCAAAACTCAACCGCTTCTGATCTGTGAGAACAAAGTATTTCTAGCACAGAGATCGACTGTAGGGGCATTTACTGGATTTTTCACCTTTCAAAGAAAGGATGAATCCAGAGGCTACCTGGCCCTCTTACAGACTCTGTCTACCGAAATAAAATGTAATCACTGTAATAGATCCGATGATCAATTCTCGCTCTGATACCATGTAGAAATTTGAATAATAGCTGAATTATTCACCGAGATTATCCTGATTACACACTATTTAAGCTTCATTCATAATACATAACCTCTTCTACAATTGATCATCAATTTGCGGAATTAGAAGCAGTCGCATGCGCACATTAAAACATAATCAAGCACACATATAACACAGTATGTAATGGGAAAGCTTACAGCTGAAAACCCCCAACTATCTGTATATTATAATGATAGAGAACATGTAACAATACATAGCACAAAGCTCCTCACAGGTTCTCAGCACTATCTCACATGCTACACACAAACTAGCTCAGATATGAACAAGTCACAAGTTCAAATCTCTTCCACACTGTTTTACTTTGCCTCTCTTTAACGCAATCAAGATGAATAATGATGAGATCAAGTTCGAATCCCACTATCCAATGCTAGCACTTGATCCTCATTGGCAATCTCAATCAATGTGTGTGCAAATATCATGCACAAGTATAGTCACAACTGATAGCCACACTCACCCTTTCACCCACCTCTAACACTGGTCTCCACTGAAATGTCCATGCACTGCAGTTAACTAATGTATTCTTTAGTTGGTTTATGAGTTAATAATTATTGAATTAATTAATAATTAATTCACACCACTCATCACTAGTGTATTTTTTAGTTAGACTAAATACAACCAGTTCAACTAAGTTAAACCGAACACAACTCCACCAACCGTCTCATCAACTCCACCAAACTCTGCCACATGAGTTCTAACTGAAGTCAACCATGCAATAGCTCAACAAAACCCTAGGAAAAGTGTATTTCCTTCTGTCAGCTGCATGTGCCACATCCAAGCATCAAAATGAAGTGCTCCAAGAGGATAAGATAATGTTTATAGTCCAAATATTATTAAGGGCTAATAATATTTGACTGATCTATTTTTAGACTGGCAGTTTAAAAATAGACTCCGCCCAATGTCTAAAAATAGAGGTCCATATATTTTTAGCAACTTGACCAACCATCCACAAATAGCATCCTGCAACTCATAGACCATGATCCATATGTCTAAAAATATACTTTGCGCCAAAAATAGCCTGCGGGCCCACTTAGTGAAGGCGACTTCTTTTCACTAAGCTCCATCATCTTGTTGCATTTTCAAAACCCGTGGTCATAGAATATTCTGGTGTTATTTACATTTTGACTGATGCTTCTTTTATTTTTTATCCTTGGATTAGAGTGGACATGATATACTTGTGAAGTATCTTTATTATTTTGTTAAAGGTTGGAGCTTTTCGATTTTTGTTCTTTTGTATTTAGATAACCTAGGTTATGGAGAGGATTTTTATGACTGAGAAGATTCATTAATATATCCAAGACCTGTCTTCATAAGATGAGAGCGTTGAACCTTGATAATTTCATCTAAGGTTTTATATTCTTTAGCAAATCTAAGATTTAGAGTTTTTATCTTCTCAAGTTCCTTTCTTAGACTTACTATTTCACATTCTAATTTCTCATTATGCTTCTCCTTTTCTATGAGTTGATTCTTTAAATTATATATGGTTTTTTTTTTTCTTCTAAAAATACTTTAATCTGAGTGATTTCTTCAATGAAAAAATATTTTTCCTTTAAAGCATTCACAAATTTGTCATAACACTCATTAGTACTTCTTTCAAATGCCATGAGTAATTTAAGATCTTGATGAGACTCTCCTTCTTCATTATTTTACCAACCATCACTATCTTCATGAGTATAGTAATTTTTATTATTTTCAAACCGTTTCTTATTTCCTTTTTCAATTTCCTTCCTCTTTTCATGGTTTTCTTTATAAGGATACTTAGCAGCATAATGACCAACTCTACCACAAGAAAAACACTTAAGGGAGGCTTACCTCTGAACCTTCTAGTGCCTAGTTGTAGTTTCTTTACAAAATTTACCTCATCTTCTTCTGGTATATAACCCGATTCCTTCTGTTCTTCCTTTTCCTTTCCTCCTACAGACACTTTGAATGAAGGTTCTTTGATTTCTGAGGGACCTCATTTTATCATTTCAAAGGTAGTTATGATCTCATGAAGTTGAACTTTAGTAAGGTTCTGCAGATCTTGCTTTTCGTCAATGGCAAAAACTTTTGACTCGAATTTAGGAGTTAGAGATCTCAATATTTTCTCTACTAAAATTGGGCCTTTTATATCTTCACATAGATTTCTCATATGATTCACAATCTCATCTATTCGTAGAAAGAAACTTGCAATACTTTCATCATTATGCATTTTGAGAGTTTCATATTGAATTCTAATACTTTGGAGTTTAGCACTTTTTACCTTGTCATTGCCTTCATAGCTCTGGATGATCTTGTCCCATATTTGCTTTGCTGAATTCAACTACATAACTTTGACAAATTTTGATTCTATCGGGCTTCCCAATAAGGCATTGACAACTTTTGCATTGGTTTCATATTTCTTCTTTTCTGCTGCATCTGTGGGGACTACAGCTAGATACTGGTAACCTCCTTAAATAATTTCCCATGCATCTGCTCCAAGAGATTTTATATAGGATATTTTTCTTGTCTTCTAGAAAATTAAATTACTTCCTTTGAAGAGTGGTGGTATGATAGATGCTGTTCCATCTTGATTGCTCATCTTGGGAGATATTCCTTCAAGTGATCAAGCTTCTTCTGAAGGACCTGCTCTGATACCAATTGTTGGGAAAAATACTAAGAAGGGTGGGGGGGGGGGGTGGTTGAATCAATATTTAAAACTCATAATTTTTTTTTTTTTTTTTCTAAATTTTGTACACGACTTGAATGAAGAAAAGTAGCGTATGTACTCGACTATTATTAATGAAACTAAAGTATACCCAGTAAACTCATAATTAAGATAAATCTGCAATTACTTGACTTATACCTGTGTATCATTGATTAATAAGACATATAATAATAATTAAACATGTGCAATAAGAAAAGATTAAACCATCACACATAAGAAAGACACATGAACACCAAGATTTAAGGTGGAAACCTAATGTGGGAGAAAACCACCGCTGCTGTCATCTCAGTATTAAATCTTATTATTATGAATAAATTATTGAAATGGAAAGTCATTTTAGGTCTCATGATCTCAATCCATCATTGTACTTATAAGTCCATAATTATTTCATATCAACTTATCAACTATAGCCCATACAATGCAAATATACTTCAGATTGAAGTATTCATAAAAAACCCTTACACTTGAACACCTTAGCACTTTTATTTTCACCTCCTTATATATCTTGAGCCTTAGCCAATATCATGAGCCAAAACGACACTAGTGCCAGTGGTAATCTTTGACTGGATAAAATAGCCGTTATTATGCTCAATATTGTGGGCTAATACCATGGTAAAGACCCTTGGTATTTAATAAAATAATGTGCCAATATGTACGCGAATTTACATCATCATCTCCGCATGTGTATGTGACTTGGCCTCATCTAACCTGTGTATATTTATTTATCACTTTCATAAATATTTTGTCTTTTACCTGCAAACCTTTGTCTCATCATTATCTCATTCATTTCCATCACTTTGTTACCTCTGATATGATCTGTGAACTCATACGATTACCATATATTTGTTTTGTTACAAGTGGGTTGCCATTAAGGACAACACGTACATCATATCACCAACATAATTATTGCAAATATTTTTATCATATAATTGAAGATCATCCTGTACTTATGGAAAAAATGCAAGAAAAAAGAAACTAGCAGCCCACACAAAACATCCAAATGATGAAGGTTGAAATAAGAACCAGTGAACCTTGTATTAAAATTGTCACTAGAAGTGGAGCTTCTTCTAGAAATGAAAAATATGATGGAACAAAGGAATTTGAAAATATAGGAGCATGGGTTAGAAAAAAATCTAGAGAAAGCTCCTGTTTTTTATGTTAAGAGAGAAAATAAAGTGTTTATGGAGGTGAAGTGAAGTTTCATGGATGTAGAAGCTTCGATTTATACTACACAACTAGGGCCTAGTAGCCACGACATGAAAATAGTTTTGACACAGAACCAAGTTGTGATGCAAGATCAGGATTTGACACAGAATTTAACTTATCAAGCAGATATGTTGAGATATTTTCTGCAGATTTGTATGAAGTTGTTAAGAGATAAAAAGGCTGTAGAAGGAATTCAAGCTTTGACAAATTCCTGCGCATCAAAAAAATCACCACGAAATGAAATGTGCGCAGTTAATAATGTACATCGACATAAGCGAACTGGAAAAGAGATGAGACTTAGTGCGGAGATTGGAGAATATGAAATGGATCAGGTTATTCTAGATTTGGTATATGATGCTAATTTTTTGACAAAGAAAACATAGGTAATAATGCGTAATAGGAAGATACAATGGTAACATATTAAGTTAAGACTAGAAAATCAGTAAAATATCTTTCCTATGGGAAGAATATCAGGTGTCATAGTAAATATTGAAGGAGTTCGCACCATTGTTGATTTTTAAGTGATCAAAATTGTTGATGACATTAATCCTTACCCTGCTTTGCTTGGAGTTGATTGGGAAATGGATAATATCGCCACAATCAATCTAAACAATAGACAAATGATATTTTAAGGAAGAAATATAGGGGTGATTGTGCCCTTAGATCCATTAGAGGGAGTAAGATATATAGAGACAGTACAAGAAGAATACAACACAAAATATATTGATAACATTTATCAATTGACAACCAAGGAAGAAGACTATATTAACCCCACTGTAGATGGAAAGCTGTGTTGGGATAATGATAGTACTTTTACATTAGAATCAAAAGAAGAAATGGAGAATTGGCATGATATATTGCATGAAATATCCACAAAGTGTTGTGCAAGAATAAAAAAAAGTAGTTCGTTGTATGACATCTGAGGTATGTAATCTGCATTATTACGATGGTTTGGGTAATGTATAAAATTTTCTTAATGATTATGAAGGAAGGGTACCAAAGGATCAAAAACAGTTAGCCTTGGATACAACCCTAATATCTACCCTTGCTAGGTAATGGGGCACACACAATAAGACTATAGAAGATTGGCAGGTATGTCGAAGATTAATGTGGATAAGGTTTGGACAAATGGAAACAAAAATAAAGAAGAAATATGATGGTGAAAATGACCCTAGAGAGAATATCAAATTGTGCATTACAACATGGAAGGAGATTCAATATCAGGAATAGGTGCATGGATTTATTCACACATTAGAGACAATTCCTATGGATTGGTACCTGGAAACAGAACTGCGACATGATACTATGAACTGGGTAGACTTGGTTGATGGGTTCATTCTAAAATTTAGCTTTGAGGATGAATTTCCAGGCATATATTCGGCCCTGAAAATAGTAAAAGAGAATCTCTTTGAAGGTGTAGCCACATTGACATGGAAGAAAACTAATTGGACCGCACAGTTAGAGTATGAATTAAAATGCTATAACATTAGTGCAGAAGAAGAAGAAGACTCTAGAAACATTGACATAGTAGAATCATAAGGGAACCATGAAGTCCATGGACCAAAGATAGAGATGCAAGATATCACACAACCATTAAAAACTAAGAAGGTGAACATTGGATTAGAAGAAGAGATGAAGTTTGCAACAATAGGAGATTACTGGGATGAAGAGATAGTCAACAAAGTCACAAAATTACTGCTTGAATATCAAGAACTGTTTCCCACCAAATTTTCAGATATTAAGGGAATATTAGGAGATTTGGGATTCATAAAGATTCCCATGAAACCTAATGCGAGTCCAATCAAGCAGAGACCTTATAGGTTGAATCCAAAGTATAAGGAGAAAGTGAAGCTATAATTGGATAAGATGATAACAATAGGGATTATTGAACCTATCAAAGATTCAGAATGGGTAAGTCCTATGGTGGTGTAGGAAAATAGGAAAAAAAGGAGATGTCAAGATATGTGTAGACCTAAGGAAGTTGAATGATGCATGCTTACACAATCCTTTTCCAACACCTTTCATAGATGAAGTATTGGATAACGTGGAGGTGAGGAAGCCTATTCATTTACAAATGGTTTTTTAGGATATCGTTGGATTAGAATTGCACTTGAAGATCAACGCAAGAACGCCAGCTTTGCTATAGAATGGGGCTCATATCAGTATACAGTGATGGCTTTTGGGTTGAATAATGCCCTTGCTATATTTTCCAGAGTCACTGGTCACAACTTTTAAGGATTACATTCACAAATTTTTGGAAGTATACATTGATGTCTGGAAAATATTTGGACTATTGAACAAACATGTTGGGAGCTTAAGGCTTATGCTTGACACTTGTAGACAAGATCATATCTCTTTGAATATGAATAAATGCATATTTTATGTTCCTTTTGGTATATTTTTGGGACATTTTTTTTTTAGGCAAGGACTCATGATGGACCCTGCGAAGATTGACGTCATTGTAAATTTGGATCCACATAAGACAGTAAGACAATTGCACACTACATTTGGACATACATGATACTACAAAAAATTCATTAAGGGGTATGCATAAATAACTACACCAATGAATAAATTGCTGAAGAAAGATGTGACTTTTCAATGGGATGAATAATTCTAGAAGAGCCTCGACATACTAAAAGAGAATATGGTAACTTCTCCTATTATAGTATTCCCTAACTGGAATAAGAAATTACATGTCGATGTTGATGCTGCTTGCATAGATTTAGGAGTGGTATTAACACAAATTGGTGAAGGAGAAATTAACCATCCTATAGCTTTTGCAAGTAGGAAGTTGTCTACAGCTGAGAAGAATTACACTACCACAAAAAGAGAAGGTCTATATATGTTGTATGATCTATATAAATTTAGACATTATTTGTTGGGATCACATTTTAAGATTTTTACAGATCACTCTACATTAAAGTACTTGGTCAATAAGCCTGTCTTAGGAGGAAAGATTTGCATATGGCCATTATTATTTTAGGAATATGAATTTGAAGTTGTTGCTAAACCAGGAAGGCTGAATGCAGGACCTGACCATGTTTCAAGATTGGAAATAGGAGAAGAAACAACTAGCATAGAAGATAATCTCTCTGATGTGTATTTGTTTGCAATCATAGTAGTAGATGACCACTTTGCAAACATTATTCACTTTTTGACCATAGGGATGACTCCTTCGGAATATACTACACAACAAAAGAAAGAATTGGCAGTAAAGGAAACTAATTTTTCATTGATAGCAGGACAATTATATAATATGGGACCAAATGAGATACTATGCATAGATGCCCCTAAACATGGAAGGTCAATGATTCTAGTAGAAGATCATGGAGGTGCAGCTGGTGGAAATAATTCAGGAAAGGAAACTGCGCAAAATATATTGTGAGCAGGATTGTGGTGGTCGACACTACATAAGGATGAAAAGGAGTATTGTATAGCATGTGATATATGTCAAAGAACACGGAATCCCTCTAGAAGAGATGAGATTCCATTAGTTTCCCACGTGACATTGCATGATTTTGACAAATGGGCTATTGATTTTGTGGGACCTTTCAACCCACCTGGAAAGAAGACTGGTGCAAGGTATATTATGACTGTGACAAATTATCTAACAAGATGGGCTGAAGCAAAACCAGTAAGGAACTGCAGTGCAAACACTGCATCAAAGTTTATTTTTGAATATATCTTGTATATATTTGGGTGTCCGAAGATATTGATGAGTGACCTAGGCTCACATTTTTCGAATAAGAGTATTGAAGCATTGACTAAGGAGTTTCAAGTCTATCACTAGAAGAGTACCCCTTATCACCCTCAATAAAATTGGATGGTGTAAGCATTTAATAATATTTTTGAGACTGCACTCACCAAAGTATGAAATGTTAACAGAGTTGACTAGGATCTCAGAATTCCAGCTGTGTTATGGGCTTACATGACCACATATAAGAAGTTGACAAGTCAAAAAAAATTTAGGCTGGTATATGGACAAGAAGTTGTGATGCCAATGGAGTATATTGTGCCTAGCTTAAGAATTGTAACCTTCACAGATATGGAAGACCCTGAAATAATGGAGGAAAGGATGTCACTGTTGGTTGCCTTGGAAGAAGACAAATTTGTCTCAGGATTCCATCATCAGGTGTAGAAATCAAGAGAGAAGGCTTGGCATGACAAATATATGAAGCAAAAGAAGTTCAAGGTAGGATACCTTTTTCTCCTCTATGATAGTAAGTTTGTGAAATTTCTAGGAAAATTCAAAACACATTTGTTGGGACCACATATTATAAAGAATATTATTGATGGGGGCACAGTTCAAGTGGTAAATTTGAATGGAGAATTTATTCAGGGAAGGGTAAATGGAAGTAGGTTGAAGTTGTATAGGGACGACCCTGCCCCTAAAAATTCACACTTACAAAGAAAGAAAGTCTTAGTGCCACCTGCAGTTGAAAGTGGGCACTGGACTATAAACTACTCTGCAGGAAAAGGACTACGACGAAGGGAGTTGGTTCGCTAAAATTAGGATGATGTCAGAGTTCGTAGGAGCCATAACGTAAGGAGGGTTTTTCGCCACAGTAGAGGGTGCATCGAAGTGCGCCGGAAAAATATGACCATTGAAAGGGAAACTTGGCATTGTAGGAGCGTAAAAGTGCATTTATGGAGACAGGATGGCAAGGATCTAGGAAGAGATATGCAGTTAGTGAACTAGATATGAACAAGATTTGATCTAATGATAGGGTTAGAATATTAGTAACATTATTAAAAGCCATGTACCACCAATATTTTGGCATATTTTTATCTGAGAGCTCTGAAGTTGCTGAGTATTGATAAGTTGCGGAAGTTGCGCATGAACATAGAAAAAATCCTCCGTATTTTCAAAAAGAAATGTCTAGCAGGACTCATGGATGTCACAACAGCATCAACCGCAGCATCACCTGTCTTGCCCCAAACATCACCAAGAAAGAAGCAAAAAAAGGAAGCAATAAAAAAGAATAAGAAAGATAAGAATCCTACCAAATCACAACCATAACTCAAACCTATCGAAGATAGCGATGAGGAAGAACAACCGATGGAGACAGAGGGCACAACAATTTCGTCGCCACTAACACCATATTTTCTGCCTAGGAAACTAGATGGTAAACATGTGAAAGAATCCAAATATGTGAAGTATGGAACATTCACACCATTTCTTCCAGATAAAGTACCATTTTAGGGAGAGCTACTAGGAAGAATCCCACAATTGAAGTTTTGAGATTATGACTTCAATGACTGAACCAAGTATCCATAATTTGTGCCAATTAAATACTTAAATCCAGTCCACTATCTAGAGAGTGGAGTAACAAAACTGGAGCCATTTAAGTGGGCAAGAGGGTTGGAACAGTTTTTCATACTGAACATGCTATATGTGCCACACTTTGGCAAGAGTTCCATCAACACTTTCTATGTGGGACAATTGCTCGTGCTGCTGCACAATGGATACATTTGGCTGGGGTAGAGGATCCCCATTGATGACATGATGATAGAAAGAATTACCAAATTACCATACCAAGGAAGGGACCCCGCCGAAGAGTTTGTGGGTAAGGACCATGACAAAGATGTAGTGCAAACTATGAAGGAAAAGTTTGAACTGGTTAAGGGAAAGTGAGGCTAAAAAAAAAAATTCAATAAAATACATAGGAGTACGATTCACCATGCGTATCTTAGCTGTAAATATTATGTGGAAATGTCGAGCTAATGAAGTCCCTGCAACAATGGTTTCAGTAGATGTGCAGTGCAACAAAGGGGTACAATACAACTGGGCTGGGTATTTGTGCAAAGAATTTTTGGAGGATTTCCGTGAAGCACAGGAGAAAGGTTCCACATTTCACTATGCATGGATGATATTAATCATGATACTAATTGAATGGAAAGAACTAGAAGAATCACAATTTCCTATGGTAGAAGAAGATGTGTGCGAAGCAATGCGGTATGCCTCGTTGTGGCATTCTACTGAGCCGAAGAGAGTACATGAGAACATACTTTTCTTTGTATTATACCACATTAACCTACATATGCTAGTGAATCAACATCCTCGGTTGTCACCAAGCCTGCACCAATAGTATAAAGGAGTTGCAAAGTTCAAAGTGAACTTCTATATAATATATCTGCAGGCCAGAAAGGATACAATGAAGACATGGCATGATCTACCATACTTGGTCACTGAATATGATTTGGCTACATTGATAAAAAAGTGGCCCATAGAATGGATGACTATGACAAAGGACAAAGTAGAATATAGTTAGACATATGAAGAAAAGTCAGATCATGGAGGCCCGAGTGGAAAGGACAAGGACAAAGAGGAGTAGGAGAAAGATAAGGAGCCAGAGCATGACGAGGGTCATCCAAATCCTCTTGGAGGTGCAGATACGCTTGGACGTAATGCACAGGATACATAAAAGAAAATGAAAGATAAAGGAAAAAATAAGATGCACAATGAAGTTTCCCCAAGGAGCAGAAGAAGAATAAGGCTGATAAGTTAAAGGGTGCAATGACCTTGGTCCTTATTGAAGGGGACATTGAAGAGATCATGGAAAATTTTTATGAAGTGGTAGAGGAATCATGGGGAAGAATTGAGGATCACTACGACACACTCCTAACAGTTGTTGAGAAAAGTATTAAAGAGCTAAAGATATTAGCACAGACAACTAGATAGCCAACATTGATAAGCCAACTCCTCCATCCAGATAGACTAATAGAAACAACAATTAGGATGAGGGTCATGCAGATACCTATAGGAGCCCTACAGTTCGATGTAGCTAAAGCAAAGAAGCAAGAAAAAACTTGGGACAAGGTTGACAGGAACCTTAGAGCATTGCCCATTCCAATATTGCATGAAATAAATCAAGGTGTTATAAATGAGTTAAAGGAGCAGGAGCAACACACAAAAAAATTAAACATTCACATAGTATAAGAGCGAGTGGCACTAAACAAACAACTTGAACATGAAATAAAGGAGAAGGACCAAGCATTAAAAAAACAATAGAGGTTGAAAGAAGTGGTTGAAGCCACTTGTAGAGAAGTTCCGAACATGGATGTCCAGAAGGAGGAGCCAACCAAAGACAAGGTCGCGAAGCTCAACCATGCTATCAAGGAATCTAAGAAGAAGGATACATAAGTATAGTTTGAGTATGAGCTCAAGATCAGCGATCTCCAAATGAAGTTGCAGCCAACCACATGACCAGAATTAAGGGAACAGAGGGAGATTAACCTAAAAAGTGCAGTGGAAGGCATCTTGGCACAATAGCAGACTACGAAAAACTACTGGAAGAAACATTGTTGATTTGGACTTCACTGTAGCAAAATCCAAATGTATAGAAGATAAAGGGGGATATCCAAAAAAAGTAGAAGAAGTTGGAGGAATTTAATATAGCAGCGAAGAAATTTCTAGTTTCGTAGAAGCTTGCAAGGATTAGTGAAGGAAATTCTCTTCATAACTATATTGAAGAACTCAGGAAGAAAGAGAAAATTTTGACGAAGAGATCTCAACCATGGCAAGATGAGGCTCTCAAGCTATCGTAACAGGTGGATGGGAAGCTTCCAAAACTTCACCAACAAGAAGGAGCAGCACTGAGTAATACTATAGGACCAATCACGAAGGAAATTTTGGATGAAGTCCACAGTTAGGAGAAGCAGGTTGCAGAAGTAATGCATAATTTCAACATTGCATACAATAACATAATAACAAAGATCAAGGGAAAATTAGCTGAGTGACTTGGTACGAGTCACATGTGAGTGTTGGGGGCCTGTTGGATGCAACCCAACTTGGCCTCAATTTTGTCTAAGTCTTTGCATTTTGAGGAGCGGAGAGCGAAGTATACCATGCAGCACAATATTTTGGAGATACCGCGTGATATCATAGGGGCTTCAGGGTGGTTCGAAGCCCCTCCTTTTGTAATGGGCTTGGGTTAGATTTGCTTATATTTTTCTTAGCCCATGGTATTTGGACCATGGATTTGCAATTCTATATAAAGCGAGGTAATGCTATGTTAGTAGAGGGAAGTAATATGTGAATGTAAGTTCTATGGTCACGGGCTAGTTGTATCTGTCTTTTGTAGTGAAGGAAAGGATTTGCAGCTGAGTGCGCAAAGACCTTAGAAGAGTTTGCAAATTAGTGCACAAACCACCTGAAGCTGTGTGTGCAGGTCAAAGAAGCTGAATGTACTTAAATATCCATCATAATACAAAAGAAGAATTTTGTGAAGAGATTCTGTGTTCTTATGTGTTCTTGTCTATTTGCTTAATATCAGTTGTTACAAAGTATTGTTCTAGTTGTGCATTATAACAATGCAGTTTATGATATTTTTTATCTGTTCTTTTGAATGTGGCGAAGTAAGTGAAGGGTTTTATACAACATAGTAATTTTATGCATGTTAAGGGATAATAGTAGCACAATAGATTAGCCACATCACGCAGTCCCTCAGGGCTGCAAAAACCTGGTTCTGCAGCCACCCATAGTCACCTCGAGTGAGACTATGATATGATTATAGGTCGTTTTTGAAAGGGCCGATGATCAAGGGTTTTGTTGGTGTGAAGCATAGATCGAACCTGGGTCAAGCCTAAATAAGCTAACACTAGGTCATCCTCCTCTAGACGTTAACTGACAATTGAATTTTGTGGAGACTCAAATTTACAGACCTAACTTGGCTCACTAATGACCCCATTGCTCATTCACCATGGTGGTCGATTATTCCCACTAAATTTCATTTGGATATCCCAAAATTCAATGGGAATCCTGTAGGTTTTAACCCTGCACAAATTTTTTTGCAAACAAATATTAAAACATAAAATAAACAATAACGAGAGAATAAACAATAAAACAGATATACATAGAGATTTTCCCTTGGATCCCAAATCAGGACTACGAGCTTGATTTTTCAATATTGTTCCTTTTAGCCAAATCATTCATAAACCTCAATCCATTAACCCTGGATTAGAACATAACTGAACCCCCGGACAAGGGGGCTGTCGCCCCCTACTACGCCCGGTGCAACATACAGCGGGGGATATCCAACATATAACACATACCCAACATTCTCCCGCTTGTTGTTTTATTTCCGAAAGGGTCCACATGAGAGCTTAGTCATTAGTCCAGCTCTACGACACCCATTGTTTCTCTACACCAAGAGAACTTCTCAATTCTCACAGACTTCGTCAATGCATCTGCAACATTATTCAAAGTGTCCACCTTTACCAACAACACTCTGTTATCCTCAACCATATCTCTCACAAAGTGATATTGAACATCAATGTGATTTGTCTTTGAATGATAAACATGGTTCTTAGACAAGAAAATTTCACTTTTCCTATCACAGTCTATCCTTATAGCTCGCTATACGAACCCCATACTTGAACACAATCTCTACAACAAAACTGCTTCCTTGCTAGCATGAGTTCTTGCCATGTATTCTGCCTCTGTAGTTGAAAGATCCACTACAAACTGTCTTTTACTCATCCAACTAACTGCACCTCCAAATAAGCTAAAGACATACCTACTTGTAGATATTCTTTGGTCCAGATCTCCAGCCCAGTATGCGTCAACAAAACCATGAATGTCAAAAACTATGTCCAATCCTGGTCTTCCTTGGTAGCACAAACCATAATCACGAGTGCCACACAAATATCTGAAAAACCGCTTGACTGCTATCCAATGCTCCTTCCCTGGTTTTGACAAAAACCTGCTTAATAATCCCACTGCATGTGAAATGTATGGTCTAGTACAAACCATTGCATTCATCAAGCTACCCACTGCACTTGCATATGGAACACAAGACATATCCTTCTCTTCTTCTTGTGTCTTGGGACACTATTCAACATATAGCTTTACACCTACAGGAATAGGAACCTTCACTGATTTAATATCCTGCATATTGAACCTCTGCAATATTGTCTCAACATACTTCCTCTGGTTTAACTAGAGATTCCTCTTTCCCCAATATCTCTTAATTTCCATGCCCAAAATATAATTTGCAGCACCAAGATCCTTCATGTCGAATTTGGAAAAAAATCGGGTCTTCAAATCTTGGATAATTTCTTTTTCACTTCCAATCAACAACATATCATCCACATACAACACCAAATAAACAACATGATCACCAATTAATTTAAAATAAACACAATGATCCTCTTTGCTTCTGGTGAAGCCAAGTCCCCATATATAGGTATCAAATTTTTGACACCACATCCTTGGTGACTGTTTTAACCCATACAAAGACTTCTTAAACCTGCATACAAGTTCTTTCTTACCCTTCACCATACAGCCTTCCGGTTGCTTCATGTATATCTCCTCTTCTAGATCCCTGTGAAGAAATTTTGTCTTCACATCCATCTGTTCTACCTCAAAATCAAATGCAGCGGCAAAAAATAAAATTAATCTAATAGAAGTAACCTTGGAAACAGGAGAAAAAATATCACCAAAATCAATTCCCGGCACTTGGGAATAAGCTTTTTCTACCGACCAAGATTTGTATTTCTCCACCTGGGCCTTCTACATTCATCTTCTTCTTAAACACCCATTTTATCCCGATGGGCTTCCTTCCAGCCGGAAAATCCATTAGATCCCATGCCTCATTTTTGTGCAAGGATGTCATTTCATCAACCATGGCCTCCTTCCAAAGTTTTCCATCCTCTAAATCCATTGCCTCCCTGACAGTTCTGGCATCATCATCAATGATAGTTAAAGGAAAATTTGAATAGAAAGCAGATGGACTATACCTTCCTGGCTTTATTCTTTCCCGAACTGATCTTCTCACAGCTAGAGTTTGTGGCTCTTAGTCTTCTGAATCTTGTTTTGTTGTAAAGTTCGATTCATCTTGATTAAGCTCAAACTCTATCTTCTCAGGTTCCTCTGGTAGGACTTCTTGTTTAACAACATTTTTCACCTCTCTAAACACCACATCTTGACTGTACACAACCTTCTTTGTTTCTTGGTTCCAAAGCATGTAACATTTTAAAACATCCTTATCCCCAATAAAGATGCACCTTTCAGATTTATTATCCAACTTGGTCCTTTTCTCCTTTGGAACATGTACATATGCATCACATCCAAATATCCTTAGATGTGAAAGAGAGGGTTTCTTACTAGCCCATACCTCATGTGGAGTCTTTTCCTCCAACACTAATGAAGGTGATTTGTTAACCAGGTAACATGGAGTCTCCAATGCCTCTGCCCAGAATTCCTGTCCTAACCCGGTACCACTGAGCATGCTTCTTGCCTTTTCCATTAATGTTCTGTTCATTCTTTCTACAACTCCATTTTGCTGAGGTGTGTATGGAGTAGTTTTTTTCTGTGCTATACCACACTTCTTATAGAACTCTTTAAATTACTTATTGCAGAACTCTCCACCATTATCTGTCCTCAACACCTTTATCTTCTTCTCTGTCTAGTTTTCCACCAGAGCCTTAAATTCTTTAAATCTCGTCAAAGACTTCAGATTTATTCCTCAAGAAATATATCCATATATTCCTTGAGAAGTCATCTATGAATTAAACATAGTACACAGACTTAGCCAGTGATGGAACCGATACAGGTCCAAACACATCACTGTGCACTAGCTCTAATATCTTGTTCACCCTCTTAGCACCAGAAGGAAAACTCACCCGATTCTACTTCCCATATACACAATTTTCACAGAAATCGAAATCCAGAGATAAATTGGACATATCTTCTACCATACCATTACCATGCAATATCCGAAGGCCCTTTGCTCCAGTATGTCCAAGCATTTCATGCCATAGCATGTTCTTTTCTCTAGAGACCGGTAAGATTTCCACTCCACTTTCAGGAACCACAAAACTGTTGCACCCATCAATAATAGTGCTACAATGAAGCTTGTACAGAGTTCCAATTTGAACTCCCCACATTAATACTAGTGCTCCCCGAACCATCTTACATGTATCTTTCTTGAACACTGTTTTTACACCTGCATCATCCATCTTGCTTACAGAAATCAAATTTCTGGCCAATGCAAGAATATGTAGAACACCAGGAAGTGTTCTAATCCTTCCACCTTGCAGCTTTAGCTTGAATTTTCCACATCTGAAGAATTTGGCCTTCCTATCATCCCATAAGAAGACATCACCACCATCACACTTCTCATACTCATAGAACCACTCCCTATGGGGAGTGAAGTGAAAGGATGCACATGATCTAATCAACAATGCCTCATGATTCACATGTGTATTTGAAGAAGAAGCCAAATACACATCCCCACCTTTATCTGATGTTGTTTTTGCCTCTTCAGAAGGAGCATCATCAGATCCCTTTCCTTTCTTGAGAGCTTTAGATCTGCAGTCCTTTTTGTAGTGCCCTTCCTTTTCACATTTCCAGCAAACCTTTACAAACTTTCCTGGAGATTTTGATCTCCCACTCGAAAACTTATTTTTGTTTTTGTTCTGGCACCTTCCTCGTATAGATAAGCCATCTCCATTCTAGCCCTCCATATTTCTCCGTCTCATTTCCTCTGACAGCAAGGCTGAGACAATTCCATCAAAATTCAAGGTAGTTGTATTGCTATCTATTACAATAACTAGACTATCCCACGAATCTGGTAGCGAACACAAAAAACTGATGCACTTATCTTCATCTGAGATTTTAATATCAACAGATGACAACTGACTTACCACATTATTGAAGGCGTTTAGATTCTCTGTCACCGAGTCTCCATTTGTTGAAGTTTTCAACAAGAAACAGTGAAATTGGCATCTGGAAACAAAATCCATGATCCTAGTGAAAATAAAGCACCTACACTAGGGTGGGGCCCACACAAGCTATTTTTAGGTGTATGTCTATTTATATATGCATGTATATTTATAGATGCATGTATATTTTTATTATCCCTTAATATTATATGAACGCTAAACTATAATATATTCTCAATGTGGACTTGGAAATAGTTAACTAAAGTGGAAAATCAGTTAGCTAAGTGAATTTAGAGTTAAGAGGTTGGTTGGTGGGACATGTAGGTTGAATTTAGTTGTAACTGAGTGATTATAGTTGTAACAGAGTTGGAAGTGCATTGGTGCATGAGTTGTGCAAGATGTAAATCAATTTAACTCAGTTAAGTGAGTTAAAGTTAGTTGTGCTAGTTGTAATTGCAGATACACTAGTGAGAGATCAAGTGAATTAAATATTGATTAATTCACATGCAATGATCTCACATGCAACTGATTTTTTTACTATTATTAGCTGCATGCATGTCAGATCTAGTGGAGATCCAGTTGAGTTCTAGGTGAAAGGGAAGATAACTATCAGTTATGAAAATTTTCTCTTGCACACATGCAAGCACACACACATTGGATGAGCCCATGATATTTATGCAGAAAATGAAAGCAAGGCATTTTTATTCAGGGTTCTTTACCATCAGTGATTGCGCAGTGGAGGCAGGCTATCTCGAGATAGTAAATTGGCTAAGGAACTTGCCAATTTTTTGTATGATAGTGTGAGACAATTAGTTGATGTACTGAGAGATCTTGTGATTGGAGTTTTGTATGTAATTGTTTCATGATCCATGATATAATATAAAATATAATATAGTGGGATTTTTAGATGTAAGCTTTCCCCAGGAAATTATCTGTGTTGTGTGTGATTGATCTCTCTTCATGATATTGTAATTGGCGATTGTGTTTTTAATTCCAAAAACATTTGTAGAACCGATTCAATATTTAACTTTAGCATATTGTTAGATTGGGTGAATCCAAGATATACATGCATATTGTATAATTTTTACATGGTATCAGAGCACAGGAAATTAAAGAAGTGAAGCAGGAGCTGAGTTTGTTGTTGGATAGAATTCAAATTTGCAGAAAGACTTTCTTGTTGCTACAACTGATTCAAGATCGAAATGAATTTCAATGGCTTGAGGTTAGAGTATGCACTCGAGGTAAACTCAAACTAAATTACTTGGAAGGATAGGATGGAGGCAATACTCGAAGACAATGACTTGAAGGAATTCATTGACAAATATTTTCCTAAGCCAGATGCTGCAGATGCTGCAAATCTCGATGCATGGAAAAATAAAGTGGCAAGGGCGAGGAGGATCATGTTGGAGGGAGTACGAGACCACATTTTCTCAAGCCTCCATGGGAAAGCCACACCATATGCTATGTTTAAGGCTTTCACTGATCTATTCCAAAGCAGCAACGACCATAGGAAATTGGTGCTTAAAGATAAACTTAGGAAGATCAAGATGGAATAACAAAGTTTGTCCAATGTCAGGATGAACTTTGGATTGTAGGAATAACTGTCACTGATGATAATTTGGTGATTTTGGCTCTCCTAGGACTTCCTAAGAGTTTGCATAGCTATGAAGTCTCTGTCAACGGAAGGGAAAAATTATCAAATTGGGAACGACTGTGGTCGGATCTGGTGTAGGAGGAGTTTAAGAAGAACACAAGAGATGGCTCTTCATCAAAGAATGATGATGAAGAGGATTGTGCTTTAGCTACCAAGGCAAAGAAGGGGAAGGGGAAGAAATTTCATTCTAAATCTGAGGTCAGTGAAGATGGCAAAGAGCCTTCACTTGCTTCCCCGATTCCTTCTCCACCAATGCTTTAAACTCACAGAACTTTGCGAATTTTTGATCCTTCTTCTGCATGAAGTAGATCCAACATCTACAAGAATATTCATCAACACATATAACATAATACTTGTGTTTTTCTGTTAAAGCAATCAAGAAAGGTCCACACACGTCTGTGTGAATTCTCTCCAGGATCATCGAAGCACGATTTTCCTTCTCATGAATGGTGGTATTCACAAACTTACCCATAGTAAATCCCTTGCACTCATATGACTGTGCAAGAGTACCCTTGGGAAGTATAGTATAAATCTACTTCAAAATACTCAAGGTGCCATGGTGAAGATGGCCCAATCTTCTATGCCATAATTCGCCCTCATCCCAGCTCACCACTTCTTCTTCTTTGCCCATCATTGCAGCGCAACCATCTACCTCTAGCTTGTACAGATTCTTAACTAGAATCCCTATCCTCTTGGTTTGACCCGTTTTTTTATGTTGCAGGAAATCTTTTCCCTCGCTGAAAACAATTTCATAACCTTTGTCCTCCAACACCACGACCAAGACCAAGTTCTTCTTCAGACCTGGAACATGCATAACATATTTCAAAAGAAATGGTTTACCTGAATCCCTCTCAAAGGTAATGGTTCTAATTCCGGTCACACTGTATCTACCATCGTTGCCCATATCTATATGCATTTGGAGATCTTTCTCCTCCAAGTCACTAAATAACTCCTTGTCTCTCGTCATGTGGAAGGAAGCACCACTATCAAGATACCACATCGATCCCATTGCACTTGAAACAAAGCATGCGATCAAGGAGAAATCATGTTCAAATTGTGAGGCAAGGGCCTCACCAGATGTAGCTCCAAAATCCTTCTTGTTCTTCTTTTTCTGTGGGCAGTTAGTGGCGAGATGCCCATGTTCGTGACAGTAAAAACACTTCACCTTGGAAAAATCCAACTTCTTGCCTTTAGCCTTAGATTTTAGATGGGATTTTTTCCCATTCCCTTTCCTTGCTTTGGTAGCCAAAGCAAAATTCTCTTCATCATCATTATTTGATGAAGAGCAATCCCTGGTACTTCGCCTTATCTCTCCTGCACTAGATCCGACCAAAGTCGGTCCCAATCCGACAGTTTCTCCCATCCATTGACAGAGTCTTGATAACTGTGCCAACTCTTCGGAAGCCCAAGGAAATCAAGGATCACCAAGTAATCATACGCAACTATGATTCCCACACTCCCCAGCTCATCCCTACATTGGACAAACTTCGTGACATATTTTGGAATACTATCGCCCTTCTCCATTTTGATTTTTCTAAGCCTATCTTTCAACGCCAACTTCCTATGGTCGCTGCTGCTTTGGAAAATATTTGTAAAAGAATTCCACATTGAAAATGGAGTGGCTTTCCCATGAAGGCTTGAAAAAATATGGTCCTTCACACCTTCCAATAGAATTCTTCTTGTCTTCTCTACTTTCTTTTGCCAGGCATCAAGTAATGCAACATCCGTCGCAGTGGGCTTAGGAACATCGCTATCGATGAACTCCTTCAGACCATTATATTCCAACACCGCTTCCATCCTGTCCTTCTAGGCTATGTAGTTGGAGCTGCACTCAAGTTCATACTCCAACCACAACCCATTGAAAGCCATTTCAATGTATACTCAACTATCACAACAAGAAGTTCTTGCAACAAATTCGAATTTTCCACCAGCACAAAACTCAGCACTGCTTCAATATTGCAATCTATAGTGATCAACACTACTCTGATACCATTTAGAAATTATAAAATATGCATGTATATTACCAGATCCTCCTGATCTAAAAAATTAGTCTTATGTTAAATACATAATCCTTCCACTTAATTCTTTGCGGAAATTAAATCGCCAATTGCATAACACATATGAAGAAAATAAATCACACATAACAAGAATGTTTTAACGGGAAATCTTAAAGCTAAAAACCCCAAATATCATATATTATGTATATCAATGGAACATGTAACAATCTCATACAAATCTCATAGCATAGATCTCTCAGTACAATCAACAATCGTCACACACTTTCATGTAGAAATTTGCATATCTATGCACCAATTTCTTGCCTCCTGACAACCTGCCTCCACTGTGTAATCCCTGCTGAAGAAGATCCCTGAATGAATTCGATCTTGCCTTGCCTTGACTATGCAATCCTCATTGGAAACTCCAATGTCTGTGTAGATGCATTGAATGCATCACTATAGTCACAACAGATAGTCCATCTGACCCTTTCACCTATCTCTCCACTGGGTCTCCACTGGAATTGACATGCAAGTAGTTAACTTCTGTATTTGTTCAATTGCAAGTGAGTCTCTAGTTGTGAATTAATTAAATAATTAATTCATTGAACTCTCACTAGTGGATCTTTAGTTACAACTTGATACAACTAGCACAACTGAGTTTAACTCACTTAACTAAGTTAAACTAAATAACAACTCCCACAACTACTCTTCCAACTCTGTCAGAAATTTCCACTATTAGTTATAACTGAGTCTTCCATGCATGAGTCACCAACCACCCTAGGAATTGCGTAATTCCTTCAACCCACTGATGTGCCACACCTGTTCACTGAAATAGAGTGCTCTAAGAGAATAATTTTATATTTAGAGTCTGATTATTATTAAGGGCTAATAATAATCAACATGCATCTAATTTTAGATTAGCGATCTATAAATAGACTTTTCCCAATCTTCTAAAAATATAAATTCATCCAAAGATATAATTTTCTCAACCATCTAGAATCAACATCCTGCTAACTTTAGAATATGCTCACCATTCTAAAAATAGACATACACCTAAAAATAGCCTATGGGCCCCACTTAGTGAAGGTGCTTAATTTTCACTAAGCTCATCATCTTGTTGAATCTCAACACTCCCTCTCAACAAGATAGGGATTATCCTTCATCCTGATCCTGTCTTTATGGTATTTTAATTTGCTCTTAGTGAGCACCTTCGTCAGAATATCTGCATCCTGATATTCCGTAGGAATTTACTGAAGCAACATGATCTTCCGCTGCACAAAATATCTGATATGATGATACCAGATATCTATATTCTTAGATATATCATGAAATAGAAGATTAATCAAGAGTTTAATGAAACTCTAATTATCACAATGTATCATTGTAAGATCTAAATGAGAACCAAACAAACTGACCAAGATCTTCCTCATCCAGACAGCCTCACATGCAGCTTGAATTTCTGCCATGTATTTCACTTCCGCTGAACTGAGTGCCACAAATATTTGTTTCCTGTTGTACCAAGAAAAGCTGTAGATCTGATACTGAAAACCCCTCCTAGTGTGCTCTTTCTGTCTGTTGGGCTACCTACCAAATCTGCATTCGTGAAGCCATGCAAATTCACCTCATTCATCTATCTATACCATAATCCATACACATATGTGCCCCTGAGATATCTCAAGACATGCTTGACTGCCTTCCAAAAGAGCTTGGTAGGCTTAACCATCGCTTGACTAAACTGGTTCACCACAGAGCATATGTCCGGTCTTGTATCAACTAAATACATGAGCAAACCCACCAACTGTCGATAGACAGTAGCATCCACTACCTCTCCCGATGTAGCATCCTCTTTCCTCCAATTTCCTGGAAGAGGAGTATCCATGGGCTTGTAGCCCTACATGTGAAACTTACCAAGTATCTCCCAAGCATACTTTCCTTGAGACACAAACAGTTCACCTTCTCGCTTCCATATTTCCAATCCAAGAAAATAATGAAGGAGGTCCAAATCATTCGCCTCAAACTCCTTTGCAAGATCCTCCTTGCATGAGTGTATCAACTACTCATCACCTGTTAGTATTAAATCATCAAAATAAAGAAAAATGATTAAAATATTACCCTCCACCAAAATTTGGTATAGGTTTGCATTCGCCTCACTCTTGTTGAAGCCAAGTCCAGTGAAATAGCTATTGATCCGTGTGTACCAAGCACAGGGTGCTTGCTTTAGCCCATACAACGCTCTTTTGAGTCTGAAAACATGCGACTCGCTACTAAAGATCTCAAATCCCTCAGGCTGATCAATGTACACTTCTTCCTCAATGATCCCATTAAGGAACACAAACTTCACATCCATCTAATGAATGTGCCAACCCATCTGCGCTGAGAGAGCAAGGATGGTCCTTATGGAAGAATACCGTGCAAAAGGTGAAAAGGTTTCTTCATAATCAATCCCCTCGATCTGTGAGAAACCCCGGGAAACAAATCTTGCCTTATAATTCTTGACGCTCCCATCAACAACTTTATTTACCTTGTAGATCCATCTTGAACCTATTGTTGATTTACCAACTGGCATTGGAACAATCTCCCAAGCATTGTTTCTGACAATGGAGTCATACTCCTCCACCATGGCATCTACCCATGTGGGCTCCTGCACTGCTTCCTCAAAGGAATATGGCTCTGTCACGATACACTTGCTCATGACAGCCATGTATCCATTGAATCGGTCAGGTGACTTTCTCTATCTGCGCTGTGAAGTAGGGACTCCTACATTCTATGCCGCATCAAGCTTAAACCTCTCAGCGTTTGTGGTACGCCTTTTGCCAGTTCTGATGTTTGGCTCTACGTGAGTGGACTCCTCCACTCCATGATCCTCCTCCTGTGGCTGATCCACATCTTGAGGCTCATATTTGGGAACTAGAAGTTCCTCCTCTGCATGCAAGTGTAGTTCCCTCTCAAGCGACAACTTCATGGATTTATCCTCATTGAATTTTATATCCCGTCGCACCACAGTCATCCGACTATTTGCAAAATACACATGATAATTATGGGGTGTTTCTGTGTACCCCACAAATATCCCAACTTCTACAGTCGGCTCTAGCTTCTTCCTGGAATCCTTGGTCACATGAATGTAAATAGATGAGCCAAAAATATTTAAATGAGAAATATCCAGCTTCTTACCAGTAAAAGCTTCTTCAGGTGTACTCATTCCAAGTACTCTATGAGGACAACGGTTTTGCACATAAACCGCAGTGTTGCATGCTTCTGCCCACAAGTGCATCGGTAGGACCTGATCATGCAACATAGCTCGTGCATCACCCACGATAGTTCTGTTCTTCCTCTCCGTGACCCCATTCTGCTGTGGGTTATGAGGTGCTATGAGTTATATTCAAATTCATTATTTTCTATAGAAGTCTTTGAATTCGTTAGAGATATATTCACCACCATTATCGCTTCACAGAGCCTTCACTTGCTTCCCCGACTCCTTCTCCACCAATGCTTTAAACTCACAGAACTTTGAGAATGTTTGATCCTTCTTCTGCATAAAGTAGATCCATCATCTATGAGAATAGTCATCAACAAATATAACATAATACCTGTGTTTTTTTGTTGAAGCAACTGAGAAAGGTCCACACACGTATGTGTGAATTCTCTCCAGGATCACTGAAGCATGATTTTCCTTCTCATGAAAGGTGGTCTTCACAAACTTACCCATAGTACATCCCTTGCACTGATTTGACTACACAAGAGTACTCTTGAATCTAATTATAAATATTCACCAAAAATATCAAAGCGCCATGGTAGAGATGGCCCAATATTACGTACGATAATTTGCCCTCATCCCAACTCACCACTTCTTCTGCTTTGCCCATCATTGCAGCGCAGCCAGCTACCTCCAACTTGTAGAGATTCTTAACTTGAATCCCTATCCTCTTGGTTTGACCCATTTTTTAATGTCGCAGGAAAGCTTTTCCCTCGCTGAAAATAACATCATAACCTCAATCCTCCAACATCACAACCGAGACCAAGTTCTTCTTCAGACTTGGAACATGCATAACATTTTCAACCGAAATGGTTTACCTGACTCCCTCTCAAAGGTAATGGTTCCAATGCTGGTCGCACTGTATCTACCATCGTCACCCATCTCTATATGCATTTGGAGATATTTCTCCTCCAAGTCACTAAACAACTCCTTATCTCCTGTCATGTGGAGCACCACTATCAAGATACCACACTGATCCCATTGCGCTTGAAACCAAACATGTGATTAAGGAGAAAATAAAGTTCAAATTGTGAGGCAAGGGCCTCACCAGCTGCAGCTCCAGTAGCCTTCTTGTTCTTCTTTTGTTGTAGGCAGTTATTGGCGAGACGCCCATGTTCATGACAATGAAAACACTTCACCTTGGACAAATCCAGCTTCTTGCCTTTAGCCTCAGATTTTGGATGGGATTTCTTCCCCTTCCATTTCCTTGCTTTAGAAGACAAAGTGAAATTATATTCATCATCATTCTGTGATGAAGAGCTATCCTTGGTACTTCGCCTTATCTCCTCCTGCACTAGATTCGACCAAAGTCGCTCCCAATTCGGCAGTTTCTCCCATCCTTTGACAAAGTCTTGATAACTGTGCCAACTCTTCGGAAGCCCAAGGAGAGCCAAGCTCACCAAGTCATAATCCGCAACTGTGATTCCCACACTCCCCATATCATCCCTACATTGGACAAACTTCGTGAGATATTTTGGAATACTGTCACCCTTCTCCATTTTGATTTTTCTGAGCTTATCTTTCAGCGACAACTTCCTATGGTCACTATTTCTTTGGAAAAGATCTTTCAAAACCTTCCACATTGAAAATGGAATGGATTTCCCATGAAGGCTTGACACAATATGGTCCTTCACACCTTCCAACAAAATTCTTCTTGTCTTCGCTACTTTCTTTTTCTAGGCGTCAAGTAATGCAACATCCATCGAAGTGGGCTTAGGAATATCGCTATCGATGAAATCCTTCAGACCATTATCTTCCAGAACCACCTCCATTCTATCCTTCCAGGATATGTAGTTGGAGCCACCCTCAAGTGCATACTCCAACTGCAACCCATCAAAAGCCATTTCAATGTATACTCAACTGTCGCAACAAGAAATTCTTGCAGCAAATTCGAATTGTCCACCAGCACAAAACTCAGCACCGCTTCAATATTGCAATCTCTAGTGATAAACATTGCTCTAATACCATGTAGAAATTATACAATATGCATGTATATTACCGGATCCTCTTGATATAACAAATTAATCTTATGTTAAATACATAATCCTTCCACTTAATTCTTTGCGGAAATTAAATCGCCAATTGCAAAACACATATGAAGCAAATCAATCGCACATAACAAGAATTTTTTAACAGGAAAGCTTAAAGCTAAAAACCCCAACTATCATATATTATGTATATCAATGGAACATGTAACAATCTCATACAAAGCTCATAGCATAGAGCTCTCAATACAATCAACAATCGTCACACACTGTCATGCAGAAATTTTCATATCTATGCACCAATTTCTTGCCTCCTGACAGCCTGCCTCCACTGCACAATCCCTGCTAAAGAATATTCTTGAATGAATTTGATCTTGCATTGCCTTGACTGCACAATCCTAATTGGAAAATCCAATGTCTGTGTAGATGCATTGAATGCATCACTATAGTCACAACAGATAGTCCATTTGACCCTTTCACCTATCTCTCCACTGGGTCTCCACTGGTACTGACATGCAAGTAGTTAACTACTGTATTTGTTCAGTTCCAAGTGAGTCTCTAGTTGTGAATTAATTAAATAATTAATTCAATGAACTTTCACAACTAGATACAAATAGCACAACTGAGTTTAACTCACTTAACTAAGTTAAAATAAATAACAACTCCCATAACTACTCTTCCAACTCTGTCACAACTTGCCACTATCGATTATAACTGAGTCCTCCATGCATGAGTCACCAACCAACCTAGGAATTGCATAATTCCTTCAGCCCACTGATGTGCCACACCTGCTCCCTGAAATAAAGTGCTCCAAGAGAATAAGTTTATATTTAGAGTCTGATTATTATTAAGGGCTAATAATAATCGACATGCATCTATTTTTAGATTAGCGATCTATAAATAGACTTCACCCAATATTCTAAAAATAGAAATTTATCCAAAGATAGAATTTTCTCAACCATCTAGAATCAACATCCTGCTAACTTTAGAATATGCTCATCACTCTAAAAATAGACATACATCTAAAAATAGCCTGTGGGCCCCACTTAGTGAAGGAGCTTAATTTTCACTAAGCTCATCATCTTGTTGAATCTCAACAGAAATTTAGGGCAAGATTCATTGAGATGGTGTGGATCTCATGAATCAAACGCGGCTACTAGGAGCCCAAAGAAAAATAGTAGAAGGATTAGTTGGATTGATGGAATCAGATGTCGTGAGGACATGAAATCAAAGTGACAGTGTCAAATACTAGAGCGCAGATCAGAGTTGGCAGCAAGTGTAGAGTGCATAGATGCAGGTGTCAACAATGTAGAGGATCCAATAGACATGTGCAGTAGCTAGCAACAAGTCATAATAATTTTATGACAGATGCATTATACTGATTCAATTGTTTGGAGGCTATTCAGTTTCAGAAGTGTTGCATGCAAAGGTTGCATGTGCGATAAACACTAGCGAAGTGTTACATGCAAGAGTTACATGTGCGAGAAACACTAGAGACGTGTTGCATGCATGGTGTTGCATCTCGCATGCAAGGGTTGCATGTCGCATGCATGGAGTTGCATGTCGCATGTAAGGACATTCCTTTCTTGTTGAGAGGGAGTGTTGAATTTTGCTACAAGAAACAATGAAATTGGCATCTAGAAACAACATCCATGATCCTAGTGAAAATTAAGCACCTACACTAGGGTGGGGCCCACACAAGCTATTTTTAGGTGTATGTCTATTTATAATGCATGTCTATTATAGATGCATGTCTATTTATATATGCATGTCTTTTTTTTATTATCCTTTAATATTAGATGGACACTAAACTATAATCTATTCTCAATGTGGACTTGGAAATAGTTAACTGAAGTGGAAAATCAGTTAGCTAAGTAAATTTCGAGTTAAGAGGTTGGTTGGTGGGACATGCAGATTGAATTTAGTTGTAACTGAGTGATTCTATTTGTAACAGAGTTGGAAGTGCATTGATGCATGAGTTGTGCAAGTTGTAAATTAATTTAACTCAGTTAAGTGAGTTAAAGTCAGTTGCGCTAGTTGTAACTGTAGATACACTAGTGAGAGATCAAGTGAATTAAATATTAATTAATTCACATGTAGTGATCTCACATGCAACTGAGGTTTTTACTATTATTAACTACATGCATGTCAGATCCAGTGGAGACCCAGTTGATTTCTAGGTGAAAGGGAAGTTAACTATCAGTTGTGACATTATCCACTTGCACACATGCAAGCACACACACATTGGATGAGCCATTTACGCATTCAAGGAAGGAAATGAATTATTATTCATGGTTATTAATCATTAGGGATTGCGTAGTGGATGTAGGTTGTCTGGAGACAGTAAATTGGCTAAGGAACTTGCCAATTTTTTCTATGACAGTGTGAGAAAATTAGCTGATGTAATGAGCACTCTTGTGATTGGAGTTTTGTATGTAATTGTTTCACGATCCATGATATAATATACAATATAAGATAATGGGGTTTTTAGCTGTAAACTTTCCCAGGAAATTATTTGTGTTGTGTGTGATTGATCTTTCTTCATGATATTGTATTTGGCGATTGTGTTTTTAATTCCGAAAATATTTGTAGAAGTGATTTAGTATTTAACTTTAGCATATTTTTAGATCGGGTGAATCCAAGATATACATGCATATTGTATAATTTCTACACCATCCTTTATCCTTAGGGTATACAACTTTTTCGCAGGAACAATTTATTCACCAGAGAATTAGATTGGTACAAAGTCCCTAGCTTGTCCCACAAAGTCTTCGTCGTAGCTTCCCTAGATACATTCAACAATACCGAATCTAAGATACACAACTGTATTGTTCTCTTTTCCTTCTGATCCAACTTCTTCCAGTCTTCATCTGACATTTTCGTTGGTTTAGTACCCGGATCTACCGTGATCCACTAATCTTTATCCACTAGTAGATCCTCCATCTTTAGCTTCCACAAATCAAAACTCTGACCATTAAATTTATTGATCTATTTCTTTCCACTACTCACCATATTCTTTCACTGCAAGAATCGATCCCACAGATCTCCCACTGAACAAGGTATACCACATGCCCGAGAAAAAAACCCCTCAGCAGCAAAGGTGTCCCCTTGAAGCCGAAATAAATATGATATCAAATGTAGGTTTTAACCCTTTACAAAAATTATCTACAAATGAATCTTAAAAATAGAAAATAAATAATAGCAAGAGAATAGAACATAAAACAGATATACACAGAGATTTTCCCCTGGATCCCAAATCGGGATTACCAGCTTGATTTTTCATTATTGTTCCTTTTAGTGTTACAACACATATATATACATGCCGAAGCATTCATAAAACCCAATCCATTAACCCTGGATTAGAACATAACCGTGGTTCCCTTGACCAGATCTACAAAATACCAGGGGCCGAAAACCATGATGCCCCAAAACCATGTGCAAACCCATGTATAAAACCATGGGCGGGTTCACCCACCGAAAAATAGGGTCCAAAATATAACATATACCCAACAAATCTAGGGGAAGACTAATCGTGGAAAGAATATAACATATACCCAACACATCCAGGGGAAGACTAATTGTGGAAATATATAACACATACCCAACAAATCCAGGGGAAGAATCATCAACACACATTATGACTTATCATCTATGGTGTTCTTCAAACTCCCTTAATGATGATTCCATTCGACTTTGTCGTTTCCAACGAACACTTACAGGTACCACATATAAATGGTATATTGAGTTACCTAGAGCTTCATTTCATGAATTCAATGCTTTAGCCACCACCTTCCTCACAAATTTCCAGTTACCCATAAACTATGAAACTAGAATGAAAATATTGACCAATTTCAAATAGTCAGATTCCACTCACATCTCAGATCACATTCATGAGTGGAGGCGTCACTTCGGATTGGTTAAGAATTATGTTATCGATCAATTGTTAGAGGAATGGTTTACCAAATATGTGTTTTCACCTATAACAAAAGATGTGGCTAAATGTGGAGTCATGACTGAAGATCAAGTTATTGCTCACGCAAAATATTTGAACCTAGTTTATACCCAATCGGGCACGCTCTAAGATAAGACATCGAACACTCTGAGACCTTTAAATACTGTTCCTCCTACACCTAGTAAATAATCTCATGCTACTGATGGCATGACTGGTTCTGCGAGTTTGCAGTCGGTGAGTAAATCATCTGGTGTTGCTCTTACCCCACTTGCATAAAACCCCCAATCCCATCCTCTTGCGGCTTCTACTTTCAAGATTAATTCCATTTGATCTGATAATGGAAACTCTTAACAAAAACCTGGAATCAATAAGAAAGGAAAAGGTAAGAAAAAAGAAGATCCTTCGTCGTAGGATAAACAAACAAATAAGCCTTCCAATGAGAAACTAAAGCCTCGTTACCCATACTTAATTTGCAATGAGGATCAATTTACATGTGACTATTCGCACCACGTTGAAGTGAATTAGTTCCTTAAATATTCTACTTCTCCTATCGTGCTGACTGAACCGTTTCCCAATAAGAAGACCGATATGGCTGCCCAAGACCCTTCTTCCTCTAACATGACTTTTATGCTTTCATGTTCAATCCTGAGATTTGATATCATGGTGGCCACTCGGAATAAGGAATATGATAATGTGAATCCACCGAATGACCAAGACAATGATAAACCTGCTAGTTCAACATCACATTCATCTGATTCTACTCCACCTCCGATGCCTACGAAATTTACTACCAAACCTCTGAAGGGAATTATTCATAAGTCTACTTTCAACTCTCATTCAAGAGTTTTCTAAAATTATAATGTAGTTGAAGACTTGGCTCAGTCTCCATCAACTATGTCAACTATTTAGGTGTTGCAAAAATTCCCCACCCAAAAGAAGGCCTTGTTATCAACTATCGAATGTGTGGATCCATCAGATTCTAACCTGGTGGTTTTCTCTCATGAAAACTATACCCCTCACCTTCTAGCTCAATTATATTTTATAATCGAGGTCATTGCCCGTGGTAAGAAAATTCATCATTCTATTATGGATGAGGGAGCCTCGACCTGCATTATGTCCATATCTTTCTGGAAGGAAATTGGTTCACCTCAACTTAGTCAATCGATCACCAAATTGAAAAATTTCGATGGAAGAACGTATAAACCTTGTGGGATTTTTAATTCCCTTCAAGTAGAATTAGGGGGAAAAATCATCTCTATGGAAGTGGAAGTTATTGATGAGCCTGTTGATTACAATATTATACTGGGATGTACATGGGTTTATGCTATGGTTGCTGTCATTTCAACCTATTTTTGTATGATCTCCTTTCCTCATAATGATAAGATTGTAGCCATAGATCAACTCACATTTTTCGCCTATGATTCTAATGTTACTGGAAGTGTCCCTCTTGTGGGGTAATCCCTACAATCCTATAAACATGCCAGGGTTGGATTATTGAAGGATTCATCGCTTATGGGAAGATTTTCGCTCCCTCCTATTACCCTTCCTAACAACTCTTCTTCGGTTTCTTATATCAACATGATATCATCATATGCTATCCCAGCTGATCCATGGATTGTACTTGATGAAACCAACATCCAAGGTTTTGGCGAATAAATCCCGTGAAGCCTTGTTGAGATAGATTACAAATCCATTTATTCGTCTTGCATGGATTGTACCTTCTCTTCGATGGATTGGGTAGATCAATCACTGGATTATGGCATGCCTTCTGACCCTTTTTCTAGCATATTCTCTACTAATGAAAGCATCATGGAGATCATGATGCCTGATGACACACCATGGGATGAACATATCCATCATTCCTCCTTACCAGATTCCATTGAGGATACTTTTAGTTTTGTATATTTACCCAATTTTTTCGAACCTTTTACAAATTTTGTCTCTATTCATGAGATCGACTCTGAAAATAACCTTTCAAATATTGAGGAGACGATACCTCTCGATATTTATATCAAAACAGGTATTATCAAAAATATGTACATTGAAGAATTTTTTTCTCCATCTGAGATCGAGATTTATGGATCCCTTTTTCGTGAGTTTTGAGATGTATTTTCCTAGACTTATAAGGAAATTCCAGGCATTGACCCAAATATTGTAGTACACGAGATTAGGACATATCCTAATACCAAACCCATCCAGCAGTTCCTATATTTGATTCATCCCAAGAAGGCTGATGGGATCAAGGTTGAAATTGAAAAGATTATTTGGGATAGTTGCATATACCCCATTCCTTTAATTGATTGGGTATTGAACATCATCCCTATCATGAATAAACATGGCACGATCTGAGTATGTGTCAATTACCGAGATGTGAATCATGCTTGTCCCAAGGACAAATATTTGACCCTGTTCATTAACCAGATTATTGATGACGACGTTGGATATAAGATCCATTCATTAATGGACATATTTTCGAGCTATAATCAAATCAACATTCTCCCCATGGACCAACCTAAGACTGCATTTAATTGTCCCTCGGGTGCTTTTTCTTACCGAAATCTCCCATTCGAATTGAAGAACGCGGGTGTGAGGTTTCAATGTACGATGGATTATGATTTTCATGATATTAAATACATCATAGAACCATATTTAGACAATCTACATGCTCATTCTAAACATCGAGTTTACCACTCGATGCATCTTCGAGCTATTTTTGTCTGTTGCAGACACTATAAAATTCAACTTAACCCGCAAAAATGTGTGTTTTGTGTTAGTTCCGATCATATCATAATTTTTGTTATTTCAAAACAAGGAATTCACGTTGATCCTCTCAAAGTGCAAGCAATAATTGACTTGCCTGCACCTTCTTCTCTCGTTTAGTTACAATGACTCCAATGGAAAGTTAACTTCATACGGAGCTTCATCCCCAATTACGTTGCACTGAAAAAATGAGTCACTCTCTTACTGTAGAAAGGGGTACCCTTCTAGTGGGACGAAGCTACTCAGAAAGTGTTTGATGCCCTAAAATATGTACTGGTTTAGGCATCTCTTTTATACCCCACTGATTATCAGCGCGACTATTTCTTGTACCTAGTTACTGCTATTTCTACTATAACAATGGTATTGGTCCAAGAAGACGATATCACGACTAAAAATCCCATTTATTTTCTGATTCATAACCTCAATGATACCAAAATCATATATAATCATGTAGAAAAGTTGGCTTTGGTGACCGTTCAATCCGTCCAAAGGTTTCACCATTACATCTTGCTTAGGAAAACTACAGTCATTTTGGATTGAAACCCTATGACATATATACTATCACGTAAATTTTTGGGGGGGAACTAATCTAAGTGGATTGTTATTCTCCAAGAGTTCGAATTGGAGTTCATCAAATCAAAGTCAAATAAATCCATATTGTTCGTCGATTTCCTTCCCCTGATTCTGAATCTACATCTAAAGATTATGTCCCTTACAAGTCATTGTTTCTAATTTTTTAATCTAACACATGGTATGGATATTTTCTCATCTATCTCCAGATCCAGAATTTCCGGCCTAATAAGTCTCTCTCTGAGCAATGACCTATTCATTACCAATGCCTAAATTACATCATTATCAACGACACTCTTTACCATCATGGTATTGATACAATATTATGGAGGTGCCTCACCCTTGAGGAAGCCGAGATTTTTTTTTTTAAATGCCATTCGGGGGCATGTGATGGAAATATATGTAGTTACACTACCACACATAAGATATTACATGTTAGTTAATTTTTGGCCACTATCTTTCATGAATACATCGTCGTTGTTCAAAAGTGTCATGTGTGCCAGATCTACGATCACAAGATCCACGCTCCACCTGCTCCTTTGCATCCCATCATGATTGTTAGTCCTTTTTAAAAATTGGGCATTCACTTTATGACATGTAAACCTCACTCGGGTAGGGGGCATGGTTATATTATTATTATTTTTTACTACTTTACTAAGTGGGTCGAGGTGATGACTAAATTTAACAACACTAGCGATTCGAATGCATATTTTTTCTTCAACCACATTATTGCTAGGTTTGTCTTACCACAAGAAATAGTTACAGATCACAAAAAGAATTTACATAATCACATGATGACCAAAATAGCTGCTAAGTTGGGCCCTTTTGCATAAAAATTCCACTCCCAACTATCCACAGGTTAATGGACAAGTTGAGGATGTCAACAAAGTTCTTAAAACTATGCTTCAACATATGATAGGGTCCCATAAATTGGAATGAAACCTACTTATTTACGCATCCTTGTGGGAATACCGAACCTCAGTTAGTACTGCTACCAAATTCACACCCTTTCAGTTGATCTATGGTCTGGAAGCGATCCTCCCCATCGAGTGTGAATTTCCATCATTGAAACTAGCTGTCAAACTTCTTCCTACCACTTTTGTAAGGAGGAGTGTATTTTACATTTGAATCGTTATGATGAAACCCATCATAATTCTGCTTTAGCTAATGAAGCTCATAAAATATGTGCCAAGGTGTAATGTGACAAAAGTGTCAAGCCTGGAGTCTTATCAGAAGGAGACCCATTTCTATTATATGAGTAGGAGGCTGAAAAGTTAGGTCTAGAAAAGTTCTAACCAATGTGGTTGGGTCCATACATTTTTAAGAAATTCCTTGCAAAAGGGGCCTATGAGTTGGTAGATTTTGATGGATTTCCACTCATGTAGCTTAAAAATGGGATGTACCTAAAGAACTATTATGCTTTATCTCATTCATAGTACACTATGTACATATTGTCTATAGGTGTGTTTGAGTGTGTTTGCAGTGTGTCTTTTTAGAGTTTCCCATGGTTTCTGTTGATCCCGTTTACATTTGGTTTGCAAATGTCAACATCTCTCGAACCATACATTGGTTATGATGATGGTGCTCGTCATATTACTAAGAACCTATCTTTTGTAGCGTGTGATATCTTTGGTCCAAATGGCGAGCTGGTGAGTATACATGGGATTTTCATTGGTCGCTCAACTAAATACATCGCTGAGTATAACACAGTGGTTGAGCTATTAGCTATTGCTATTTCACATGGTATTCACCGTTTAGTCATTATAATTGAATCATAACTCATATTACTACAAATTGCGGATGTATATTTAGTAGTAAATCCCGCCATCCTTCACATGGTTTTGAGAGTGCGTCTTCTAGAAATAAATTTCTATTTCATATAATATGAACATATTTCTAGAAATCTAAATACATTAGAAGATTCCCTAGCTAATCACACTTTAGATAGACATTTGCAATGAAAGTAAATGAATTTCAATTCACATTGCATCATATTGAAAGAATAAAAGGAAATAGGAAACAATGAAAACACACACACACACACACACACATATATCTAAAGTTTGGTTTTACAAAAACTTGTTCCCCAAGACACATATGGCTACATTGGCCATATGAAAAACTACTTGCAAATATCTAAGTAGACTAATAAATGGTGCTCATGATAAAAAGACACTACACGAGCAATATTGCAGAGTAATTGACCAATATGGCTAGGCGCTTCAATAGTGTGCCACTGAAGTCACATGGGAACTTGATCAACTATGGTCTCATCAAACCCGTGAGTCAACCCCTCCATGTGGCATTCCACCTATGATAGGATCTCGGCTACCTCAAGATCTCGTAGCGCATCCTGTCCTACCACAACGGCTTGTATTGGTACCACCACCTACTCATGTGGTCGTCCTCTTGCACGACAAAGATATGAAGCACCCAATGGTCGAAATGGTCCAACATCTGCATGAAACATGAAATAATTTAGTCTTGAAAAGATAAAAAACACAAAAAAAAATTGTAAAACTTTCAAAAACTTAATGGTCAAAATATTTTTTACCTGAAGCATCCCATTGATCACCCTCAGGAAGCACGAGCTCAGGATCATTGTGTAAATCCATACCTACATAAGGATAATCATCGATCATGATGAAATTTATGCGCAACCATCCAAATAAGGCTGGTGAAAAACTGATGGCCGACAGACCTGCATGTCGGGCTATATGATATATCCACCTCTTCATCTGTGGTAGCCTCAGATCAATAGGCTCGAGTATAACATGTTGAGGCTGAAGTAGTGGAACCTGCTCTAGAGTAAAAGAGACTAAGATTGAAGCATAAACGAAGTTATTTAATTTCCACTCTTTCGCTTTAGTTATTTTTTCCTTCATATTGACTAGGACACCCTCACTCTAGTTGAACACTGTAATTCTATCCCATACTGCATGTACAATCGAATCGCTACATGGAATATCGAGCTACTTGCCAATATCACAATGATAAATAGGATTGTTCTCAAAGGTAACTGGGTCACATATTTGATATTGATCTTTCCATCCCTAGTAGGCTCGGCTCAAGTTCTGCAATAGGTGTTGATCTCCCCAAAGTTCCTCCTGCCTAGGAGCAAGATGGGGGCACCCCTCTTGGATAAACTTGTTATAAAGTAGATAATATCTACCTTTATCTTGAGAATGTGTTCCCAAAAATTGAACACTTGTACCTGAACATCCCATGAACGAATGATATATTTCAATAACTCCATTTGTTTCCTCATATCAGGTAGCCAGAATAATATCAACATTCAGTGCCTGGATAATGGCAGGATCATTTGCTGTAGTCAAATATTTCTCTTCATTTTATCTTTCTTACCAAATGAATGCCATTTTGTGTTAATGAACACCTGAAACATCAAAAAAGGATTCATTAGGCTCCTTTTCATGCAAAAAATCTTACAAAATTTGTGGGGAAATTGACAAACCATTGATCATTTTGCACCCAATGCACCCCTATAGTGCACAATAGAGTGTTGCACCTCTCTTATCAGTGATAATCTACCTAGGTGAAACAAATATTTTGACACATGGGGGATGCATTGGTCCTAAGGTGTGTTTTTGGAACCCCAGGGTCCTCAAAACCTCAAAAATTTCCATGAAATCACAAAAATGGACCATCAAAAGAAGGAGAAGGGTTGTAGCTCCTATTGGATTGGCCACAATTAGCTGCAGAAGATTGAGGGAAAAAGTGCTCCAAAACTCTCACTGTTGAAGGTAAATGTTAAATGGTAAAAATGAATAGTAATTTCTTGCATTATTTTATTCAAATTTAATGTTTTGACCTAAATTTGATTCATTTTTATTATGAAACATGTATGTTTAATACTTTTTGTGGTGTTTTGAGAAGGTCGACAACTATCAATGGTGTTTTATCATGCTTTAAACAAGTTATTTTTATCAGGGAGTATAATTTTATCTCTTTTTTTGGATCTGTAAACTTACGAAAAGGGAACCCCTTGGAGTCCTCTTTCAGCTCTTTTCAAACTCCCAAAACATGAAATTTTTTCCGAGAACTTGTCTTTTCGAACTTGTTAAAGTAAATGAAAATATGTCCACTCAATATAAGTTTAAAACTTTTCCAGATTGAGATGGACTATTTACGAAAAATGAATACCTTAGTCGAACATGGATAAAAGGTTTTCTTGATTATTGTTTTCTACCTTTTTGGAGTTAAGAGACTATCTAAAAAAAGGGAAATCTAGAGTTTTCTCTTCTGCCTATTTTTCGAACTCTCTAAACAGGAAAAAGATGTTGATATTTACCTTGTTGGACTAGTTAAAACATCAAACAATGATGGACTTGTTGAACATGACGAAGCCGAATCACTCCTTCTTAGGGTTTGTTAAAAATAATCAAAGGGATTGATCCAAAGGATGAAATTAAAAATCAAGAAAATGTTATCCTCCTCAAGCTTGTTAAAAAATAAAGAGGTACTAACAAATATGGTTGGGGAAATTGGTAAAATGGGGTACTCCATTTTGCTAATGGTAGCGAGTCGCTCTTGAATACGACACTCTTCCACTACATCTATGTGGCTATTGGGTTGGGTAATTTTCTATCATTCGGTTTATCATACATTTTTGAAGCCTCCACCTCGGTTTTGGGTCAATGCTTCCAACTCCATTTAGTTTCGTTATGTGTTCAAGATAATTCATTTTAGTTGATATCTATTGCAATAATCTTAAACCTTCATTCCTTGTTTTCCTTTTCCTGATCTAGTTCCATATCACCATCATTCTGTCTTAATCATGATACCCGTTTTGTGTCATTGATGAGGAATACATCAAGGCCCTCTTGTGACTAGTCGCTTCCTTTCGACATCAGAGGTCCTCAGATCAATTCCCACTCAATATAGTACGTCGAATAGGCACATTGGTCAGGGTGAATCATCCTGCGAATATGTGGGGCAATAAACAAACTGCTAAAGGTATTGAGGGTGCCCATGGTGTGAAATGATTCTCTGCACATGATGGGAGTCCCATGGATCTAAATTCATCCCTTTTGGTGTCAATATGATCCTCTGGTGGACTTGGGACCCAATTAAGTTTCCCATCCCATGATGAAACCACCTTCCAATTACATATAATGTCCAATGCGCCTCACCTTCGGGTAAAATAATTCATTGTGCATCTAAGTGAAACAAGCTTGTTTATCAAGGGCACAATGAGACTTCAAATGGGGTTTTGCTTCCGAATTTGGGGCTTTGAGCTTGAAGTAGTGTTACCTCCCTAGGTAGGAGTGGTTAATAAATAACCCTATTATGTGTTCCCAGCCCCTAAGGGGAAAGACATGTCCAAGGTACATCCTTCAAGTGATAGGGGGCATGTGAATAATTATGAGATGGGTGGGGACACAAGGGTCTCAAGGCCAAATTCCATGGGTACAAGGGTGGAAATGATGACGAATGTCCACATATTTTGGAATACATATGTATGAGGGAGAAATTGTGGATAAATGAGTTACTCTGGCCTTTGTTTTTCCACCCTTATTCATTTTCCTTTTACCTTTTTTAATTTTTTTTCTTTGTATTAATATTCAAGGCTTCAAGAAATGAGAGCATGTTGTGTATGATGTAAGCAGTTATTACTCCCTTAAGGTGGGGCATTTCACTTCCCACCATGGGTTACGACGTGCATGGGTTCCTTAATGACGTGGGAGCACTCATGGGGCCCTAGGAACTAGGGTGATTCCCATGATGATAAGAGGTAGAGCTCATGTTTGGATTTTTCCCACATGTTATTTTAATGTCTCAACCATATTTTACATTTTATAATATTCTTTTCTTTCGTTTGTTGCTTGTGGTCATGATATGACTTTAACTTTATTTTATCTGAATCAAACTTCGTGGAAACATTTCCAAACTCAACCCAGACATGTGGACAAGGCGAGGGGGTGTGTCAGTGCATTGTGGGCCTAAAGAGGAAAGTTAATGAAATAGGGCTTGTAATGTCTAGAGGGGAGTCAGGAATGTGACATGGGAAAATGGGACTACAGTACGAAAATCAGGGTTTCCCAAGTGGCTCCATTCTTCAAGCTATAAGCCAATAGGCCCAGATGCACGGGGCTAGAGTCAAGGATTAATACCCCATTTAAAGTGAGGGAATAAGACCCTGGTTAAAAACCCTTATTTTTCCAGGCCACCCAATAATCCATGCCTAAGATACCCAATGGAAAAAAATTAAAAGCACCTGATTTCACAATGAAAAACATACCTTTCGAGTTGGATTTCCCACCTTTGAACATATGATATTAACATATGGGTGACAGTACATATGAATGATTCAAGGAATGGAGATCAAATTTTACAACACATTGGCTACATCGGTGGTTGACATAGTTTTTTGAATGCTAATTGAAGAGATGTGTAGGAGAAAAATTCTCTTAAGGGGTCACCCACTTTTGGTGGGTAACATCTAGCTCCAACTTGGACATGAGATTTCTGTAGAGTTCAAATTCAACGTACTCGAACGGGAAAGTCATGAGAACACAAAAAATACTCTGGGACCATATACTTGTATCCCGTGCATAACAAACAATGTTTGAGGCATGTGTCCTGGGCATAATTTTATTGCCCATATTTTCATCAAATAATAAAACCATAGATAAGAAAATATATTCTATCATGCAAGTCTAATCTAAATGCATCTATTCTATCATGAGAACATGATATGATGATAGTAGCTTTGAAAAACCAATATGCAATGCATCCTACTCTACCATGTATGCTACATTATGCATGTGCCAAGTATAGTCATATAGCCAATGTAACTAACATATCATTAGGTCAAGATTATATTTCCTACCCATATTATCAATAATTATATGCATTTTCAAACAAAAATGATAATCATGACACTCATATTTTAGAAAAAAAGGGGGATGAGTTGGGAAAATAATGCAACCATGAATCATACAAAGCATCCATGGAAAAAAATGGGAAAAACATGAATTAGGCTGGACCCATCAGATTATTTCCTCAACCCTAAATATGGAGCAATCAATAACCAAGCTCAAGAAATCCTTATCAAAGGTCTCTTTATTAGTGTAATGCTTCATGGGGTCCTCAGTACCATGATGATAAGGATGAATGGATGGTTGGCATGAAGGATCACCACAAATAAACTTCAATTCCTCATGACCATATACAAAAGGTTGAAATGACCTACGCTCATCATCATTAATGAGTGTGCATCAAGGGATGATGAGAGGGTCCATGGATGGTTCGAATACACCTCCAAGATCATAAGTAAGGTAGGGAAATACAAGGTTATTATTGATATCATCATGGGTGTCATAAATAGAGTCCTTGTCAAAATGATGGATCATGATCTCCCACTACCCTAATTCAATGTGAAAGTAATCACTAATGTAAACATCCAAGGGGATAATGGGGTCATATTTCTCAACGTCCTTGATATGTACAAATTCAAAGAAAATGTCCTTGAAAAATATGGGGCTATCTTCAATTATACCTTCTAAGGAACCCTCTTAATCAAGCTCCTTATCTTGCTCCCATTCAAAATTTACCTTAATATATTAATCAATTACCTCATCTTGATAATCAAGAAATGGATCCTACTCTTCCTCAAGATCAGCCTCATGCTCATTGATGACTTCTTCTTGAAGATCAATATCTAATGTTGAGCAAGCTTGATCCTTAGTTCAAGAATGCTCCAGAAATTTATCAAAAATCACTTCAATTGATGAAATAATGCTAGGCTTGTAATTATATAACAATGAATTATGACCTTGGAGGGACCTTATGAACAACATAATTAAAAAATATTGATGAACCACATCATATTTTGAGGCATATGTAACAAATCTTTCCACGTGATCAATTTTAGAAGATGGATCACCATCAAAATTGGGAACCCTAAATATCATGTTGAAGGTCACATGATTCAGGTACCCAGGAATGTCAATGATTTCCAAGGTAGGAATATCATCAAGGTAAGAAATTCTATTAGGTTACACACATCAATCATGCAATTTCCAAGGTGAATTCAAAATTCCTTGAGAGATACTTTCTTCACCCTACAAGCATTGACTTTGAGGTTCAATGAAGAACAAAAAGGGCTTCATTCTTCCAATGGAGTCACCCAAAGAGGATATATATATTTAATTAAAGGAATGACTTACTCAAATGTTTAACTAAGGAGGTAGACCAACTTCCTCCCCAACAATGGTTCCAAAAATGTTACCACAAAATTTAGAAGGGTCATAAGGGGGGTAATCCTATAGGACAACTACTAGACTAAGTGACAACAACAGGATAATGGCCCACTATCACCACAGTCAAGGTCCGCTTCTCTTTATGTAATTTAACCAATAGGATAAGTCTTGGTATGATTATTATCACCTATAATATATATTCTAGGTTTGAAGGTTCAAGGTGATGGAGATAGAGCTCATTCGAAGAGAGGCTCAATAAATGTATTAGGCTTCAAATAAGAAAACTTATCTCTAAGAAAAACCCTAGAAAACAAGGCACGAGACCTAGGTTTTTGAGATTTCTTGATGGTAATAGGTATTCACAAGGTAAATAACCAAGAGAAGAAATGGATTCTTATGATTTATTCTAATCAATAATAATTGCATACAATCCTAAAAGAATTCCCCAATGTGAGAGAGAAAGACTTATGTTTTCCCTAGGTTCCAAGATGAGAGAGAGGGCTCCATAAATCGCCAATTAGGGGATGGACGATAATTCTCCATGAAAGTAATAATGTGGGTCCAAAAAAGTGGTTTTGGGGCTCAAATTTTGGTCTCATGGGTCACCTCGTGATAGATAAGCTTGTATAATGATCCAAATGAGGGCTTTGATGATGGTTCCTATCCTCCCATGTCTCAAGGGTGGGACAAACCTCCTCTAGTCCTAAGATGAACACCCACTCCATATAGTAAGTCAGTTGGGCACATTGGTTAAGGTGCATCATCTTACAAATAATTTGGGGAAATAAACAAACTACTAAAGTTACTGAGGTTTCCCATGGTGTGAAACGATTCTCTGCACATGATGGGAGAACCATGGCTCTCAATGCATCCCTTGTGGTGTCAATATGATCCTCTGGCAGACTTGGGCCCCAATTAAGTTTCCCATTCCATGATGAAACCACCTGCCAATTACATGTAATGTTCAATTCACCTCCTCACCTTAAGGTAAAATAATTCATTAATGCATCTCAGTGAAACAAGCTCATTTATCAAGGGCACAATGAGACTTCATATGCATTTTTCCCTTCCAAATTTGGGGCTTTAAGCTTGAAGTAGTGTTACCTACATAGGTAGCAGTGGTTAATAAACAACCTTATTAGGTGTTCCTAGCCCCTAAGAGAAATATAGGTCCAAGGTACATCCTTCAAGTGCTATGTGTCATGTGAGTAATAATGAGATGGATGGGGACACGAGAGTCTCAAGGCCAAATGCCATGGGTACAAGGGTGGAAATTATGAGGAATGTCCACATATTTTTGGCATGCATATATAGGAGGGAGCAATCATGGATACATGAGCTACCCTAACCTTTGTTTTTCCACCCTTCTTCATTTTCATTTTTCCTTATTCTGATATTTTTTTTGTATTACTACTCGAGGCTCCAAGAAATGAGAGCATGTTGTGTATGATGTAAGCATTTATTACCCCTTTAATATGGGGTAGTTCATCTCCCACCAAGGGTTGGGACATGCATGGGTTACTTAATGAAGTATAGGCATTAATGGGGCCCTAGTAACCAGGGTGATGGCCATAATAATAAGGGGTAAATCTCATGCTTGAATTTTTCCCACATGTTATTTTATTGTCCTCACCATCTTTAGCATTTTATAATATTATCTTATTTTGTTTCTTTCTTGTGACCATGATATGATTTTAATTTTATTTTAGCTAAATCGAAACATTTCCAGGCCCGACCCAGAAAAGTGGACAAGGGGAGGGAGTGTTCCAGTGCCTTGTGGACCCAATGGTCATGTGGACCTAGAGAGATAATACAATGAATTAGGGCTTGTAATGTGTATAGGGGAGTGAGAAATGTGAAATGAGAAAACAAGTATGTGCTACCAAAATCAAGGTTCCCCAAGTAGTGTTATTCCTAATTCTATAGGCCGATATGAAAGATACAATAGGACTAGGGCCGAGGATTAACCCCCCCATCTAAGGTGAAAAAGACCCCAATCAAAACCCTTCCTTTTTCGAGGCCACCCAATTATCCTTTCCCAAGGTTCCCAATGAAAAAAAAGTAGAAGCACCCTATTACACAATGAAAAACATACCTTCCAGTTTGGATAATCCGCCTTCAAACATATGATTTTGACAAATGGGTGAGGGGACATATGACTGATTTAGGGAGTAGAGATCAAATGGCATAACACATCAGATACATCGGTGGCTGACAGGTATTGTTGGCTTCCAACTGAAGATATGTCTAGGAAAAAAATTATCCTATGGGGTCACCCACTTTATGGTTGGTAATAGGTTGATTGAGGTCTAGGAGCTCTTAGGTCTCCATGTTGACTGATATGGTTGAAAGAGGAGGGTCCACATATTTTATGGATAGGTGCAGAGTTATTTCTTCCTTTTTAGTTCTTATATGTCCATATTGGTCTTCAATTCTACCCATTTGGGTTTTCTGATCTATAAGTGATCTAGGTAGCTCAAGAAAGGCTTAAAAATCAAAGGCAGCTTTGGAAAATATTAAAAATCAAAGTCCTTGAATTGAAATGAAACAAGGGTCAAATCGAAGATGCCGTCCCAAGATTTCCAACAATGCAAATGGCACCTCAATCAGTGTTCGTATGAGAAAGTTATGGCTAATCAAATTTATAGTTAAACTCGACAAAAAGTCAAAATTCAACCAATGACATCAACGAGGTGAAATGGAACCAATGCACAGTGTAGTCAAAAGGCACAATTAGCAAGTGATGTGGCACTATAAGTGACATGGCATCACTAGAAGAAGACATGTGGCACCAGTCAGCATGACATGGCACTAACATCTTGACACGTGACATTCATTAGATGCTTGAAGTGGCAATTAATTCGACCAATTAGAAGTGGCCATGTGGACCCATAAGGAAGAACCTCGTGGCACCTCCAAAGAGGCCAAGTGGGCTTGAGATACATGAAATGGAGGTATAAGGTGCCTTTTGTACATGCATGTAATTTTCTTTTTGTTGAATATTAATGGAAGTGACCTCCCCACTTTGAGCAGAGCCCAGAGATGTAGCCCACACTGGATGAAATCCGTTAGCAACATGTTTTGCCTTTGTTTCTCATGGTTTCCTTTCATTTACACTTATGTTAATTGTATGCATTTTATGGTTACATACTCTTTTACATGCAATTTTGAATGCATTCATGAAATAAAAATATCTGGATCAAGTTTGGTATCAGAGCAGGTCTTATGTTGATGTCACACTACAAGGAAAAGACTCTCTAACATATGTTTTTGAGGAATCCCTTATAAAAATACCCCAGACATCTGTTTTTAGTGAAGGTTACTGGAGGAGGTTGGCGGGTGGAGGTTTTTGTAGATGTTTTTCTTCCGGTGCGTTTATCATCCTAAACCAGACTAGTGCATTCAACTAGAGAAAGCACCAGTGCGCACAAAAAATTGGCACACCAGGACACCATGCACTCCGTACAAACCTGCCTGATGTGTCTTATTACTGTGTGCACAGGTGCTTTACAAATATTCTGCACCGGTGCATCCTAAAACCCCGCACCAAAACTGAAACAGCCTGGTGCGGTCTTAAGAAACTGCACCGGTATGCCTATAAAAACCCACGCACTGGAACAATGTTAAATAAAAAAAACTGACCGCCAAAAATTCACATTTTTCACTTTTCAGTGCTCCAGAGCTCTCAAGAAATGGTGCAAATTTACCTTGTGTGAAGTGCCCTTCCATCGGTGCTCCCATTGCACGCACTGTTGATGTCCATTGTCCACCATCTCCATTTTGAATTTTGCAAAACAGTGGGAAAATTTAGTTTTGCAAATTCTACAGCCAATATGCCTCCTCGATAGCCAAATGTACAGGTATTTTCCTTTTTTTTCCATAATTAAACCTTTTAGCGAAATAGTTTTGTAAATTAGCTTAAAATTCACCTTTAAAAAAAAAATTTATTTCCCGCACGGTGTGCTCGAGCCGTTCGGCTCGCACTGGTTCGCGGCATTGCCTGTAAATTTACAGGCCGCACCGAAACTGGTGCTAAGGGTATCTGCACCAGTTCTGGGGCGATAGCGAAAGGAGCATCGCGCTTTTTAAAAATTTAAAAAAATTGTGGTGTGGTCGATTACCCGGCTACACCGTTAACCCCGTCGAATAGCATGAATGCGATGCGTTGACGGAAATATCCGCCCTGAGGCGGGTAATTTTGTCAGCGCACCACATTCTGACAATTTGACATGGTCAATGGTGTAAACCGGTAAAAGACCGCATCGTTGACTATGTACTGATGTTAGGAGGGCGGTGCATTGACCAAACTATACGCCCCAGGGCGTATAGTTTGGCTAGCACACCGCCTTCTTGACACTAGTCCATAGTCAATGGTGTGGTCTGTTATACCACTGCACCGTTGGCTTTGGAAAAATGTTAGGAGGGCGGTGCACTGAAAATTTTCAGGTGCATCGCCTTCGATGCGCTACAAATTTGTAGGCACACCGCCTCCGGTGCATGACAAAAAAAGACGCACCATTACCGATGCATGCCTGTTTTTTGTGGCGCACCAACGGTTTTTTTTTTCCAAAAAAATATAGATGTATATTCCTAAATACATGTCTCATTTAAAAAAAAAAATGTATTTAATATGTCAATCATTCAGTGACGTGAAAGGAGAGAAGAGAGGGAACAATAAAAACAACAGGCGGACCAGTATAACATGGTTCGCCTGTGGGAGGCACAAGAGAGGGGTGGATTTTCCCTCATTCCCAAAGGTTCTAGTTGGCTATGCAGCAGGGAGTCGGTGTACTCCCAGAGATATATTAGCGCGGATATACTGTGTCCATTAGATTTTCAAGTTTCTGGAGGTCAGTTACGTATTGCTGCATTTGGTAGTGAGGAGGTGAGGTGCCTCTCACTTCTTATTTTGACCATTTCACACAACATCAATGACAGGCAACACATTAGTTTCCTGCTTCTATATTATGTTGATTCTTTAGTACAGAAGCCACGACTTTCCAAGTGGTCTACCATTTTTTTGCGGTAGTTCTATACATCCTTAAATAGATGTCATGCTCATGCACAAGGGAGGGTCAACTTCCCTTTTTCTTCAGAGCTATTTTGTTTATTTTTTGAGAGGTTTCTAGAGACGAGGCCTAATTTTGTTCGGTAGCCTCGTAGGCCGATGCTGCCTACACAGATGCACATGTGGGGACAGATGATGCCCAAGAGGGGCGAGACTGAGTTTTCCGAGAGGATATCGCATGATGCACTGGATTTGCTAGTCAGTATTAACGAGCATCCGTTCATTATGGTCCCCTATCCTTATGCTGGTTTGGATTGGCGAGGGTGTGCCAACATCCTCTTCACAGATGATGAGCCGCCGTATGATAGAGGTAATATTTCTCTTTTATTTAAATTTATTCTAACATGTTCTTTAACTTGTTTTTATTAAAATGTTTAATGAAATTTTCTAATTATTGTTATGTAATTTTATATATTTTGCAAAAATTGGGTATTTTGATGGCAATGAGATACCAGTGCCACCAAATGATCCAGGTGTGGATCCTGATGACGATCAGGATATGGCAGATGCTGAGGATCATGAGGTCGGTGCACATAGACCTGCTCTTACTGGTGTGCTGGTACCGCCTTTCGCTAGGCGTAGGCTTGATACTAGATTGAGGATGGAGTTGGGCGACCAACTCTATGCATTGTTTGTTGAGGCGGGATTCAGACCCGCCACTATGAGAGATATGCAGGCCGATGCTAGGCTAGTACATATGTGGAGAGGCATGCCACGTGACATGTTCAACCTGATGCGGCATGTCATAGGAGCTACGAACTTAGCTACATGGTTAAGGAGGGCCCTTCGACGTTATAGGCGTGGTCGAGACACAGCACGTCGACAGTCCAAGAGTAGCAACGCATCATCTGATGATCATGATCAAGGGAGTGATCATCATTCACCTCACGCCACACCTGATGAGTAGCCTGCAACATTGACCAACAGTCATGATGGAGAGCAGGCTAAACCATCGGCCACGTCAAGTCAGCAGCCTACAACATCTAGCAGTACTCATGATCATGAGCATGCTAGACCATCAACCATGTCGAGTTATCACGATGAGCAACCGCAGTTGATCCTGATCAGCATGAGGCACCAATACTAGATCAACAAGCACATGATGATCAACATGTATCTAAACTTGTCGAGGCTGAACCATTGACTAAGCAGGCCTCGACTAGTACTGCTATTGATGATGTACCACCAACTGATATTTGACATTTATATTACAGTTGTATACTTTTGACATTATATATATATATATATATATATATATATATATGGTCCATGTATTTTATGTTCATGTTGCAGTTGTACTTAATTTACATGTTGGTGATCATCATGATGTGTATATTGTTAGGTCATGTTAGATATGTACATTTAATGTGGAACTTGCAGATAGATGTGTATGTGATAGCAGTTATTTGACATGAGATGTATATTTGATGTTTGTGTTGTAATGATTTTATACAATGCTAATTATGTTTTGTTAGATGATCATGATCACGATGATGTTAGTGAATTTGAATGTGTTTTTTAGTCGAATGTGATGTTTGTACGATGGTTTTCATGATCGTGGTGTTTATTAATTAATTTAATATTAAATGATCATGATATTTATTAAATATTATGTCGTGATTGTAATTGAAATTGAAATTTTAATTGTATGTAAAATTGTAAAATTGTATTTGTATTTGTATTTGTATTTGTAATTGTATATATGACAAATTGTAAAATTGTAATTGTATGTAAAATTCTAAAATTGTAATTGTATATATGTAAAATTGTAAAATTGTAATTGTATGTAAAATTCTAAAATTGTAGTTGTAATGGTATATATGTTCATTTGTAAAATTGTGATTGTAATTGTAAATTTTATGTAAAATTCTAAAATTTTAATTGTAATTGTATGTAAAATTCTAAAATTGTAATTGTACCTGAAAATGTAAAATTCTAATTCTAATTCTAATTGTATGTAAAATATTTGTAAAATTTTAATTTTAGTACTGTGAAATGATTGTTATTGTAAAATTGTAATTGTAATTTCAATTGTAATTGTATGTGAAATTGTAAAATTGTAATTGTAATTGTAATTGTAATTGTAATTCTAATTGTATGTAAAATATTTGTAAAATTTTAATTATATAAATGTGAAATTTTTAATTATATTAATGTGAAATGATTTTTTTTAAAATTTTAAATTTGTAAATTTGTAAAATTTTAAATAATTGTAAAATAATAAATCTAGAATAATATGAATTTTTGTAACATAATAAAGTTTAGAAAATAATGCAAATAAATTCATGTAATTTAGAATTATCATTATTTTATTATGATCTTATATAAAACTAAAACTTTATACAGTACACCATTGTTTTTGAGATCAACATAATTGCAAATTATGAAGTGAAATATTGATTTTAACATTAACACAATGAAAATTACCAATTAATTCAAAATACATATTATAATGTTTCGAAAAAAATGTCAACTTATAAGTTATAAGGTAGTTAAGTCCTCTTCTTTATAAAAACCCATCTTAAAAAGTATAAATATTGATGAAATAACACATGTACCATATCACTCTCGGTTTTCATGATCACCCTCATTATCTTCCAGCTCACATGGCATGATAACACTTTTGTTCTCAAAAATATGTTTTGATCTAGGGTCATGTCTCAATACGAACCACCAATCCCTATCCAACACATCTGGGTAAAATAACACCTGGTTGCATTGTTTGGGGAAAACATAGGGCTCTTTAGCTTCATCCCACATCTTTTTAGAGTTGATACATATCAGCCTATTATCGCTATCTTCATTTATATTATTCCGATCAAAGGTATCCCACCACTTGCACCTAAAAATAACACACTGGAAAGAAGAGGAATCCACTTCAATGATCTCTTATATATTTTCGATGTAACCTAACTTCCCTCGTACTAGGTTTTGATCACGGTGGCTAGATCAACTAGATTGATCAAATTCGACTTCCACTCCACAGTCTTGTGTGATGTGTCCATCATCGGCATTTTCTGTGCAAAAACGATGTCCATATGCCCACATAGATGGGAACAAATGAACCTATAAAAAATTTAAAAAATCATAGTGTCATGTGTCTTATAATAACCCAACAGTTAAAATATGAAATATAGATCTAATTACATTTGAAAGGTGCATTATTAAGTTTCAAATGTACATATAAATTAAATAGATTGTTACCGAGTTGCTGCACCCAATCCCTACATTTAGCATATCCTCTTCAGCACGCGGGTAACGACTGATTGCACCATATTTCTCTCTGACTTGGCCAGCAACCCAACTGTTGGGGCATATTTTTGGCATATTTTCTTTTAAATTATAGGGATAAGACACACTTCTACCATTCAATCATCTGAATTATTTCCTATCACTATCCCATTTCATCCTTTTTTGTTTGTACAATGCGACCCACAGTTGTGTCACTTCGGAATTGTAAAGAACGAATTTATTGATTGCTTCAATTTCTGCACTCATTGATGAAATCAAACTAACATTATATAGTACATAGAGATCAAAATATACATTATATCAAATTTCAACATGAATATTTACTTTGTGTAAATTTGAAAAGGTATATGTTGCTTACTTTTTATCAAACGATTTTTTCCATTCATTTGGAGCAACTCCCCTTCTCTTTTGTCTTCATCCATTTCATCATCCCAAATCACTGCACCTGGTCTATTTTCGATATGCTTGATGTACTCACTGGCATAATAAAAGGACTCATACAATATGTACCTCTCTGCCATAGACCCCTCAGGTTTTTCCCTTTGTCGAACACAACCTTTCAATTTATTCATGTACCTATCTAAGAAGAACATCCAACGACAAGAAACCACCCCAACTAATTCAACCTCATCTACTAGGTGGATTAGAAGATGAACTTACAAGTCCATGAAACTCTTTAGTAGTTCCTTCTCAAACATACAAACAATCTCAACTATCTCTTGATGCCACCGTGGAATGCTAGCCACATGAATCTCCTTTGACGTGATCCAATGTACAAATGTAGATAATTTAGATATGGCATGTCATAGGTCTTGAGGGAATTCATGTTTCACACACCCACCAACGAACAAAGGATGATGAAACTGCGAAGTTATAAACACGTGCAATAATATACAAAATTAATTGTGTTTTATGATCCCTGCATGGGATAAAATTTATTAATATAACAAATAATAAAATCATGCTTTTGACATTATACGTACTCTTAGAAGATTAAAATGGCCATGCGATTTCAACCCCGACAAATGGTCATCCACGGTGAAGCAACGTCGTAGTGAAGACTCGTGTGAAGATGGCACCCTCACACCTATTATAACTTCCTTTGCCAAATAAAGATCATCTTTTTTTAAAATCCATGGGACATAACCTTCTTTGAAATACCATGAATTAGAGGGACCAGCGCCTGCCTCTGATCCTGTACTTTCTAATCGTCTTGGCCAATGTTTCTTTTTATTTTTTGAAGTAATAAGATCTTTCCTAACACCCAATGTGTCACTTTGTTTCGATGATATGTGCCTCTATAAAGAAGATGAAACATTTTTAAATATATGCATGGGATCTAATAAGTGGGTAATCTTAAGATGCTCCCAATATGGGAGGTTATAAAAGATAGATTTCCTTTTCATCCTAATGGGAAATTTCTCAACATAGGTGTCAAAGAATTCTGGATCATCAAACATAGGCTCCCCATTTGAATTTAACATTTCTATGAACTCCTTCTCCTTCTCTTTCTCATATGCTCTAAGCCATTCAATTGGTGTCGTTATTGGAGGCCTTTGGGTTCTCTCTCGTTGACCATTGAAAGCGGATATTGCTCTTCTATAAGGGTGTTATTTTGGGAGGAATACCTTGGAGAAATCATACACTGGATTTCATAGGTCCTTGGACCATCCAGCTTTCAGAGAAGGTCCACAACATTTACATCCAAAATACCCTTTTGTGACAAGACCTGTGAGATTATTGTATACAATTTATATGCATGGCACGTTAATGAATATCATGAAGATCAAAACAATTACAATGAATTAAATAACTAATATGCGAAATAATATTATTACGTATATAAAAAAATCAATAAACATGTAATTTACCAGAGAAAACTCCTAATCTTGGATAATCATGTGGCATGTAAGCACATATTCCATACAACGTAAAACTCCTCTCTGCTGCGATGGGTCTTGATACATCGTATACATTTATCCCATCCCATAATTCCTTCAATTCATCTACCAGTGGTTGTAAGTAGACATCCATATTCTTCACTTGTCTTCTACTAGGGACTATGAGAGCCAACATAAGATGTTCATTCTTCATGGAAAACCACGGGGGGATATTGTTATTGATCACTACTACAAGTTGTTATGGCCCAAATCCACCTTAGGATGAAGGAAGGCGGGATTTAGGGTAACACCAAACCACGCTCAGTCTGGTAGCTAGCCCTACCAGAACAGGAGAGGGCTCTCTCCGAGTCAATCTCAGGAAAAATGTATCAATAGGGTTTGGGATGACTGAAACAACAACTAATATTAGGCTAGATATACAAATAGGAGGATTTGATTTTTATTTTTTGGGTTTTGTTGGAAAAAAGGGAAAGACAATTTTGGGCTTGGGGATGAGGCCAATTTCTTGCAGAGTTTGAGTTGGGGCAGGGTAAGAAATGGCTTTGATGTATTATATTTCAATGAATGGATAGAATATATTGCTGAGGAGGAGCTGAAGAGGGCAAGACGGTGCAAGGATCCTCTTCAAACGGAGGAAAACATACAAAAATAAACAAAAGTTTAAGGCAGAGCACCAGCAAACTAATGAATTCTACCTTAGTTACTCATTTGTTTAATTCAGAAGCAAAGAGAAGGGAAATTACATACATATGAAATTAATGAAACTTACAGATACATGAAGAAAAACATCATCAAAACTTAGAGCCACAAGGATCCCAACAAGTGCTGCAAAACCCTGGTCTTTCCTTTGCCAAAAATGCAGAAGTGTATGTACAATGAGGTGCCAAACTATTCCCAAGTATCCAACCCTGAAAATGTCTCAGAAAATACATGATATAGACCATCCTAACCCCTTTCCATGCCTCTAGGGGTCGAGCTCATCCTTCTAGGAGCTGTTTCAACCAATTCTAAACATGGAACTGAAATCTAGGCAACCAAACAACTTGCCTCTATAAGGAAGGAAACTGATTCATTCATTTAATTTTCACTTTTTAGTGAATGAATCCTCTAGAACAAGTAAATATGAGCAAAAATTACATCATAGCCATAAAATTACATCAATATAGATCAATAATTACATCAAAAAGTGAAACTAGTCAAACTGGCCGAATTTCTGAGCTGAAAAGTAAAAATTGGACCAAAATCCTCTATGCGCCGCGCCACTTTGAGCCTATTTTTGGGGCACTTCCTGAAGTCAAAATTGAGCTCATGATATCTTGTTGGAAATCCCTATTTGTCTGCTATCCAACCCAAGTGGCATTTTTGGATTTGGATGTCATTTGCCCCTCAAAACCTACAATCTCCCAAGACTGGTTCCTGCTGGTACAAAAAGTGGCAGAAAGGCCATTTTTGGAGTGTTTTTGACCTTTAAGACCACCCATAACTTGATGAAATCTCTCAGCCATTCCTGAGAATGCATAATTTACCATAAAAAACTCAAAAATATCAATTTTCCCTCCAGAAGATGTCCCAATTATAAGCGCGCGTCGAGTGGCGCGACGCGTCGAGTAGAAAAACTTGTTTTGCAACCAAAATTTCAAAAATGACGAAATTTACTCCAAATTTGCTGAAATTTGGAGTGAATGTCTCCCATCATGTCCCATGCTCAGCCAAGGAAGCTTCGGCCAATATTTGGAGTGGATCAGGCCTTTTTCGACGTTTCAGTGCCCTCCTCATCTATGTTACCTGCATTGAATCTGAAGAGTTTGGTGTCTTTGTCTCGATTGCCAAATATGTGCCAAATAAGAAAGGACTGAGGGAAATAGGGTAGTGAAGATAATGTGGTTTGCTTAAGTGAGATTTAAAGTGTAAGGACAGTCACTTGATTTTGTTTAGGGATGTGGGGTTTGGGAATTTGCTACAAATGATATGGGAGAGGGAAAATGGGAAAATGAAAATAAGTGATATAAGTGTTGTTGGGATATAAGGGAACAGGGGCTTTAGGAGTGAATGCTTCTTAGAGGTGTAAGAGGAAATAAAAAAAGAGAGGTTATAATGATAATACAACACTGATGGGAAAGGAATCATAGGTGGGAAAAGATAGTATGACAGTGAGTATTCAGCATGAAAATGACTATTTTAAAACACCACTTGCAACCCTAAGGAGCATTTCTTACCAAATGAGAGGGTTTATAACTTTGGCATTCAAATTCTTCGAATGGACCTTCAAAAACACACCAAATACCAACAAGAGCGATTGTATAAACTTACTTGTGCATGTAGCAACCAAAAAAATGCAATTTAGAGAAGACTGGCAAAAAAATCGGTCTCAGGCCTATGCACCGCGCACAAATCCCAACGCGTCGCGCGCCTTCAGTGCGCTGCGCCAGTGTATTTTTACACTGCAGAAACTGGTCCAATGCGCCGCGCAGCTGAAACTCACCACAATTCGGCTTCAAAACTCATTTTTTCACTTCCTTGATTTGTCTTGGCTCTTACTGATGTCTTTGGCATGCGTATGGAGTGTTGAACATCAAAAATATCTTATATGGCATGAACTTTTATTTTTGATTTGGCAAACTCTCTTTCTAATTTTGCAGACTTTGACACTTTGCTCATAACTCTGTTTTTTTTTCCATTTCGACTTTTGGCTGAAATGATGGCTCCTTTGTTGATTTTTTCCAGGGATGGTGGCATGCTTCGGCAAAGGAGGACCAGGGCTGCCTCTGAATTATTCATGACTAAAAAACCTTTAAAAATTACATATTTATTTACAAACAAAAAATTTGACGATTTCTTCTTCAAAACAACATTTTGAAGAAGAATCATTTTTAAGCATTAATGATGACGAAAATTTTGAAATTAAAACTTGCTAGAAACACCCTCATGTGCCTGTATGGCATTATTAGTCATTTTGAGGACTAAATCAACTAAACCGTAGACCTAAAAAGACCTAAAACCCTAAAATGACTCTTTGATAACCAAGGGACGAAACAGGACTATGAATGACTTTACCATTGATTTTGATGAACTTCGATAAATAGACCTAAGCCAGCAGGTACAAGGCACGATGGGTATGAGTGACAAAACCCTTTTGTCAGAAGACCGATGCTCCTAATGGAATGCAAATGACTGAAGTGAACGAGACACCTAAAAATGAAATGCAACAAAGAGTTTTTGATCTCTGATGGAGGTATGACTATATCGACTCTAACATTGGCTCCAATGGGGATGGTAGCTCCTTGGAGGTGCCAAGAATTATAGATCTTTGGAAGAGCAGATAGTGCTTTCTTCCATTGGGAAATGGAGTCAAAACACGAAAACTGACATTACGCAAATTGACTCAGACTCAAGACTAAACTGAAAACCATAATAAAACCAAACATGACTAAAACATAACTAACAAATTGGAAAGATGCTCACAATTGAGCTTATTCATCAAACCTACTCTAATTGTTCTTTTCACCACCCAATCAAGTGAAATGGAACAACCAATGCAACCATGTAAGCATCCTGGCTGCTATTTGATTTCTTCCCAAATGCTTTCTGATGCGCAGGAAAAGGGAAGAATCGAAAGGAAACTCCCATGGAAACTTGGAATCAAGTTGACTGTTGATAAACTTGCAAAACATGAATTGACTGGAAGAATTCAAGAATGCTGTGAAAGGATCTTCATAAACATAGCTATTTATTTCCATCAACACATTACTGCTCTAGTCCAGGTAATCTCCATACATTGATATCAAAACTTTTCCTTACATCTGTGCTGTCTTTCTTTGGTGATTGCAGCAAGCTGTCAAAAGGATCCTGAATTTCGTGAATAACCAAACTCTGGAGCTGATTCCAAATAGAACAAAAGTCTCCTTTATCAATCTCCTCATATGACTGCAAACATTGGTGTGAGCTTCGTAATGAAAAATCTGTTAAACAAGACAATGAAGGGGACTTTTGAATAAGATTATTATCAACATTCTTTTCTGGCACATGGTTAGCTAATGGAGAAGAATTTTTACAGCAAACATCATCCAACACACGAGCAATAGGATCATCAAAAACTTGAGAAGACTGCTGCGATGTATCCATTGAAACTGTATGACATTATACTGGCTGTTCATCTTTTTCTTTAGATATATTATGAATATTCTGCTTTATAAACTAAAACGCTTCGAAACAAAAGGGTACAAAATCCTCTTGCATCATTAAACCATGTATTTAGGCTTCCACACCTTCATCTGTAATCTGACCTTCAATTTCATTTGGTGGCTGAAAATCTAGTGCTAGGGAGGGTTTTGTATCCGAAATGAATTCATCAGTTGCTTTAGGGGAAGATTTCTCATTCACAACTTGCTCAAGAATTTCGCTATCTGTCTCATCCTCAACATTAAAACTGAGAGATTGTTGATTTCCTACAGGCTGCTCATTTGAAGATTTACTATGAAATTTACCCTTCAACAACTGGAATGATTCAAAACAAAATGGTACAGAGTCACCTTGTAGCATTTGATCATATGTTCCAGCTTCCATGTCCTCATCTGCAACTTGAAAATCAATGGCTTTCGGGGGCTAAAAATCTGAATATGAGAAGTATTGAACAAGGTTTTCATTGCGCTCAATATGGTCCAAATCAAGACTTGTTGATAGTTGATTTCTGATTGCATGGAAATTGTCTCTGATGAACTAAAACGAGTCAAAACAAAAAGGCAAAGATCCTTCACTTACTTAAAAATTTGTTTCACTTTCCTCATCATTGTCATAGCTGATATGTATCGGTTGATCATTGTACACAAGTTGCTGAAAGTGAACTTCTTCCTCCTTCCAAAAACTAGTTGTTGATTTGTCTGCAAGGCTAGCTTCTGTTTGGAGAACATAATCATCATCATACTGATCAAACTGAGGCAAATCATCAGTGTACAACACATCATCAAGCATACATGTCATATCAATAGCTCTCTCTTCTTCAAAATGATCTATAAAACAATCACTATGAAAACTGGAGTAAAAAACAAAATGTTTTGGATCAACAACTTCTTCTTCTTCAATCAGCAAGTCATGGGCTTGAACATTATACTCATTCCTTGTGGTATTATTTTGCATCATCTCTTCTACTGCACTTACCAACATGTCAAGCTTTACCTCTAAAGATATCAATTTCTTTGAATCCATGTTTTTCATCTCTTCTTCCTTCAACCTTGCCCTTCGGATCAACAAATGAGCCTCTACATTTACTGCATTGTTCTGCATCTCTTGAAGTGTTTCAAGATTCCTTTCTCTCAACTGAAACTCCATTTCCAGATCAAAGGCACCCAGGTAGTGCAAGAGATAAAATCTAGGAGAAGGTCTTATATCAGCTGGCATCGAAAAATATACTTAGTTAAATCTGGTAGAAAACTATTGTACTGTCTCCCCTGGAAGTCTTTTCAGCTGGTTATACTCTTCTATAATCAAGAAAAGGTTCTGTCTGATCACCCACCTGTCAAGGAAAACTTCGATGAACTTCTGGAAATCTGAGATGCTTGCATCAGGCAGGGCTTTGAACCAACTCTTCACTTGGCCTTGAAAAGAAAGAGCAAAAAGCCTAATACTAACATATTCGTCATCAACTTCAAAAAGATCTAGAAAAGTCTCAACATTCTGCACATGTTGCTCAGTGTTGACATTGTCGCGTTCGCCATCAAGTCTTGGTAGATATAGGTCATAATTTTTAGGGAAAGCATGAAGAACAGAAGGTAAAACAAGAGGTTTATACCTATCTGGGACTATATAGGGTGTATGGGTATATACAAGAGCTACGATATCAGTCTTGTTTTCTTTAGGCTCATCACTCTGAAGAGAGTCATCATAAGATGTGGGAAAAGTAAGGAGGCCAGGATCAAGGGAAATTCAGTATTTACACTATTTGAATAGGTCGAGTGAAGATTTTGATCACCTTTCTCATACAACAAATTATGAAAAAATTTCAGGCCAACTTCAAGAACAACAAAGAAATAGTTTACAAGAAAGCAGACTAGATCCTGAATACCATTCCATTTTGGATACCTGAACTTTGTGTAAGATCCTTCCATTTTCGCAGAGAAAGAGTTAGTCCTCCAGTGGAGTCTCTACTTTGAATTGCAGTCCCCAGGTGAATGATTTCAGCCTTCTTATGTCTGATCGTTGTCCACCATCAACCATCAGATCTGAACTTGATACATGTACTGGGGAAATTTACAAGTTAGATGTTACGTTCACAAGCTAAACCGGAGATTGACTGAAGTAGCATTTATCTACTTCCGCTAATGCAAAGCAAGAGCATTTCGAAGGCTTCCTGGCATAACTTTAGGCTCCGTCTGTAGCTTATAAAAAAAATAACACCAACAAGAAAACCATTTTCTCCCCAATATGGTCGCCACTATGTTATGGCCCAAATCCACCTTAGGCTAAAGGAAGGCGGGATTCAGGATAACACCAAACCACGCTCAGTCTGGTAGCTAGCCCTACCAGAACAGGAGAGGGCTCTCTCCGGGTCAATCTCAGAAAAAATGTATCAATAGGGTTTGAGATGACTGAAACAACAGCTAATCTTAGGCTAGATATACAAATAGGAGGATTTTATTTTGATTTTTTGGGGTTTTTTTGGAAAAAAGGGAAAGACAATTTTGGGCTTGGGGATGAGGCCAATTTCTTGTAGAGTTCGAGTTGGGGCAGGGTAAGAAATGGCTTTGATGTATTAGATTTCAATGAATGGATAGAATAGACTTTTGAGGAGCTGAAGAGGGCAAGACGATTCAAGGATCCTCTTCAAACGTAGGAAAACATAAAAAACTAAACAAAAGTTTAAGGTAGAGCACCAACAAACTAATGAATTCTACCTTAGTTACTCATTTGTTTAATTCAGAAGCAAAAAGAAGGGAAATGGCATACATATAACATTAATGAAACTTATAGATACATGAAAAAAAAAATCATCAAAACTCGGAGCCACAAGGATCCCAACAAGTGCTGCAAAACCCTGGTCTTTCCTTTGCCAAAAATGCAGAAGTGTATGTACAATGAGGTGCCAAACTATTCCCAAGTATCCAACCCTGAAAATGTCTCAGAAAATACATGATTTAGACCATCCTTACCCCTTTCCATGCCTCTAGGGGTCAAGCTCATCCTTCTAGGAGCTGTTTCAACCCATTCTAAACATGGAACTGAAATCTAGGTAGCCAAACAACTTGCCTCTATAAGGAAGGAAACTGATTCATTCATTTAATTTTCACTTTTTAGTGAATGAATCCTCTAGAACAAGTAAATATGAGCCAAAATTACATAATATCCATAAAATTACATCAAGATAGATCAATAATTACATCACAAAGTGAAAATAGTCAAACTGGCTGAATTTCTTAGCCGAAAAGTAAAAATTGGATCAAAATCCTCTATGCGTCGCGCTAGAAAACTCAATGCGCTGCGTCAATTTGAGCCTGTTTTTGGGGCACTTCATGAAGTCCAAATTGAGCTCATGATAGCTCGTTGGAAATCCCTGTCTGTCTTCTATCCAATCCAAGTGGAATTTTTGGATTTGGATGTCATTTTCCCCTCCAAAACTGCAATCGCCCAAGACTGGTTCCTGCTGGTGCAAAAAGTGGCAGAAAGGGCATTTTTGGAGTGTTTTTGACCTTTAAGACCACCCAGAACTTGATGAAATCTCTCAGCCATTCTTGAGAATGCATAATTTACCATAAAAAACTCAAAAATATCAATTTTTCCTCCAGAATATGTCCCAATTATAAGCGCGCGTTGAGTGGCGCGATGCGTCGGGCAGAAAAACCTGTTTTGCAACCAAAATTTCAAAAATGACAAAATTTACTCCAATTTTGCTGAAATTTGGAGTGAATGTCTCCCATCATGTCCCATGCTCATCCAAGGAAGCTTCAGCCAAGATTTGGAGTGGATCATGCCTTTTTCGACGTTTCAGTGCCCTCCTCATCTATGTTACCTGAGTTGAATCTGAAGAGTTTGGTGTCTTTGTCTCGATTGCCAAATATGTGCCAAATAAGAAAGGACTGAGGGAAATAAGGCAGTGAAGATAATGTGGTTTTCTCAAGTGAGATTTAAAGTGTAAGGACAGTCATTTGATTGTGTTTAGGGATGTGGGGTTTGGGAATTTGCTACAAATGATATGGGAGAGGGAAAATGGGAAAATGAAAATAAGTGATATAAGTGTTGTTGGGATATAAGGGAACAGGGGCTTTAGGAGTGAATGCTTCTTAGAGGTGTAAGAGGAAATAAAAAAAAGGGTTATAATGATAATACAACATTGATGGGAAAGGAATCATAGGTGGGAAAAGATAGTATGACAGTGAGTATTCAGCATGAAAATGACTATTTTAAAACACCACTTGCAACCCTAAGGAGAATTTCTTACCAAATGAGAGGGTTTATAACTTTGGCATTCAAATTCTTTGAATGGACCTTCAAAACCACACCAAATACCAGCAAGAGCGATTGTATAAACTTACTTGTGCATGTAGCAACCAAAAAAATGCAATTTAGAGAAGACTGGCAAAAAAATCGGTCTCAGGCCTATGCGCCACGCACAAAGCCCAACGCGCCGCGCGCCTTCAGTTCACCATGCCAGTGTTATTTTACACTGCAGAAACTGGTCCAATGCACTGCGCGCCTTCAGTGCACCGCGCCAGTTTCCCAATGCGCTGCGCAGCTGAAACTCACCACAATTCGGCTTCAAAACTCATTTTTTCACTTCCTTGATTTGTCTTGGCTCTTACTGATGTCTTTGGTGTGCATATGGAGTGTTGAACATCAAAAATATCTTATATGGCATGAACTTTGATTTTTGATTTGGTAAACTCTCTTTCTAATTTTGCAAAATTTGGCACTTTGCTCATAACTCTGTTTTTTTTTTCCATTTCGACTTTTGGCTAAAATGATGGCTCCTTTGTTGATTTTTTGCAGGGATGGTGGCATGCTTTGGCAAAGGAGGACCAGGGCTGCCTCTGAATTCTTCATGACTAAAAAACCTTTAAAAATTACATATTTATTTACAAACAAAAAATTTGACGATTTCTTCTTCAAAACAATGTTTTGAAGAAGAATCATTTTTAAGCATTGATGATGACGAAAATTTTGAAATGAAAACTTACTAGAAACACCCTCATGTGCCTGCATGGCATTATTAGTGATTTTGAGGACTAAATAAACTAAACCCTAGACCTAAAAAGACCTAAAAACCCTAAAATGACTCTTTGCTGACCAAGGGACGAAACAGGACTATGAATGAATTTACCATTGATTTTGATGAACTTCGATAAACAGACCTAATCCAGTAGGTACAAGGCACGAGGGGTATGAGTGACAAAACCCTTCCGTCAGAAGACCGATGCTCCTAATGGAATGAAAATGACTGAAGTGAATGAGACGCCTAAAAATGAAATGCAACAAAGAGTTTTTGATCTCTGAAGGAGGTATGACTATACCGACTCTAACACAAGCCAAACATAATAGTTGGTGTTCTGGAGGGAATATGGGTTGACGCCATCCATGGCTATGCTGAGTCGTAGACTTCGTACTTCATCGTTGATTTTTTTGGGCCATGTATCCTCTATATGCTTCATGGATATTGAATCAGTTGGGATTCACATAACTCCCAACTCACTTCTGTCTGAGGCATGTCATCCCTGCAACATAGCTAATTATTTGCAATGAAAGAGCCTTTTAATCCTTTGGATTATAGGCATGTGCGTCAATATCTTAAAAGGTGGACCACTTGATTTACCCTTATTTTTTGATTTATCGTACCTGTCATGCCCACATTTCAAACATATCTCTCTATTTTCATATTCTTCTCTATATAGAATACAGTCATTTGGACATGTATGATATGATATGTACTCAACACCCAACATTTTCAACAATTTCTTTGCCTCTTCGCAACTACCGGGTAAGACATTATCACTCGGAAGAACCTTACCTTTGAATAACCTGTAGTTGGTGATCATCATGGAAAATATTAAATGTAAATTAATGCCGATATAATTATTAACATTCATAAAATTGACCATTTGTAATGTTCATTGTGTGATTATATTTCTCAAATTTATATAATGGAGGAATTTAGGGTAGTTTGCCTCAAAATTTCCGAGAAACATGCATTCGAAAAGCCAAATTTTGCTTTCAAGTTGTACAATAGCATTGTTGTTCCCAACTAGGTAGAGTTTTACTGACCGCCAAGTCCAAAGAGAGGGGTGGTGGAAGCAAATTTAAGACTTTCGAAAAAGGTGTCAGTGATATGAGCATCATCCCCTAGCTAATCATCATGTTGGAATGCATCTAACAACATTGTCTTCATGGCAGTCATATCCCTTAAGCAATCATCCATACCAACCACTGTTTGATTGCCTCCATTGCCAGCTTGTGAAGAACTACTATTGCTGTAGTCATTCCTAATTGGTGAATTTGGATGCAGTGGGAATTGAATCAGTGGTTGATTCAACCATTCTTGGTGTCATTCCTCTCCGATTTTTTCTCTTAATTTAGCCTTCTCTCGATTTGACATTGTCGTGGGGTGCGACGGAAGATGGTAGGTAGGCCACTCATCATCACTATAATCCTAATAATTTCAAAAAAAATATTTGAACATGATTAGTACAAAATCTATGATATCAATTAGTAAGAACGTTGACAATGCATGATTAATTTGTTTGACGTTGAAATTAATAATTACATTAATATACCAAACAATTATTATTACCATCATTGTCCAGAGATTGTGGCTAGAAAATGCAATATTGTTACAATTGGCATGGTGAAGTGGCTATCCATTTTCATCTACCAAATGTGCTTTGCAATATGCTGCTCCTGATAAGAGCTTCCGATGTTTTGGAGTTGTTTTGTTATTTTGTGCATCTGAACTCGATTCTGAATCTACATGAACCTGCAAATTTGTATACATTATAAATTTTAATAAGTTATTTGACATGGATAAAAAACATAAATTCAATTAGATAATGAAAATATAAATAAAATATGAAGTGAATATTACGTCTCGAGATGGATAGGGAGAACTTTGCGATGGACTTTGAGAAATATTATGGAACGAGTTGGATTTTGATGAATTTTCCATTCGATATAATTATGATATTTTCTCCTTGCATTTGAGCAAAATCAACAATAAATTTTAGCACACACACCTAGAAGTAATTTCAGTGCCTTAAAAATGGACTTATTGTTATCGGTGTTTATGTACAGATAACTGCACCGATGTTGTTTTAGTTACTACGCATCGGTGTCATGTTATTAACTGACGCACCAGTGCGGTGTTATTAATTAACGCACCAGTGATGAAAAGCCGCAAATAAAAAAAAAAACAAATTTATTTTTTTTAACTGAAAAAAAAAAGTGGTAAATTGAAAAATGGGCGACAAAATATTTTCGAAAATCTCATTTCATAAAACAATTTTTTAAATACTAATTTTTTTTCATTATTTCACTATTTTTGCAAAAAATTTCAGCCAGAGATTTGCAGGAGACATACCTGGAGCAAGAGAGAACGAGAGCACTATGGAGCAGCGAAATACTTTCGAACAGAAGTATTCAGACAATTAGAATTCCAAACCTCTGGTGATTCAAACCCTGTAGCATAGAATTTCAAACGATATTGCGATTAAATTTTATTGTTTTTTGTACATTTTCTACAATATTTTTTATGAAGTAAGTAAACAATTTCAATTTGTTGTTCGTTTTCAGGAAAAAAAAATGGAATAAATAAAATAAATAAATAAAAAATGCATTTTTACCCTAAACCTTTCATTCTTTTTGTTTCTGCCCCTACTTCTTCCCGTTTCTATGATTTCAGAATTAGGGATTTTGATTTTAGATTTATAGGTTTGTATTTCTATATATATAGGCCTATGAAATCCAACCCATGGGATGACTTGCATAGTCGGATCCCATTCTATTTTGGCCCTTGCATGAATATTTAAAAAACATTTTTTTTAATCGGTGCGCCCTGCGTAACCTAGCGCACCGGTGCGTTGGCTTATCCCAGCGCACTGCACATGTACTATTTGATAAAAAATTTAAAATCAATTTTTTTAATACGTGCGCCATATGTAAAATAGGGCACTGGTGCACTATTTCATTATAGCGCACTGCTCAAATACTGTTTGGCAAAAACAATTTTTTTATTTTGTGTTAATCGGTGCACCATGTAACATATAATGCACCGGGTCTCCTAGTTGATAGATAGCACCGTACGGTGGTCCCTTGTTTGCGTGGGACGTTTATAAGAATAGGCTACACCGTCCCCTCCACGACACCATATGCTACAAAAACTAACACTAGACGATTTTTATTATTTTGTCTGTGTTAATCGGTGCGGTGGTTAACATGTAATGGATCGATGCTCCTTGTTGATATAGAGCACCGTACGGTGTTTTATACTATTTGGGTGGTGCGTTTGTAAGACCACCATGCACCGACATCAGTGCGTACACCATGAAAAGCACACCAGTTTCTTGATATATTTTTTTTACCTGAAAAGTTGACAATTTCTTTATAAAATATATTAATGAATTATGGTACATGTTTCACATTGATAAAGAAATGGGTGACAAGAGATCAAGTAACAAAAATAATGATAACACATCAAGAAAAGCAAAAAGGCAAGTTCTTTGTAAATTCTTTACAAAAAATATTATTTTTGAACTATATGTAAGTTTAACTAATATGTATTGTTTACTATGTATCATGCAGAGCCACAAAATGATGAATCTCGATAAGATTATTTCTGATCTAGGACCAGAAGAGTGTAAAATCTTGATGGAAAAATTGCAAAAGGATGAATTAGGTGAATGAAAAAATACTATCGATCCAATATGAGTTTCTTTTCTTATTTTTCATTATTAATATACTTAAAATTATTAGATAACATGTTTCAAACAATCTATTTATTCACATCTGTTTAATGTTGTACAGGGACCAACAACTCAAAAAAGGAATGTTGTTTTAAGAAAAGAAAAAAGATAGAACATGCAAATGAAAATGAATTGTTCCTTAGCTCATCTGGAGTGGTGTTGGAGATTAACGAAAGGGGGAAAAACTTTTACAAAAGTTTGAGGGATCTAGTGGAACGAATGTATAGACGTTCTTTCTACTTACAATACAAAAATTGATCCAATGATTCCAAGAACCAAATTTTATCTAAACTACATGAAGAGTTTCCAGAGAATTGGTCAATGAGACATGTCAGACTTTTAATATAAAAAGCGTACAAAAAAAAGGAATTAAAAGGTAATATTCCTTTGAATGTTTTTCTAGAATTATTTATAAATATCACTTTTGTGATATTTACTTTTCATATATCAATATAAAAATTAAATAGTTTATTGTCATGTTACATTTTCAGTAAGATTATGAAAATCTCAAAAGATGAACTAGCTGATATCAGAAATATGCTAATAGGAATGTCCAAAAAGGTGTACAAGGAGATGGTCAAAGAAATGGACAAAATTGCATCGCAGAAAGAAAAGGGTTGATATCTAAGTTTGTGAGTAATTGTTACTTCCTTATAACAACTAAACTAGATTTCTTTTTTGCATATTTTAATTGTTTTTACAAAAATCATCATTGAATGTCTTCAAACAAGTGCTAACATACAAAGAAGAACCATCAAACGAATTGATTGACATTGGGTTAAATATGGGTTGTGAGTATATGTTGGCATATAAGAAATTATTTGTGGAATTTGTAAGCATCTATCGATCTTGTTTTACTTAGCTCCATCTATAATTAATAGAAAAAAAAAAATATTTTATATTAAATATATGATTTGTTATGGGGTATAAAACTTGCAGGAAACAAAGTATGGAACTGTGCCAACAGATGAAATCTTGAAAGATGGCATACTACATGGTTTTAAAAGAATGTGTATAGTTCATGAGTCAATTGTTGCTTTGGTACGTCAATTTTTTTTTATTTACATTGGTGTATATTATTTAATATTGAAATTTTCATCATTCTCACCAATGTATATACACTGATTACACTTTATTTTTATTTTTGTAGATGGAAGGTTAAGAAGAAGAAAACAATCAACATTGTGAACAAAAAATTCCTGAAAATAACCCAAGTCATGGAAGTAGCTTGAGCAATGACAATAGTTCAAGCGAATAATGATGATCATTATGTTTGGATATCAAAGCAAGGCGTTTTATTTTTTGAAATATTTTTCTGTGAAATCATACATTTTGTTTAATGTAATGGAAATAGTGCCCCAATTGAAAGGCAAAGGGATACCCATAACTGCCCCATTTTGTATGACAAAGACTGTCTTATACATATGTGTGTGTGTTTTAATTTATTTTATTGCATTCTCCATTGTCGTTGTGAAATGTAACACCACTGATTAAATTTATGGATGATTAAATATTATAATGAAGAGATGTGAAATATGATGATATTATATAACAAATAAATCCAAACATCACATTCAAATTCACTAATAAAAATTTAATTGATATGAATATTGTTATAATATATGTGTCATCTTTTGATGAATAATGAATTTTAAAAAATCACAATAATTATGATATGATATAACAAATTAATCCAAACATCACATTCAAATGCATTAAAAAAAATTTAATTATTATGAATATTGTTATAAGATGTGTCTATTTTTGATGAATAATGAATTAAAAAAAATCACAATAATTGCACTGTCAAATTTCGATGTTTCTAAAAAATACAAAATGAACACCGGTGTGTGTCAGTTGCTGTACACCAGTGCATTTGTATGATACAGCGCGCCGATGCGTTTATATGACCTATGGGCACTGCACAAATACCAATACCAATTATAAATCTAGATGTGTTTGTACGATACTACGCACTGGTGCATTTATGTGAGACTATGCATTGGTGTGTTGATACGACCTATGGGCACCGCAAAAATCCCAATAAGAATTAGAACAATTGGTGTGTTTGTCTGATATTGCGCACCGGGGTGCTTCTATAATACTACGTACCGGTGCGTTGATATGACATATGGGCACCGCAAAAATCCAAATACCAATTAGAACGACCTCATGCGTTGTATCACCTATAGTGTGCCTGGTGTCATTGTATACATTTATGGCCCAGTGCATGCACCTTCGACCGCCCCGGGCTAATCGTCTATATGACATGCACCGGTGCGTTGACACCTTAGTAGCGCACCGATGAAAAAAACATCCATAATAACCTCCGGCCACCCATGTTTTTTAGTTGTGTTGAAATTCCGTTAAAAGATCCGCCAAAAACTCCATTACCAAAAACGAATGTTGTAGCAAATGTTTTCTGACAATTTTGGCCAATTTTATAACACTAAAAAGCTCCTTTATAACCTCTGCTAGAGGGTCTTTTCCTTGTAGTGTCAAGTGTATGACAAACAGGGGAAAGATACAAAGAGGTGAAGGAAAACTTAAGTCCTTTGATCCAGAATCGGGGTGTGCATCACGAAAAAAGGAAAATGGAAAATGAAAATGCTCGGTTGGAGGAAGAGAGAAATTATCACAAGGCCTTCTACACCATGGAAGAAAAAGTGGAAAAAATGTTTGTAGAATATGAGAGGACAGTGAAGCAAGAGAAGAAGGAACCAGATGATCATGCCTCGGCGAATCATGAAGGAGTATGAGAAGAGTCTCATGAACCTCCCTCTCCATCTTCTAGTGGAAGTTCTTCTTCTTTCTCTTCTCATCATTCTAGATGTATAAAAAATCATAAGAAGCCCTTTTTCAAGCTTGATGTCAAGTTTTATTTACTTGTGTTTAGTGGAGAATTGAATGTAGAAAAGATAGATAATTGGATCAGACATGTTGAAGTATATTGCTGGATAAAGTGAATCAAAGAGGATGAAGAAAATATCCAGCTAGCATCCCTTCAATTGAGTGGCACCTCTCTCGTCTCGTGGGAAGGAAATTCGTAGAAAGGCGGTAAGAGTAGTCGTAAAATTATTTCATCTTGGTCTGAGTACATTTCCTCTTTAAGAGGAAAGTTTACCCACCAGGTTACAGAAAAAAGGCCATGATGGAATGGCAACATTTGAAATAAAGTAATGGTCCAAATGTTCAAAATTTTACGAAGGATTTTAGGAAAAAATCATTAGCATATAATGTTGCATTAGACTCTCCTGAAACATTGATGAAATACATTGGCTCATTGCATGGTTATTTGTGTCATTCATTGTTATTATTTGAACCTAAAACTCTTGATGAAGATAGTGTGCAAGTTGTACATCTTGAAAGTAGGGGAGATCATGAGCAAGATTACTTCCCAAAGAGGGTAGCACCAGTTAAGAGAAAAGAATAAAATCCCTCGTATACTCATTGTGAGAAAGAAGGGAATGATGAGGAACATTTATAAAAACTTCATCTAGAATTAAGGCCAAAGAGGAATGGCAGGAAGGAGAAGCAGAAGAAGATTGAAACTGTACAATAAGACCAACAATCTGAATCAGAAGATGAGGAGAAGATCACAGTTGTAGGATTTGTAGGTATTGGACCAATTGACCTTGGATCTGACTTAGGTGATGAGATGAAGTTTGTAGCTCTTGGGATTCCAGAAAATGGACCTATTGATTTGCGTTCCAATTCAAGCGATGAGGCAAATATTTCCACAGGTGTTGTGCCAAAAATGAGGAGGGCACCAAATAATGCATGGCTCCAAGAACTCGAATAGATCAACCAAAGCATTCATGCAGAGAATCTTGAACTAAGAATACTCCTACAAAAGTTAGAAGAGGAGAAACAAAGGTTGCAGCATCAGTTACAAGCCAAGGAGGCCTTGGAAAAGTTGCAACATCAGTTACAAGCCAAGGAGGCCTTGGAAAAGTTGTAGCATAACAAGCCTGAGGTAAAATTGATCCTTTAATTTAATGTTATTTTTATGATGATTATTTCATTGATTTTGAGAAACATACTATAGGATTTGGGTCAAAATAATTGAAGAATATGGGGTATCAAGGAAAGGGCCTAGGCATTAATGTCCATGGCATTGTGAATCGCATAAAAGTGGAGGAATTGCCTCGTTATGCAGGACTTGGGTATGTCAGAAAATAGGTTGGATAATGCTCCAAGACAACCAGTGAGCAACCAAGGACAGATGATGGGAGCACCTAATCACATTCCAATGATAGTGAGGATTCCATGGGCACTTATTAGAGGTGCACCAGGAATAAGTGTTCCAAGATGATCCAAAAATTTTGGAGGAGAAAGAATCATTGTACTCACTCCAACAAGGATAGAAATTAGAGAGCCACATGTCAGATAATCCATGCCCAGAAAGAACCTATGAAGCAACCAACTGATAAATATATTCAACAAGTGAATCTACCAAAAGGAGATGATCCACTCACTTTTTTTAGTGAGATATGGTTTTATTAGATATAGTATTGTGTCATGGCCTCATTTTTTAAATAACATGTTCAAAAATAATTGTAAAAGTGATGAAGTGTTTTCCATCACTTGTGAACACAACATAGTGATATTTATGTCCCTTTAAGTTTAAAGGTTGGGTAATGGTTTATGTTATGATTCTTATGTAAATATGACCAAAGAGTATGTTATAAAACATTGGAAAGTATGGGGATTTCATGCGTCATGATAGGTCTTGAATTTGAACATGTATTTTTCAAGATGTACTACAAGTTTGCAGAGAGTATAGGTGTTAATTCATCACTTATGGCCCCGAAGAACAAAGGTGAAGGAGAAGTAAGTGTGGCATGTTAAGGCACATGTCGTGCAAACAAGGAGGAGCAAAATCTCCTCAATGGGGAGGAATGATCTAGGTGGCTCTAGAAATTCTTTGAAATCAAAGGTGGTTTTGTAAAAGCTAATAAATTAAAGTCCTTTAATTGAAATTAAATTTGGTTGAAATAGACTATCTCACCATAATATTTCTAATGGCACAAATGACACCTCAATCCAAGTTCATATGAGAAAGTTATGCCCAGTCAAAGTTCTGCTTAAACTTGGAAAAAAGTCAAAATTCAAATGATGACATCAGCAAGGTGGCATGGCATGACCACATAGCCTAGTTATCAAGCACATTGAGCAAGTGATGTGGCATTGTAGGTGACACGGCATTGACAAAATAGGACATGTGGCACCGTTCAACATGACATGGCACTAACTTAGCTTGACACATGACATTCATTGGATGGTTGAAGTGGAAATTGATTCATCCAATCAGAAGTGGCCATGTGGACCCATAAGGAAGCACCATGTGGTACCTCCAAAGAGGCAAAATGGGCTTGAGATGCATGTGGAAACTCCAATTATGTATGGGAAATTATGGGTTGGTTTTTGTTTTTTGAATATAATTATATAACCATATAATATATGGTTATTACATAAATAGAAAACAAGGCTAAAATTGGAGGGTTTGTGAGGTTTGACCACAAAACCTCCCCCAACCATATATGAATTAACATAGGCATGCTAACCAACCTGTCAACTTGTGCCTTTGCTAAAACCTCCCTAAAATATTTATTTAAACCTCCATTTCTCATAAGCATTCGACCAAGCAGAGATGTGGACCCATGGAGAGGACGAACGGAGGTCAAGATAGACGTGTGGAAAACTAGAGGGGTCTGCCCTGGGCACGAAGATCAAGGTCGATTCCAGGAATATTCTAAAATAATATTCTATGGAATATTCTTAAACAAAATATATGAGGAATCTTTAGATTCCATAGAGGCTGAATTTCGAAGGTGTCAGAATCATGTCGAGTTTATACTCAAATTACTCAAATTTTCACAAGGAGCATTGTGGTGAAGTCAGATTTTTCATTTGAGCAGCATATCTTTAGTCAACTTACAGAGAGGATTTTTTGTGGAATAATGAGGAATCTAAAATATTCCCTAAGGGCCAAATTTTGACAATTTCAAGACCAGGCTGACTTTATACTCATTTTACTCAATTTTTCGCAAAGAGAGCAGTGGTAAAGTGAGATTTTTCCTCTGATCAACATAATTCCATTCAAAAAGAAAGAATGAATCTTTAGAGAATCTTTGAGATTCCCGAGGGTCCAGGTTTTGACGGTGGCAAAAAGGGGTTGAGTTTACAGTCATTTGACATAGTTTCACGCAAGGAATTCAACAAAATAGACCATTTCTTCAACAAAGGTGTGCATTTTCAGGCCATCCTCGGAAATGACAGTATAAGGGGTCTTTTTACATGCATGTAATTTTATTTTTGCTGAGATTAATGAAAGCAACCTCCCTACTTTGAGCAGAGCCCGAAGATGTAGCCCACACTGGGTGAACTCCGTTATCAACTTGTTGTGCATTTTTTTCTCATGGTTTCCTTTCATTTCTGCTTATGTTATGTGTATGAATTTTATGGGTACATGTGATTCTGAATGCATCAATGAAGTAAAAATATCTTGATCAATAAGTTACTCCATCGCTACTATAAGAGAAGAGGCAAGTTTTTTGTGGCATATTTTTAGTGTAAGAATGGTTGAGTTCGCATCTTCCTTTTCCCCCTACATCCTTGCAATGGAATTGACCAATTTAACATATATCTTCAAAAATTCCTTTTTTCCTTGCACTTGAAACCTCCAATGAGCACCAAGTCAAGGCACAATGCGTCGCATTGTGAGATTAAAAAAAAAAAAAAACCATAACTAAAATTTTTATATATTAATAATTTGCATGTGACATGTAATAATATATTTGTAGAACCTCAATTATCAAAAATTAACTTTAAAGGTAGAGTGTTTGGGCCTAATATAGACAAAAATTGAAAAAAATTTACATTTTGTTTCTTATACATTTCTAAATTATCAACAATTTTATAACTATATATCCTCCAATAACATTCTATCAAAAAAAAAAATAACATGGTCATGTTTCCCCTAGCATCCATGTTGTTGGCCACTTATTTCAATCGTTTTCATGCTTCAATTTACCCTTAATGATGATGGGAGGGATCATATTCATTTTTATTCGGGAATTAAACATTTTTTCTTAATATTGTTTATCAATATTTCACCTCGCCTAATTTAGTTCCTTTCTTCGTTATTAGAACTGAATCTAAATTATTTTTCCTTAAGATACAAAATTGATCTTCATGGTGTTCAAACTTATGATGTGAGTCTCTTATTCTTAGTAAAAGAGTCCTCAATTTCAAATTGTCAGGGAAGTTGTCTTTTTTCATATCAGAAATGAGAAGGTAGGAGACCCCTACTATAGTTAGACTGGAAACGTTTTGAAATAAATAATGGAGAATACCTTGGAATAAACTATAAAATTTTACTTTATTGTTTGAATTTATTCCCATGCCCCAAGAAAACGTTATTTTTTTCCCCTTTGGGAAATAGATTTCTACCCACCCCAGGTTCGACAACCCCTTATAGTTTATAAACTTATAAGAAGTTGAAAATATAAGTTACAAGCTTGAAGTTATGCTCCCAACAATATGACTCTATTTTAGCTTATTTATATAAGTGAAACCAACCAAGATTTATTGCACAAAAAGGAGAAAGAAGAGATAAACAATCATCATGGTGATGTTAGAATTGTAATGATAGTATAAATAAATTTAGGAAACCCTAAACACCCATTCTTATTAATTCCCATTATTTAGACAAATGTACATGGATTTTATAGAATAATTGTCAAAAGAGATGAAACATTGGTAACTCATTACAAAGAATAGAAAATGTGAAGGTATGGATGCAAACTCATGTTGCATCGAGAGTAACATGGATGTTGCATTAATTCAAAATAGAATAGCCTTCAAGCCTGCAATTTTTAATTCCAAATTATAAGAAGACTTTCTCATGAGGCCAAAGTCCCATTTATACATTACTTTCCTCCCAAGCTTATTTCATCTCTTACATGTTAGATAAATGTTTTTTAAAAAATTAACCACATAAATATAACTATAATCTAATTTTCCTCCTTAACAAAAATGACTCACATACCAATAATTTACCTAAAATATAGCACTAATAACTTATATGTTAAATCCTTAGGATTGTAACAAGTTTACATTGGGATAATATAATTAATTATCAACAACATGCATTGTTCCAACTATAAACCATCAAACAACAATATGGAAGAAATAAAAATCAATAATGGAAAGTATAGAGAGATAATTTTTTTTACCTCTAGACATATAGTTGTCAATGTTAATGCATCACATTTTTTAGCAGTTGTTAGTCAAAGTCACATCACCGTTCAAAAAGGTGAGAAAGAGAAATATTCAAAAAATTCAACTTAATTGTTGGACTGTGTAAGCCATAATTAAAGATAAGCGTGGAATGTGTTTTTCATTAACTTGATAAGCATATAAATACAATGTCCATGACCATTTGATTCAACTTACAAGGTCCCTTGAGCTCCTTTTGATGGCTCACATTCCACACCCTAACCCTAAGGAATTAGGTGTGGAATGTAAAACTTCATGGGGATTCCAAGGGACCTTTCAATTTGAATCAAATGGTCATGGAAATTTTATTTATATGTATATAAACTTAATGAAAAACACATTTCACTTTGATCTTTCATTTTCGCTTGCATATTCCAACATTGGTATCAAAGTGGAGATTAAATCTAATTTATTTTCCTCATCCAGTCATGCATCCTTATTAGTCAAGGTTGTGACCATGTCTACCATCCCTGACCTAAAATGAATGCTCAACTTCTAACACACTTAACCCACTCGTTGCAATGCTTGTCCTATTTAACATCTCTATCAGGTATAAATTATCCCTTTGTCTATGTGTTAGTGCCTCTGTCAATCTAGGAACCCTAATTATACCTACCAACCTAACGCACTTGAAAATCATATCCTTGTCCTAGAGTTGATAATTTTTTTCATTTCATTTTCACTCTCCCTGCTACATGCCATTCCATTTTCTGTTAAGATCTCAACCTCACTTCTGGTCTAGTTTCCTTACAAGGTATTGAACACATTATTAATGTGTTTTTTTCCTCCTCACATGGTTTTGATGGATAGGTGGTGTTTGGAAATTGAGGAATGCATGTTATTTCCTTGTCGTGTGATATCAATGTTGGCATATCCTCTACATTAACATAATTCCATGTGCAAAGGCACCAAACATGTTCCTTCCATCCTCACTGTTGACTAGATTGGTTGTTTCTTATTCATCATTGTGATTTTGTTTTGATTGAAGGTATCAAAATTTGTTGTTAATATCAAATATCACACCTTCAGAGAATGGTGCCACCCATTTTCCATGGACACGTGTTGCAAAGTGTATGTGTCGGAGTTGTGACAGTGCCCCAAAATCGCCTTACATGACAACATTGGATGAGGTCTCAAACATCCACTGCTTTGAGTCTTTGAAATTTTGTTTTGGAAAAGTCTTACGGATTTGGGATATGGTTTTCTAGAGCTCATGGGGTATCAATGGTATTATATTATATTATCTCTGGACCTTTCAAATTTTCCATTCCATGCATGTTTTATTTTTTCTCTATAAAAAACCCTTACTCCCATTTTCTTGTCCATAAACCCTAACAATCCCTCGATGATTCTCTAAATTGTAATGACACATTATCCATTCTCTGGTATTATTTCTCGAATATTCCTAAGGCATTATATCTCTCTAAGACTCACTACACATCCCTGGGCTCTTTCTTCTACCTCTTGAAACTCATGAGTGGTTGTTTCCTTATTCACTCTGTCAAGAAAACGCTCACGATCTTGAATCTCCTCCATTCTTCTCAAGAAACCCGTGAATAGCCATTATTTTCCTTGGGCATACTCATGATATAACTGATCTTGAATGCCTTGGCATAAAGAGTACCATAGAACACCATGGTTGCAATGAAATAAATAGTGGAGACTATGATAGAAACAAAATATACTATTAAGGTGGTAGAACATAGTAGGATTATGTTGTCAATCTTCCTTTCACCCCCAATGAAGAAGTTCATCGACGTCTTAGAGGTTATCTAGTTAGAAGCCATTAAAAGTATCTCAGAGAAAATCAAGACCAAAATCTCCAGAATCCCACAAACAAGAGAGAGGTATTGTGTGATGAGAAACTGAAATCCATATTTGGTCAAAAAGAGAATGTTACTATGTTTGATATTGCAACATTAATCTCTCCACAATTTACTAAGAAATAAGTGGTGGTTGTTACAAATTGATTAAAATGTATTAGTTCATAATTTTAGAATTTTCTTGATCTATAAAAATGTAACAAATATAAAGTTCACTATTTTTTTCATGGGAGCTTTATGAAAATATTGGTTGTGTATTTTTTTGGAGGCCCTCTATGTGTATGCCAATCCAATTTTAGACTTGATCAAAGAAGAGGAGGGGATTAATGACTGTTAGCGCTCAAATCTACCTTAGGCTGAAATAAGGTAAAACTCAAGGCTACATCAAACCATGCTCAGCCTCGTAGCTAGCCCTACGAGGACAGGAGAGGGCTCTCTCCGGGTCTATCTCGGCAAAGGATCTTCAAAGGGGCTGAGATGACTTATAATGAACAATGAATACTGATTTTAGGCTAGTAAAGAGATAGGAAAGTTTGATTTTAATTTTTTGGGTTTTTGTTGGAGAAATGGGAAAAAACAATTTTGGGTCCGGGGATAAGGCCAGATCTTTGCAGAATTCGAGTTGGGGCGAGGTAGGCAGTAGTATTGATGCTTTTTGATTAAGTGTGTGGATAGATCAGAACAAAAAGGAGCTGAAGAGGGCAAGGGAAAACATGGATCCTCTCCAAACTGGCGAAAACATGTAAAACTAAACAAATTCAAAGGCAGAGCACTGTAAACAATGGATTCAACCTCATCTACTCATTCATTTAGTTTCAGAAGCATAAGAAGGGATGGAATACATGTAAACATGAAAGAAATTACAATAAACTGAGAGAAAACACCATCAAGAACTGAAATCCACAAGAATCCCAACAGGTGCTGCAAAACCTCTGATCTTTCCTTAGCCAAAATATGAAAAATATGTACAATAGTGTGCCAAAATCTTCCCCAAGAGTCCAACCTGTAGAATGTCTCAAAAATTACATCATATAGACCTCCTAACCCCTTCCCACACCTCTAGGGGTCGAATTCCTCCTTCTAGGAGCAGTTCCAACAAATTCTAAACAAGGAACTAGAATATAGGCATCTAAACAACTTGCCTCTAAAAGGGAGGAAACTGATTCTTACATCTGATTTTTACTTTTTTAGGAGTGAATCATCTAGAAGAGGTAAAAGTGAGTCAAAGTTACATGCCAACCATCAATTTACATCATGATAACTCAAAAATTTCATCCCCAAGCAAAACTGGTCCAACTGGCCGAAATCCTGAGCTGGAAGGTGAAAAATTGACCAAAAATCCATATGCGTAGCGCCCCTTAGCCATACGCGTAGCGCGCCTTTCAGCCTGATTTTGGGGCACTTCCCGGCATCCAAATTGATCTCATGATAGCTCGTTGGAAAGCCCTGGATGTTGGATATCCAACCCAAGTGGAATTTCCCAATTTGGAGCTCATTTGCCCCTCCAAAACTTCATTCTCCCAGAAGTACTTCCTGCTGGTGCAAAAGGTGGCAGCAAGGTGGTTTTCATTGTGTTTTTGGGCCTTTTGATCATCCATAACTTGATGAAATGCTTCGGAAATGCTTGAGAATGCATAAATTACCATGAAAAACCCAGAAATATAAAGTTTTCCTTCAGCAAGTGTCCCAAACAAAAGTGAGCACGTCGACGCGCTACTCGTATAGCTGAAAAATCTGTTTTTGGACCAAAATATTTCAAAATGACAAAAATTTCTCCGAATTTGCTCAAATTCGAAGCGAAGACCCTCCATCATGTATCATGCCCAGCCAACGAAGCCTCGGCCAAAATCCGGAGTGGATCAGGCCTTTTCCGCCGTTTTAGTGCTTCGCTCAACCTCCTCTTCAGAATCTTCATTCTCGCTTTGCAGACATGCATGCGAGCCCAATAATGACCTTTCATGTGACGAAGCATGTATTTCTCTCTATTTGCCTTTGCCAAAAACTTCTCCAGATGAATGTTAACATGCGTGAGGCAAGAATCTCGATCAGCCGGTGTCATATCACCAGGTCTCTTCCGGGCCAATTGTCGATCCTCACGGATTCGCCGCAGCTCATAAAGTGTGTGCTCATCCTCTAGCTGTTTGTTACGCTGCTCCAGGTAGTTTATCACCCACTGAGCCCTCTTCAATTTTTCTTTCAGCGTGTCATTCTCGGCCTTTTGCTCCTGGATGATCTCCTTCAGCTTCGAGCTAGGAGAGCTCGCATCAACATCAATGATCGTGAAATCAGTGTCCCGGCCTCCTGAAGGGCCCTCATCATGCATGGGCCTCTTGCCCCTGTCTTGAAACTGTACCTGTGCTGAAGAAGAAGGCGAGACCCCTTCCACATCATGTGGAGATAATACTCGCTCTGCTGATGGAGTCAACGAGACCCCTTCCACCCCGGGTGGAGATAGTACTCGTCGTGTAGCTGCAAATAAGGCCCTATGGCCTCGCTGGTATGTCACATAAAATGGAGCGCTGATATGCTCGATCTCAGGAATGTCAGGCTGGTGTGAAGGCTCTCCCGCATCATGAACTACCTCGGGAAGCGGCTGTGGTGCTGTAAACAAGTCGCGAGAGATGAAATCCTCCCAAGTGATGCCCTGCTGTGTCAACTGATGTACCACTACGATCTTGATCAGCGCATAATGATATATACTTCTATGCTGCTGTGCTGGGGTCTTCTTCTGTACAAAAATCATCATCCTCTCTATGTTGCGATACATGAAGTACGGAATGTTCATCATACGTACCCTCATGAAATGCATCAACAAACGGACATGGTACGCATAGAGACGCGAGAATCTGCCCTCGCAACTGAAATACCGAATGATGAGTTTCATTAATGGTGCAAACTCATCCTTCAGGAATCTGAAAGGAAAAACCCTGCTCAAGTGCCTCATATACCCAGGTTTGATGTATGGCTCATAGTGGAATTTCTCTAACTGCTGACGTTTGTTCCATTCCTCTCCTATATTTGGTATCCCGGTGGCCTAAGCAATAGTCTCTGGTGACAGAATGAAATCTACTCCGGCGAGGTTTACACGGCCATCATGTAAATGTAGAACAAATAGACGAGCTAGTTCATGATGATGCTGGGTTTGTGAAATCATCTCACAGTATTGGAAACATGACTGACGCTGAAAACAATCCATTGCAAGTGGGCAAGCCTGCAATTGAGCCAAAGAAGTAGGCTCCTCCCTGAGATGCTTACCACCTTTGCCACCTTTGTGAGACCTCCGTGGCACATTACCCTCTGCTGTGGAATCACTGTCATACTCCTGCTCATAAACTGAATCTGTGTCTGACATGGCTTTGAAAACAAGATGTCTGCAATATGTATGTTGATATAGGTGTAGTGAAGTCAAAGTTTCAATGTATACTCAAAACCCAAATATGTTTCATATGTACCGAAACATCATAAGAAAATAAGTCACAGTGGTAATAGCTCTGTTTTAGTGGATAGGCATAAAAACAGTCTCTGTTTTGGATCACAAGTGAATTTGACAAATAAGTACCAAGTGCAAATGTAGTGTGCAGCCTTTGTAATGCTGGCTAGAATTTGTCAAAGGGGAAAATGAGTATGGGACTGTGTTTTATCAATGGAGAATGGGGAAACAACGTGATAATGACCATAATAAAACAATGGAAATGACAGTGGTAATACAATGGCAATGACAGCAGTGATAAAAGGCAAACTAAGAGCGTGAGGGCAGTGACACTTTGACAATAGATGCGTAGGTATATATATATCAACAATACAAGCTGGAAAAATCTTCACATGGCCATCAACATGTATTCAAAACCCTAAGGAATAAATCTGCTATGGAACATAGGGTTTCACCTCTCCATTCAAATACACTAATTTCCCCACTTCAAGACACCACAATCCTATTTAAAAATCACTGAGTAATGATTAAAAACCTACTTGCAAGTTGATGGAGCCGTTGTGAGATCAAACCGGACGCATGAGCAAAAAAAATTTGACTCTGTGACTGTGTGCGTAGCGCACCTACCCAACGCGTAGCGCGCACCATACGCGTAGCGTCCGTGTTCTTTTGCAAAGATTGGGGAAGCTATATGCGTAGCGCCCCTTATATGGGTAGCGCGCCTCCTGTATGGGTAGCGCGCACCTCCAATGACTGTCCACGGCTATGAAAAACACGACTTCGGCCTTCAACAACACAAACTCGATTTCTGCCGTGAGGATTCATGCAAATGAAATGTTTACCATGATTTAGATGTGAAGAAAATATCTCATCAAATCAGATTTGATTTTTAAATTTACTCCATGACCCACTTTTATAATGTTTGGCACTTTGACATTCGATCATTTAATACAATGCTTTTCTTTTGGCTTTTCTAAGTTTTGGACTGATAATACTTGGTTGTTTTTGCAGGGATCCGGCATTTGACTTTGGAAAAGATCAGAGGCTTGCTCTGAAACTTTCTTATGGTGAAACAAATACAATTATTACAAAAAATGAAATTTGACAATTTCTAGTTCCAAAACAGAGTTTTGGACTAGAAATGTCTTCAAATGTTTTTGATAATAAAAACGTGAAATAGAAATCTTTTGAAACCAACCTCATGGCCTGCGGGCTTTTATGACATGTATGCAAAGGACTGAAAACCCTAGACTCTAGGACTAAAGACTCTTTTTAACGAAACTAATCATTTATGACAATGTATGCAATGACTATGAACTTCAGTGATTTTTGAGGAATTTTAATTAGCCCTGCAGGTACAAGCATGAGGAAACACAAGACAACCAGACCCCCTCATCAGTCAATGGCATGCCCCTAGCGAAATGCAACGAAGTGGAACGAGCGAGACACCTAAGAATGATATGCAAAAAGTGAACTGATCTCTGACGGAGGGCTGTAAGGACCGACTCTAACATTGGCTCCAATGGGGGATGGTGGCTCCGAGGAGATGCCAAGAACGGCAGATCTCTGGGGGAGTCAGACAGTGCCTTCATCCATTGGGCGATGGAGTCATTATTTCAACAGATAACACAAAACTTTTAATACATTTATTGACTGCAAACTTGACTGAAAAGCGACTGAAACTTGACCAAAACTAACTCGACTCTAAAACTGAAAAGACTGATAAAACTGACTTGACAAACTTCAAACTAACCAACCTCCATCTCCAGAATTATAGCCTTCGCTCCGGGCCCCAGACTGAAGATGAGAGATTAGTACACACTTGCAATAAAACAGAAGTAAAATGATATATACAATGATGATGAAATCAGCAGAAAATCCTCAGAAGTGGTATCGTTTTAGCAGCCGACCATTGATCGGCCCTCCAGGACAATCATCTCCATTCATTTCCTTGAGAAGAAAGGCGTTTTGACCACGATACGCTGCAATATTAAAAGGACCCTTCCATAAGTTTTCAAATTTGCCGTGCTTTCCCTTATCTTCATTCCGAGCATCCCACTTCAAATCCACCTCATCTAGCTGAAACTTATCTACTTTTGCCTTCCTGTCGTAGATCTTCTTGATGCGCTCCTGCAACTTGAAATTATTTTGAAATACCTCCTCCCGTGTCTGCTGTAAATGAATCATCTGATTAATCCTCCGCTGCATGGGATCTTCCTCACTACCAGCTTCCTGAAGCAATTTGACTACCGGGACAGCAAGCGAAGTAGGAAAAACCGTGTCTATCCCATACACCAACTCGAAAGGAGACATGCCAATAGACTTTTTCTGACTTACCCTATCAGCCCACAGTGCATTCACTAATTTCTTGTGCCAGCCCTTTTTGTTGATTTCCAGCAATTTTTTAATGATATTCACCAAGGACTTATTTGAAGATTTCGCCAAGCCATTTCCTTGCGGATGGTAGGCGGTCGAGTGTCCCAAGCTGATATTGTACTTATAGCAAAATTCAACCATCCTCCTAGACTTGAAGGCCGCTGCATTATCTGTGATTATTTTACTAGGACACCCAAAACGTGACAGAATATTGTTTTCAAGAAAAGAGATAATTACCGCATCCGTGGCCTGTCGAGTGGGAATCGCCTCGATCCATTTCGTGAAGTAGTCCGTAGCTGTCAATATCCATCTATGCTGTCTGGAAGATGCTGGGTGAATTTTCCCGATGAAATCCAATCCCCACTGCTGGAATGGTGCACTAACTTCAATTGGTTTGAGAGGCAAAGGCTGTAGTTTCTGCTTCCCTTCGAAAATTTGGCATTCGTGACAATTCTTAACAGCCTTGTATACATCTGAAAACAAAGAAGGCCAATAGTAACCTGCCCTTAGAATCTTATTCGTTGTGGTTTTCCAAAACAAATGGCCGCCGCAGTCTCCTCTATGAAAGTCCTCTAAAACTCTTTTGGCTTCCTCCTCTACCAAACAATTCAACAACATTCCACCAGGGTCTTTCCAATACAATGCAGAATTTAGTATGCAAAATTTTGCAGCTCTCAACTTCAATGTTCTACTCTTATTTCTAGGCATCCCGGGAGGTGGAGATAAATTCTGAAGTACGTATAAGATGTCAGCATACCAAGGGGAAGAAACAAAAATATCAGATACCTGAACTGACGTACTCTCCTCATCTTCATCGGACATGGCAACGATCAAATTTATATCTAGAGCATGCAGATTTGTTTCAGCCATGAGCTTGGCGAGTCCTTGTCCTTTGATCAGCTTGGTTGGTTTAATCTCCACATCGTATTCTAACAACGCAGCGATCCACTTACCCCGTCTTCCTTCTGGATCTGCCTGTACCAAAACATCTTTAACTGCTGCGTTAGGAACATATGCTATAATGTGGGAATGCAGTATATACACACGGAAATCTTTCAAGGCCTTTACAAGCGCAAGTGCTTGTTTCTCAATAATATTGTATTTCAATGCTCCGTCCCTTATAATCCGACTGAAAAATGCAATGGGCTTCTCAACTCCATCTCTTTTCTGCATTAAAACAGCTGCCAAAGTGTGCTCAGAAGCAAACGAAAACAAAATGAAGTCCTGTGTGTAGTCCGGGCTGATTAAAATAGGGGCTGAAGAAAGAGCTATCTTTACCAAATTGAATGATTTCACCGCCTCTTCTGTCCACTTTACCTGACTGTCCTTTTTCAGCATGTTTGTGATTTCTCTAAGATGCTCAGCAAGATTTGGAATGAAACAACGCAGAAAATTCATTTTACCATTAAATGACTGTATTTCTTTCTTGTTCCGGGGCTGTTCAATCTGCTGGATGGCTTCAACACGTGCAGGGTCAACACGGATGCCATCTTTCGATATGATGTGGCCAAGGAGCTTGCCTTCATCCATGGCAAATAGGCTCTTTTTCGGATTCAGCGAAATGCCATATTTTCTGCACTTCTGGAAAACAACTTTCAAATGATATAAATGTTCCTCATCAGAATTTGAAAACACAGTTAAATCATCAAGGTAAACAACCAAAAATACATCTTTCTCGTTGGTGAAAGCCATGTCCATTGCACGCTGAAAGGTGGCACCTGCATTCTTCAAACCAAACGGCATTTTTGCATAATGAAACGTTCCCCATGGAGTGGTGAACGCAGTCTTGTCACGATCATCTTCATGCACTAAAATTTGATTGTATCCTGAATAGCCGTCGAGTAGTGACATCCTTGATGCTCCAACTACTTGCTGCAATATATGGTCCATTTTTGGCAGCGGATAATTTTCTTTTAATGATACCTTATTCAAATTTCTGAAGTCGATACATAAACGGATCTCACCTGTTTTCTTTCTCACGGGCACCAAATTTGATATCCAATCTGAAAATCGGATAGGCACAATGATTCCTGACTTATGCAACCTGTTTACCTCTTTTTCAATCGATGGTAGCAGCTTTGGATTGATTCTCCTCAACTTTTGACGAAAAGGCTTCTGATTTGGTTTGATGGGGATAGTATGCTGAATGATATTAGTATCATATGTTTTTAGATCTGAGTAATACCACGCAAAAGCATCAGAAAATGAAGACAACAATTTCACATACTCTGCCTTTACCTTTGGTGACAATGAATTTGATAACTTTACCATCTTGGGATTCTCAGCTGTCCCAATATTTACCTCTTCAACACCCTTTTCAGTCGGCCTCAATGTCGGTTTGCGGGCTACATCGTCTTGATCAAATAGTTCCTCCAAAGGAATCAATCCTTTAGGAATGATGTTATCTTTAAGTTGCAACACTTCCATTTGATTTATTTGTATATCATCATTACCATCATCATGTTCTGTATCTATGGAGGTGTCTTTAAACTTACCCTTATTCTGCAGAAAATCACTAATCTCCTCGTCATCCTGAAAGACTTGCCAACATCGCTGATTGTCTGGAACGGTGGGGCGGTGTTTCACATGAATCTCGAACTTGTTGCTGGAATTCATTGGAATTTTAAGATTGCTTGCTGCCTTAGCAAGACCATCAGCAACACCATTTTGTATGCGAGGCACACATGTCAAGGTATGATCAGAAAATAATTTCAGAATGTCTAAAACTGCGTTACGGTAGGCCCTCATGCGAGGATGCTTGGCCTGAAACTCACCCTTAACCTACTTTATCACCAACTCTGAATCACCATAGACTGTAATCCTTTTCGCTTTCAGCTTTCTAAGAATCTTAAGGCCAGCAATTAGAGCCTCATATTCCACTTCATTATTAGAACAGTCAAATGCTAGCTTGTAGGAACACACTCTCACATTGCTTGGAACCTTATCCGGAGCGGAAAATGGACTACGAATCCAAACACCAATTCCAGCACCGTCACTACCCACTGCGCCATCAAAATCCATGGTCCAAAGACCATCTTCATCGTCCTCTAAATGCTGAAATTGCGCCAGCTCTGTTTTTCCTGTTTGCTGCCCATTGTCTTCAGCTGATTGCTCCATAGTAGCTTGTTTTTCTCTTCTTTCTTTTTGCAGAACTTCTCTAAAATTCTCGGTGATTTCTGGTATATCTTCCACCTGAACTAATTGACTATCTATATCATTAAAACTATCAGCAAATAAAACAAACGATTCTAAGTCGGTATGTACATAATTTACAGGATGATTGATTGGCTTCTCCTTGCTGGTTATCATGTATTTCATCTTCTGCTCTCGATATAACTTTCTCATTTGACCGAAGACTGGAATTGTAGCATAAGAGAAATCTAACTGTAGTGTACCTTTCAAATTTTCCCCCCAAGATCTTGAAAGGAGCATCCCAAATCGCGGAGGAATGTCCGCCACAACCACATCCATTAAGACATTCTTCGCTGGAATTTGATCTAAGCTTACAACCAAATCTTTGATGAGTCCAATACACCTCACACGGCTGGAATCAAATGAATAAAAATCATGGTATTTTCTTGTAATGTCTAGTCCCAACTTTTCCATGATCGCCTTTGGCATCAAATTGTGCGAAGCACCCGAATCGAACATGGCATTGTGCAAAACATATTCATGCAACCTCAAACTGATATAAAAGGGAGGAACATCACTGTCAGGAGACTCACCATCTAATGCAGGCCCAAATATCAATTCTGGCTAATCGTCTTCAACATTTACCGTGTCAAACATTGGATCAAAATTCAGAATTTTGGAGACTTGGCCTCGGTAGCTGTTGTTCTTCATGATTTCTGTCAAAGGAATAGATACTTTCAGTTTGGAAATTTCATTTTCCAAACTAAATGCTGAAACTTTTTCGACTTCTTTGACCGGTACTTCCTTCTTTTCAGCCTTATCCTTCATTATACTTGACTGATTTACCTTTTCTGTTGATGATACTTTACCAGCTGCCAGATCAATTGTCTCTTTTCCTTTCTTCTGTGGTATGGGTGAATCCGTCTTCGGTGCTGAAGCCTCTTTTCTTTTCTGAATTGGATTTATGGGCACATCTCGGTTTCTCAATGAGTATTGCTTCTGTTGAGCGGACAAAGCATTCAAATATCCTCTTTGGTAATCATCTGACTCTTCCTCTAAATCTGCATCATTTGCTAAAATGAAATCTTCATCTTTCTGTGCAGCTGAACTTTCTCCATATTCTTCATCCTCAGTAATATAAATAGGCAGATCGTCGGGAGTAAAGAAATGATTTTTCTCACCTACTACATCATCATCATCGTCTGAATCTTGACTCACAAAATTCTGCAAAAGAGGAGTTTTAATCTGCTGCTGGGCTGCCGGCTCTTGTGCTCTCTGTTCACGCTGCTTAATTCTGAACTGTGGCTGCTGCTGGCCACGGTAGTTTGGATTACGAATCTGCGTTTCTGGTTTATCAAGGTTCATTCTTTTGAACATTTTTTCCATCTCACGAAGCCAGGGCGGTTCTGATGCAGATGTGGAAGGCTCTTCCTTTATAGTCACTCTTTTCTCTGCTTTCAACCGTGCTCTCTTATCGTTCAGATTCGCCTCAACACTAACGGAAATCTTCTGCATATCTTCTAAGGTAGGCGGATCTCTGTCTCGTAGAGAATAAGCCATCTCCGGATCAAAACCATCCAGGAATTTAAGAAGAGCTGACTTTTTAGACGGTCTTAAGTCATCTGGAATTGCATTATACACTGTATTGAATCTGATAATATAATCCTGAACGGACTCACCAGGATTACGCTTGATGTTTGTATACTCTGAAGTGATCTGCAGCGGATCATTTTTCATCTCCCATCGATCTAAAAATTGTGTCTGAAGCTCTTGCAATGTATTGATACTTCTGGCCTGTAGAGCTCTGAACCATTTACGAACCTCTCCTCCAAAAGTCTGGGCAAACAATCTCATTGAAACATTTTCTGCATCAACTTCATGCAGGTCCAAAAAGTCTGTCATTCGGACAATATGCTGCTGAGATGATATACTCTGTGGTGTGCCATCGAATATAGGAATCTTGCTCTGGTAATTAGCAGGCATAGGATCTAAATTGGCCGGCAAAGCAAGAGGTGCAAATCTGGTAGCCATGGCTCTTGGCGGATTTATAATCTGCTGTCTTGGAGAAACAGGGGGAATAGGAGCAGTAGGTGAACGAGGTGTATGCGGTGGAGACGGAGGAGAAAATACTGCTGATTGCTGATCAGAAATCTCAGGCTGAACGGGAATGGTAGGGATAAAGGAAGGTTCAGTGGGAATCCGTGAACTAGATGCAACTTCAGACGGTCCAAGAGTTTGTGAAGCAGATTCAATGAATTCGGGAATATTGGTAGCCACGATGGAATTTTGCAGATTCAGAATATAATTGTCGATAGATCTATTTGCTTGCTCAACTTCTAAATACTTGATGAACTCAGGATTGATAACGGTAGAACCAATGGCACTTTCGGATTTGGTTTCAAACAATGATAACTCAAACTGATCGTCAAACTCAATATCATCAATGTATTCAAAAACAGTGGGGTATGAGTGAGATTTGACCAATGAAACAATAGGAGCTTCTCGACGAAAAATTCTTGGGATTAGGTTGGGGTTTTCATATACTGGAGGCGGATTTGGATCAGGATTTGATCTGGTATGCCTTCTTGAAGCCAGTGTATTGATCTACTCGGGAAAAATTTCAAGGGACACAATCAATTATCTTCAGCCTATCGACTTCTAGACTCAATCATCCAAAGGTCTAGAACGAAAAAGTATACTGGGGTGATTTGCAAATCAAGTGCTGCATTCACAAGCTTACCGGAGATCGACTAAAGCAACGTTTATCTACTTCCGCTTATGCATGGAAAAAGCGTTTCGAAAGCTACCTGGCGTGACTTCAGACTCCGTTTAAGACTCATGAAACAAACACATCAACAAGCAAACCATTGAGATTGTTCCCCAGTATGGTCGCCACTATGTTAGTGCTCAAATCTACCTTAGGCTGAAATAAGGTAAAACTCAAGGCTACATCAAACCATGCTCAGCCTCGTAGCTAGCCCTACGAGGACAGGAGAGGGCTCTCTCCGGGTCTATCTCGGAAAAGGATTTTCAAAGGGGATGAGATGACTTATAATGAACAATGAATACTTATTTTAGGCTAGTAAAGAGATAGGAATGTTTGATTTTAATTTTTTGGGTTTTTGTTGGAGAAATGGGAAAAAACAATTTTGGGTCCGGGGATAAGGCCAGATCTTTGCAGAATTCGAGTTGGGGCGAGGTAGGCAGTAGTATTGATGCTTTTTGATTAAGTGTGTGGATAGATCAGAACAAAAAGGAGCTGAAGAGGGCAAGGGAAAACATGGATCCTCTCCAAACTGGCGAAAACATGTAAAACTAAACAAATTCAAAGGCAGAGCACTGTAAACAATGGATTCAACCTCATCTACTCATTCATTTAGTTTCAGAAGCATAAGAAGGGATGGAATACATGTAAACATGAAAGAAATTACAATAAACTGAGAGAAAACACCATCAAGAACTGAAATCCACAAGAATCCCAACAGGTGCTGCAAAACCTCTGATCTTTCCTTAGCCAAAATATGAAAAATATGTACAATAGTGTGCCAAAATCTTCCCAAGAGTCCAACCTGTAGAATGTCTCAAAAATTACATCATATAGACCTCCTAACCCCTTCCCACATCTCTAGGGGTCGAATTCCTCCTTCTAGGAGCAGTTCCAACAAATTCTAAACAAGGAACTAGAATATAGGCATCTAAACAACTTGCCTCTAAAAGAGAGGAAACTGATTCTTACATCTGATTTTTACTTTTTTAGGAGTGAATCATCTAGAATAGGTAAAAGTGAGTCAAAGTTACATGCCAACCATCAATTTACATCATGATAACTCAAAAATTTCATCCACAAGCAAAACTGGTTCAACTGGCCGAAATTCTGAGCTGGAAGGTGAAAAATTGACCAAAAATCCATATGTGTAGCGCCCCTGAGCCATACGCGTAGCTCGCCTTTCAGCCTGATTTTGGGGCACTTCCTAGAATCCAAATTGAGCTCATGATAGCTCGTTGGAAAGCCTTGGATGTTGGCTATCCAACCCAAGTGGCATTTCCCAATTTGGAGCTCATTTTCTCCTCCAAAACTTCATTCTTCCAGAAGTACTTCCTGCTGGTGCAAAAGGTGGCAGCAAGGTGGTTTTCATGGTGTTTTTGGGCCTTTTGGTCATCCAGAACTTGATGGAATGCTTCGGCAATACTTGAGCATGCATAAATTACCGTGAAAAACCCATAAATATAAATTTTTCCTTCAGCAAGTGTCCCAAACAAAAGCGAGCACGTCGACGCGCTACTCGTATAGCTGAAAAATATGTTTTTGGACCAAAATATTTCAAAATGACAAAAATTTCTCCGAATTTTCTCAAATTTGGAGCGAAGACCCTCCATCATGTATCATGCCCAGCCAACGAAGCCTCGGCCAAAATCCGGAGTGGATTAGACCTTTTCCGCCATTTTAGTGCTTCGCTCAACTTCCTCTTCAGAATCTTCATTTTTGCTTTGCAGACGTGCATGCGAGCCCAATAATGACCTTTCATGTGATGAAGCATGTCTTTCTCTCTATTTTCCTTTTCCAACAACTTCTCCAGATGAATGTTAACATGCGTGAGTTCAGTCTCTCGCTCAACTAGTGTCATATCACCAGGTCTCTTCCGGGCCAATTGTCGATCCTCACGGATTTGCCGCAGCTCATAAAGTGTGTGCTCATCCTCTAGCTGTTTGTTACGCTGCTCCAGGTAGTTTATCACCCACTAAGCCTTCTGCAATTTATCTTTCAGCTTGTCATTCTCGGCCCTTTGCTCCTGGATGATCTCCTTCAGTTTCGAGCTAGGAGAGCTCGCATCAACATCAATGATCGTGAAATCCGTGTCCCGGCCTCCTGATGGGCCCTCATCATGGATGGGCTTCTTGCCCCTGTCCTGGATCTGTACCTATGCTGAAGAAGAAGGCAAGACCCCTTCCACATCATGTGGAGATAATACTCGCTCTGCTGATGGAGTCGGCGAGACCCCTTCCACCCCGGGTGGAGATAATACTCACCGTATAGCTGCAAATAAGGCCCTGTGGCCTCGCTGGTATGTCACATACAATGGAGCACTGATATGCTCAATCTCAGGAATGTCAGGCTGGTGTGAAGGCTCTCCCGCATCATGAACTACCTCGGGAGGTGGTTGTGGCGCTGTGAAAAAGTCATGGGAGATGAAATCCTCCCAAGTGATGCCCTGCTGTGTCAACTGATGTACCACTATGATCTTGATCAGAGCGTAATGATATATACTTCTATGCTGCTATGCTGGGGTCTTCTTCTGTACAAAAATCATCATCCTCTCTATGTTGCGATACATGAAGTACGGAATTTTCATCATACGTACCCTCGTGAAATGCATCAACAAACGGACATGGTACGCATAGAGACGCGAGAATCTGCCCTCGCAACTGAAATACCGAATGATGAGTTTCATCAATGGTGCAAACTCATCCCTCAGGAATCTGAAAGGAAAAACCCTGCTCAAGTGCCTCATATACCCAGGTTTGATGTATGGCTCATAGTGGAATTTCTCTAACTGCTGACGTTTGTTCCATTCCTCTCCTATATTTGGTATGCCGGTGGCCTTAGCAATAGTCACTGGTGACAGAATGAAATCTACTCCGGTGAGGTTTACACGGACATCATGTAAATGTAGAACAAATAGACGAGCTATTTCACGATGATGCTGGGTTTGTGAGATCATCTCACAGTATTGGAAACATCCCTGACACTGAAAAAAATCCATTGCAAGCGGGCAAGCCTGTAATTGAGCCAAAGAAGTAGGCTCCTCCCTGAGATGCTTACCACCTTTGCCACCTTTGTGAGACCTCCGTGGCACATTACCCTCTGCTGTGGAATCACTGTCATACTCCTGCTCATAAACTGAATCTGTGTCTGACATGGATTTGAAAACAAGATGTCTGCAATATGTATGTTGATATAGGTGTAGTGAAGTCAAATTTTCAATGTATACTCAAAACCCAAATATGTTGCATATGTACCGAAACATCATAAGAAAATAATTCACAGTGGTAATAGCTCTGTTTTCGTGGATAGGCATAAAAACAGTCTCTGTTTTGGATCACAAGTGAATTTGACAAATAAGTACCAAGTGCAAATGTAGTGTGCAGCCTTTGTAATGCTGGCTAGAATTTGTCAAAGGGGAAAATGAGTATGGGACTGTGTTTTATCAATGGAGAATGGGGAAACAACGTGATAATGACCATAATAAAACAATGGAAATGACAGTGGTAATACAATGGCAATGACAGCAGTGATAAAAGGCGAACTAAGAGCGTGAGGGCAGTGACACTTTGACAATAGATGCGTAGGTATATATATATCAACAATACAAGCTGGAAAAATCTTCACATGGCCATCAACATGTATTCAAAACCCTAAGGAATAAATCTGCTATGGAACATAGGGTTTCACCTCTCCATTCAAATACACTAATTTCCCCACTTCAAGACACCACAATCCTGTTTAAAAATCACTGAGTAATGATTAAAAACCTACTTGCAAGTTGGTGGAGCCGTTGTGAGATCAAACCGGACGCATGAGAAAAAAAAATTTGACTCTGTGACTATGTGCGTAACGCACCTACCCAACGCGTAGCGCGCACCATACGCGTAGCGCCCGTGTTCTTTTGCAAAGACTGGGGAAGATATATGCGTAGCGCCCCTTATATGGGTAGCGCGCCTCCTGTATGGGTAGCGTGCACCTCCAATGACTGTCCACGGCTATGAAAAACACGACTTCGGCCTTCAACAACACAAACTCGATTTCTGCCTTGAGGATTCGTGCAAATAAAATGTTTACCATGATTTAGATGTGAAGAAAATATCTCATCAAATCAGATTTGATTTTTAAATTTACTCCATGACCCACTTTTATAATGTTTGGCACTTTGACATTCGATCATTTAATACAATGCTTTTCTTTTGGCTTTTCTAAGTTTTGGACTGATAATACTTGGTTGTTTTTGCAGGGATCCGGCATTTGACTTTGGAAAAGATCAGAGGCTTGCTCTGAAACTTTCTTATGGTGAAACAAATACAATTATTACAAAAAATGAAATTTGACAATTTCTAGTTCCAAAACAGAGTTTTGGACTAGAAATGTCTTCAAATGTTTTTGATAATAAAAACGTGAAATAGAAATCTTTTGAAACCAACCTCATGGCCTGCGGGCTTTTATGACATGTATGCAAAGGACTGAAAACCCTAGACTCTAGGACTAAAGACTCTTTTTAACGAAACTAATCATTTATGACAATGTATGCAATGACTATGAACTTCAGTGATTTTTGAGGAATTTTAATTAGCCCTGCAGGTACAAGCATGAGGAAACACAAGACAACCAGACCCCCTCATCAGTCAATGGCATGCCCCTAGCGAAATGCAACGAAGTGGAACGAGCGAGACACCTAAGAATGATATGCAAAAAACGAACTGATCTCTGACGGAGGGCTGTAAGGACCGACTCTAACAATGACCACAATTTATTCAATACATTTTTAGATATCTAGAGCACCATATTTGATGGAGCGGACTCATTTTTATTCATTTAGCACCGATACATGCAGTTTTTCATAGTTTACTTTGCAATCCTCATAATTATTTTCCCTGGTTTAGTGGAGAAATTAAGTAAAAAGTAAACCTTGTGTTGAGAATTTGGAGGGCTGGTGATTAATATGAATTCTCTTCTTGATAATTACTTGTGAGCTTACTTGTGTTACTTATGCCTTCTCTTTTAGCTTAGTTAATCTTTCGTCAAGTCAATTATCAAAAGGTACAAGACACAAAAGTTAGGCTCCTAGAGCTAGGGCAAAAACTCTCCCTCTTGGAGAGGAAAACCTGCAAATATTTCTTCTTATAGATCTTCAATGACAAGTACCATGACCCAGACTTGGACCCTTTACCTAGATATGCTTTCAAGACCTTGTCCCAGCTTCTTCAACTTGATTCTTATCTTCACCAATTTGCTCAGTTCTGCTTTCCCTTTTATAGGAAAATCATGAATATGTCCTTATACACAATCCTTTTGTTATACTCTGTGATAGTATTATGTATTATCACAGTCCTTCTTTTATATTGAACGTAAACCTTAATATAATGTTATTCTGCCTCGTTGTATAACCCTGCTCCTCTTGATAATAATCTGCAACTTTTATACTTGAAAATTGTTCTAAAACTCAGAATTATCCTGCCTATTTTATCTCAGACTCATCCACACTCATCTTCAGTTCTTCCACAGCCCTAGCATTGCACCTCCTTCTAATCTATATCACTTAAGGGCTCAGACTTCTTCATTTTTTTTATCTCAGTGACATCGACAGAACTTTCTTTAGACACATCCGAAGTTCATTGTTATTCACAATCTGTACCTCCTATACTTTTCCACAATTTACTCCTGTACTTCTCTACAATATTTCTTCCTGCACTTCTATTTAGATCCGTATTTATTGCTTCAGTAATCCTCAATTTTTTACTCAGACAAATCCACAATTTTTCTTGGAGATGTCCACGTTTCACTTTATTCCTGCAACTCGCATTAAATCTCAGAACTTTTCCATTTTTTTTGTTATGTCAAACTGAAATTTGCATGCTCCTATAAATAGTTGTTCCTGTCTGTAAATAAGCTGACTTGAACAAATATTATATTCCAAATTGAACAGATTATTTTCCAGCGTCGATAAGGTATTTCTTCACTGCATTTAAAGCTAGAATTCCATCATTGTTTGAGGGCTATTGTGAGCTTCTTCCACAAGGTCTTGGAGCACATATTCCTAGACTAGATCCTTCATGTTTGAGACACTTAATTCTATTTAATCCTATAAGACAAAAACCTAATAGAAATCAAGAAGAATTCTATATACATAATAAAATCTTGCTCGACATGAAACCCATGAAGCAAGTACACCAAAATAAATTTTATTATCTTTGTCTTCTTCTTTACATACATACAATTACATAGTCAACATGAAGACCAACCTAGTTACACTTTTCAACACTCCCTCTTAACTAGGGAGGTATTCATATAGGTACATGGTCACTTTCAATCTAAAGAATCTCATAAGAAGAATTAGATTTGTAATCGCATCTGTATAGCATCATATCAACCAACATTTTCCTAGTGCAAGGCCTTGACTAATAGCCCCATATCTCAACGACTCAATGGGCTACAATTCTGGCGAGACACATGAATTATAAAAACCATCATCATTGTCTCTCCAAGGTACATACTCCTCCAGGGTGTTCCCAAAGTATGACCTTCTTGGACTATTCTTCTCTTGGGTATCTAGCCCTCAAAGAATATTAGTCCCCGACTACTCTTATCTTGAATTACCTAACACATTCTCAAAGAGTATCGAATGCCAAATTATTACCCAATCCTCTATTCTGTCTTCCCAAGTGAAGACCGAAATGATGTGTCTATCTCTCCCTCTCAACCAGGGAGGACCTATTCCACAAAGGGATGTACCTAATCTCATTCTTAGGAATTAACAAGTTTCTTCCAAGTAAGAAACTTATCACCAGGCTCCCTCTTAACCAGGGACCTCTAATAGCAATGGTGAGACACCCAACTACTCATGAATAATTCTTGTCCTTGATGTCATGGATTTTGATATTGAGGAATCTTCAACTTTTAGCTTCATAGGGAATAGATCATCCATCACTTTCATCCATGAGTCATGTCAGCTATCAGAAAGTGATTCATTAGGCTTCTTTATCTGGTCCAATTTATGCCATGCTGCTTTCCTTCGAATCATATCCAAGGATCATACATCCTTTCTCATGATTAGCAGCCTTCAGTGATGATATTTCACCATGACATCTTCCTATAGGCATCGACATCCTTTATTCAGATTGAGACATCTCCTAATGATATGTTTTTCCAAGGGTCTTCTTCTTTACCAGAATTTCGTCAGAGCCTACATATCTTCCCAGGAGATCTCTTAGTCACATATTCTTGGCTTTCGGATGATAATTCCCTCTTGACATGGCTGCATTTCATGATCTCTTCCTTTCTGAACATTCTTCATTCCCAGGAACTTAAAATTTTTCCATTTTCTCGTTCTTATACAACCACCTCATATTCCATGAGGACATATTATGTTGATTTCATCTATCAGTGCTCCAAGAGATCCTTCTTCATAAGTCATACTTCTAAATATGTAAGTCTATTACCTGCAATCATATGACATGACTTCATAGCATCCAATGTCAACATATATATATACATACCTCATACATTTTTCCCTTGAGTCATCCTGTAGCAATTTCTCTAGAATGAAGAGCTTCATTTCCTTGGCCTGTTCCATCAATATGTCATCACATCCCATAATTATGTCTTCATGACGACCCTTGATTTGATGACTTCTTTACTTAAGTAGAGAGGTTTTGCAGAAGCTGTTTCACCAAGAGATCCTTTTTCATGCTTCTATCATGATGCTTATTAATGTACATTTCTTCCTATCATACTATTTTACAATCAATCAGAAATCACTTAAAGAGAAAGATGATATTAATCATAAAAGAGATATCTTGCTTCCTCTTTCTTATATTTCTTAGCAACAGGTTCTTCTCTTTCATTAGTGACACAGGCTTCTTCATTTTTCCTCTAGTCCTTTCCAGATTTAGGAAAATCTTTTTTATAATTCCCAAGTGCATTACATCTAAAGCAACATATGTTTTCCATATTTCTTCTTTTATTCTGAGGGCCAAAATTTCCGAATCTTCCTTTATTCCTATATGAGGCTGAAAAGGCATGATTCTCTTCACTTGGTCCTGTATCAACTTTGGACTTTAGTCTTGTTTCCTCTATTTTACATAGAGACCATAAATCATGGAATGGGGTAGCTTATTTATTTCCGTATAGACTAGAAGTGAAGTTTCCCCATTCCTCTGGTAGAGCATTCAACACCACTGTAGTCATCTCAGTGTCAGACATTACTTCTCCTAGTTCCTGTAGTTGATCTCTTATTTCAAAAATCCTCATGAAGTATGGAAAGATTCCTTCTTCCCTTGATAATTTCATTTTTCATAGTTATTATCTCAGAGATATTGCTTCTCCTGCAATACACACAGAGAATAGCTCCACCAATTTCTCATATATTTGTTTTGTAGTCTTTAGTTTTGATACATAGGGAATGAGAGAGTCTTTAATGGATTCTATGAGAATCCTTTGGGCTCTAATTTCTCCCCTCATGTACTTGGCATGGGTTGGAGCATCTTATTTTGGGGGTTGAACAATAGATCCTTAGATATATTCCATTACTTTGTCTTCAATTAAATTCAAGTCTATCCTTTTCTTCCATGCACTAAGTTTGATGACCCAACCAACTTGTTGCTTTATTTACAATAAGGCATATTGAAAAATAGGGTCATGAATACTTACTTGAGTGGATTGGCTTGCAGCTTCCTTGATGATGATTGAAAATGAAGTCAAGGGTTTAATTTAAGATAGGAGCTTCTTCAATGTTGGTTTACTTGAACCCTTGATTATAAATAATATCTTCAGAAGTTGAGGTTCTCTTCAAACAATGTCTTGAGTGCAAATCTTTGATGGAAAAGATTATTTCTTGAATGAGTTGATCATTTGAATGAGATAGGAGATCTCACTTGAAGTAGCAATATAGTCTTCCTTGCAAACTTATTTTCCTTTTCAACCCAAACTTTGATCTTTGCTTCTTTGAGTGTCTTTGTTGACAAGCAGCCCTTGTGTTCAACACCTTAGCTTTGATACCATGTTGAGAATTTGGAGGGCTGATGATTAATACAAATTATCTTCTTGATAATTACTTGTGAGCTTACTTGTGTTACTACATCTTCTCTTTTAGCTTAGTTAATATTTAATCAAGTCAATTATCAAAAGGTACAAGACACAAAAGTTAGGCTCCTAGAGCCAGGGAAAAATCTCTCCCTCTTCATGGAGAGGAAAAACCGCAAATAATTATTCTTATAGATCTTCAAATGACAAGTACCATGACCCAGACTTGGACCCTTGACCTACATATGATTTCAAGACCTTGTCCCAGTGTTATGCAGAATTATGGATTACAGATAAAACATTCTTCCCTAGATGTAGTGCTCATCTATAACAACAGGTTAAAGACTTTGCAGCTACTTTTCCTAACATTAAATAGACACACAGAATAGATCAAAGAACTTACTTGGAGTCCAAGCGCTTCCTATTCTCCTTCTGTCGCTCTTGTTGTAGCTTCAAATTTGAGCTAGATCGCCAAAATATTTCCTGCAAAGATGAACACTAAATAGAAAAATATAGCAATAATACAGATTTTTATTCAATTTATTCAGTTAAATCAATAAAAAATGAACCATATGCATCAAATAAGAATTCATAATATGACAGACAAAAGCTTATATAGATACATATGTGGGAAAGTAAGCAGAAATCATTATTAATGGATAGAAGGGGAGGTTACAACCCAGTGATTGATTTAGTGTCACCATATCCAACAACATCCCAGCCTCATCACAATGCACATATCTCCAGCAGCATGTCACTCAAATAAATTCCTCAATTGAAATTCCACTAGCATTTCTCTACTCAAATTATTCCTTATCAAACACTAAGATCTGTGCTCAATTTATAGAGGAGCTGAAGGTAGTTTTACAATCAATAAATTTATAATAATAGGAAAGACATGTTCCCAGTCTCAGAGGTATCAGATGGAAACATGGATTTGAAGTTTGACACATCTGAACTCTTCTAGAAGGCACTGACCAAGTGGAGATTCCGGAACAATGAGAATTTCGCTCCCAATGTGACCAACACACCCTTGAATGTCAGGAAGTGCTTTGCAAATCACCCTTGAGTGGGGTTACTTGATTATGAAACACACTTAGTCCCTTTAGAGGCAGCGTTGGTGAGCTCTCATATGATACATTATAAACTTGAAATATTGGAAACATTTGCAAATGGAAATCATGGATGATTTGTCTTGTTCTTTGTCTTAGGGCATGTAGCAACTAAAATGATAGGGAATGATAGACCCTATTCATTGGTTCTGGAGATGATGTCCAATTAAATAAATCATTTGGAATGGTGCCCAAATTGACCTATAATAATTTCCCCCTAAAGCATGAAGTCAAAATAATTGTTACACAAAAATTTGTCACCATCCCTGCAATTCCCTGTCCCGCACATTGGAGGGCTTATTCCGTGACCTGTGAGCAGTGACATGACCTAAAACCACTTTCATGGCATCCCCCTGGACAAGGAAATTCATTCCCCTGAAGACAATTCCTTGTGAAAAACCCTAAAAATAGCCTTTTTTGCCTTGGCGCGACTAGTCAGTTCAGCCCTCGCGCCAATGGGGGAAATCCTCCAAAGAGGGCGCGCCAGCTGGCGCACTGTCTCAATGTTGTACCCATGCCAGGCTTATTAAGGAGTGTTTTTTAAAAATAAATGGCAGAAGATTGACTCCAACCAATTCCTGAATTGGTCTCTAAATTGAGTTGGGAAGTTTGGCTTCGGATCTCCATGTAGAGGAAGTGGTTTTCCACCTCTCATGGAAGCTTCCTTGAGGATAGGGCCAATCCCATGATTATAGGGATCCCAACTCCCCTTCCACCATCTATATAAGCTTGCCATTTTCCTTTTTTAGGCTAGCCTTCAAGAGCCTTCAATAGCCTAGAGAATGCTGCAAGAGCCTTGATAGTCCTCATAGAGCCAAATCAGTAGCAAGGAGATTATTGTCAAGACAATCGAAGAGAGAGGCTTGTCCCATTCCCAACGAACTTTACCGAGACGTATTCCGCTGTCGACCCGCTGAAGGAAGATCCAGCGTCAGAGTACAGGTTGTATCTTTCTTTGTATTGATTAATGATAAGTGACTTTGGTTATGGTTCCACTCGTATTGTTCATACATTGTGATCATGAGTTGTGTCTTCTCTGACTGATACATAATTTCATATATTGGGTTTTATGCTTGTGTGTTTGTCGTGTTTCTTGTATGTGCAGGTGTCTGATCGCGACAAGTGGAAGAAATGTGATCTGTCGGAACAAGGAAATGGGAGCGCTATCTTCTCTGCAAACAATAGCGTTGGACTTAAGGCAGGCCTTCTTCGCAATTTGGTCTATTGTAATTAGGAACTTGCACCTTAGCATGATACGATTGTTGCTAGACCCGATCTGGGCTAGTAGGGATCGCCTCTGTCCGCAGAGGGGATTTACCTCTACAAAAAATTGGCGGCTCCTCTGGGGATACATTGATTTGGAATATTGTCTTGTCTTTTTGGTCGATTCTTGACTTTGCTTGCTTGATCAGCTCTTTTGGCTAGCTCTTTTCGTGTGTTTGGATTTTCTTTAGCTTCACCATCACAAGTTTGTTTCTTGGATTTCTCTTTTTTAGTTTTTCTTAGTAAACTTGACTGGCGTGCTTATTAGCCTGACAGTTGTGCCAATTGGCGCATGTTGCCAGTTTATTACCCGCGCCAATGCTGTTCTAGTGCTAGATTCAGCCTGACAGTCGAGCCAATTCTGTAAGATGCTAGGGTTTGCTCTGTCTTGAGCTTTATAAGCTTGATCTATGATTTTGGTTTCATTTTTACAACTGCCTGAGTGTTCTGGAACCATGTTTGACTGACTGTGGCCTTCATCCTTTGGTTTTTTTCCCTCTTCTATCAATTTTACATTCTAGCCCTAGGGAATCTAGGTGCTATAGTGTGTCGAGCCTCCCGTGGGAGTTTTCGGTTTCTATCTGTTCAGTAAACATTGTGATTACTTCTCTGCATTCCTTTGGTGGTTGTCTATCATTTTGTTGCAGTGTTTGAGTGATTGGTTTCTTCCTCATTCGAATTCTTCCTTGTCTCGTTTTGGGCCTATATTACATGGTTCATTTGAGTCTTTGGGATTCTATTGGTTTTGAGGGATTGTTTTGTCAATTTTAGGTCTGATTGTGTGTTTCCATTGAGTGAAACTTGCTTGTTTTTACTCCTTTGCTATCGCTTCTCAAATTTCTTGTTTCATTAGTTTTCATTTGTTTAGTGCACTTTGCTCTCAAACACTGAAAATACAAAAAATCTCTTTTTCTTTTGATTAGTTAATGCAAATTGAATCTTTTCTGTGTTATTAGTGATTTATAACTCTGAAAGAAAAGCTTTTTAGTTTTCATTAGCTTGCATTAGAGACTTTGAGTGATTTTTTTCTGGTCATTTTGTTATTGTATGAAAAGCTCTTAACTCTCTCATAGTTAGCTTTCATCGAATGAAATGATATACTGTGGCATGTAGTGTGCATTTAAGATATTTTGAGACATAACACTCGCTAAGGCCTGAAAATTGAAACATAATTGAAGATTAACATTAAAATTTATTCAATTTACACTAAGAAAACATTGAAACATTAACGAAAAATTTATAGGTCTAGGTTAGAGACGTGTTCCGACGTCGTTAAACCTAGTAGCTGTCGTTCGCCTCTTGGCTTTAGACAACGCTAATACGGACTTGTGCTCCCCGTACCGTCGCATATATAAAGGGAGACCCCACTAGGTTGCTATTATTTATCCATAGGAAGCCAAGTATTCCGCCCTATACCTGTGATACACCGGACACAGCATTCGGGGAGATTGCCTACACGTACGTTAAGTCCTTGGTTGATTTCTCTTTCATTTTGAAACCAAGGTGTATATTGCAGTTCACGGTTATTTGGTACACCCTTTGCCTAGAATTCCTGAGCAGTAATTTTGATCTTATCTGACTCCTTAAATTTGAAAATATCACCAAGCACTTGTCCTTTCACGCTTGCTTCAAAACTGAAAGATATAGAGTCACATTTCATCCATTTCTCGACTCTTAAAACATGAAACGGTGAAGTTTCTAAGTTTCAATGTGGTAAAAATAAATCACCTGCGATCACACACCCTTTTAGATTTTGCTTGACGACCGTTTGATTGTGTGCCTTGGATTTTTAGCCCATGTGTTTGTTTGATCTTTTCCTCTTGTCGTTATTGTCACAGTGGCGGAACCCTCAGTTTCATCTACTGGTAGTCCGTATACAGACGATTCATCAAAGGTCTCTCAATCCTCTACTGAACCTCAGCAACCTATCGTTTCCGAGTTTCTCGACGGGGGACCGGTTCTATCTAAGCTTTCATTTGGAGGACTAGTTGAGTTCAATTGGCCCTTATCCAACGCTTGGTCTGGATTTGGAGTAGGGGAAAATTTCCCTCCTATTACATTGGGTTCGACTTTTCTAGCTGCTGTTATTCCTCCTAATCCTCTCCATCTACTACGAGATCTAGCAGTAGGTTCAGATATGGGCGCATCCATCCATTCTCCTAGTGAGGAAATCCCCACTTCTGGTGAAGATTACCAGTTGTTCCCAGAAGACAACCCTGAGTTATCTGTCATGTCTTCGCCCAGTCCCTCACTTCCAGCGGGATATAGATCTTTGAGTCAGATTATGACTGTTGTTGCCTCTATGGGGATATCAACTCCTTCTACGAGGCCGGTTATTCCTTCATTGGGGATGTCTCCAAGGACACCCATCACGTCATCCCCTCAGGTCACTTCAGTAACTGTCAGGCCCACTGTCTGTGTGGCCGCATCTACACCCACTATTACCACTCAGTCCGTAAGGACCACGTCGCTTCCCGAAGACATCTATATAGCATCTGCTATACCGGAGAACATTTCTCCTAAGGAGTATCGATTTTCCCAAAAAAAATCAAACCCCGAGGTCAGTCAATCCTCCCAAGATCCCAATCGTCCGTATTTTTCACATTATGCACAGGATGGTACCCCCGTTTACATTTTTCCATATCAATATGATGAGCAGGGAAACCATTTACATTTACCCGCTCCCGAGGCTTATCTCCATGGTCAAGGTTTTCCATCTAACCAGGCTGGGCAAACCTACAACCCGCAAGGGCAACCCTTTCAGGGCCAACCTTCGGGACAACTTGGTTATCTTTATGACCCGCAAGGTCAACCTTCGAGCCCACAGGGGTTGTTATACGGTCCACAAGGACAGTCCTACAACCCTTCAAGTCAACCTATCTAGCCTCACCCTTTGGTCCAACCAGGGCAACCTCAAGGACCCACAGGTCAACCGGGGTACCAACCGAGGTTGTTGTACGGTCCTGGGGGGCAAGTCCAACCTTCTCAACCTATGGTGCAACTTCAGCAACCTCAGTATCCTATTGGTCCGAATGTTGCACAGCCAGGATCATCTTATGGTCCTGTTGCAAGTCAAACCGGTTATCAGGCACAACCTGGCCCCATTCCACCACCAGGTCAACAGGCCCATCCGGCTTAGCCTGGTGTCCCACATCAGCCAGGTCAACCTGTAAAACCTGTGCAAACTATTTACCTGAGTCAACCTGTTCAACCAAGCCAACTCATTCATCCAGGTCAACCTGTCCAACCAGGCTAGTCTACACATCCTGTCAACCCTGCTCAACAACATATTTACTCGATGCCACAACCGAATCAACCGGTGCGCCCTAATTATCAGGCTCAGCAGGGTCCCACCTATCAGCAGCCCTCTCAACCCCAAGGCGGTTATTATCCTCAAGGTCAATCTCGACTGACTTATAACCCGCCCCAAGGTTCCCATTATTATCCTCAACAAACTGGTTACACCTATACTCAGCAGCCAAATCCACAGACTGCTCAAATGGGGCCGACATATAATCAGAGTCCATACTCTGGTTATCAACCCCCATGCACTGGTTACCAGCAGTCGTATCAGACTGGTTATACTGCCTATATCCCCTATGGTCAGAATCCTCCGGGACAGAACCCATGGGGGAAAGGTTATGCTCAACCAGCATGGAGTACAGGTACAGATCCTTATCGAGGGCCTAGTATGCCTTTCAATCCGCAGTTTCTATTCTTGGCCACCTTGGAATTACCAGACATTTCTAAATTAACCAATGATCCGATTCTTCACAATTCTTATTGGCCCTCGATTCTGACCAAGGTACCCGGCGACTGTCCTAAGTTTGAAGGTAAAGCTGGAGAGGACCCCAAAGCTCATGTAATGACCTACCATTTGTGGTGTTCATCTAACTCTTGGGTGGATGATTCAATTCATCTACATCTCTTCCAACGCACTCTTACCGGTGCTGCCGCTAAGTGGTATATAGAGTTACCCCGTGGCATCTTTCAATACTTCAATACGTTAGCTATGGATTTTCTGAATCACTTCCAGTTACCGGTTCGCTACGAAGCTGGGACGCATCTCCTGAATTATTTGAAGCAGGATAAAGCCACCCACATATCCGATCATATTCATGAGTGGCGACGTCGTCTTAGATTGATCAAGTTTGATATACCTGATCAGCTACTAACTCATTGGTTCACCACCTCCTTTGTTAACAAAATCGCTCAAGACATTGCTATGGGGGCATGTGTGACTGAAGAACAAGCCATCGCGCGTGCCCAGTACCTGGATCCGGTGTACTCTCAGTCTGGCACGCTTTATGACATTTTGACTAATGCTCCGCGGCCGGGAACATCTAAAGCACCACCTACCCCAGCGGTGGATGGTGTTATTGGTTCTGTTTCTCAAAATTCTCGAAAATCCTCGAATGGGAAGAAGAAGTCCAATTCTTCCAATAATTCTACTTTTCCCGCCCCTCCAGATTCTGGAAAAACTGCGAAGGTCAACGCCGTTCAGGCTAATCCTGCAGAAAAGACCTCCAAAGGAAAGAAGAAGGGCAAAGGAAAATCCAAACCTGACGACCCAAAACCAGGGTCTTCTAAACCTCGTACTGATGACGGTTCCCAACGTAAACAAAAGTACCCATGTCTTATTTGTGAAGGAGACCTTTATACCAAAGATTGCCCCCGACGATCTGAAATTAGTCAACTTCTCAAAGGCTCCAAAGGGACTTCAACAATTTTCAAAGAACCGTTCCCGTCTCAGCATACCCAGATGGTTGAGCAGCCCTCACCGTCTGCACCATTTGGGTCCTAGGTCTTTATGATGAATGGTGCTGCACTTGTCTCAATTGCTATGCGTTCGAAGGATTATGCCAAATCATGCCAAGCAGCTGGGAAGGAAGTCGTGGATGGCCCACTTCCCCCACTTGTCTCTGGTCCTTTGGAAATTAAGAAGCCCAGCGCTGAACTTGTTTTGAGGCCACCTTCTAAAGGTGTTCTGCGAAGATCTTCTTACAACCCAAATGCCCTTGCCCCTCAGCACTACAATATTGTTGAGGATTTGGCACAGGCGCCTTTTACCATGTCTACATTGGAAGTCCTTCAAAGTTTCCCATCGCAATGGAAAGATCTATTGTCCACGATCGGTGGAATAAATCCCACTGATTCTAATCTTCTCACCTTCGACCTAGAAAATTTTACCCCCCGACTTCCACATCAAATTTCTCTTGTTATACAAGTCGGGATCAACAGCCTCAACATCCATAGGGTCATTGTGGATGAAGGTGCTTCCACCTGTGTCATGTCATCCATCTGCTAGAAGGCCATTGGCTCTCCAGCTCTTTCATCGTCTCCCAATGCCTTAGAGGCATTCGATGGTTGGGAATCAAAACCCCTGGGTGTTCTCGAGAGTTTGTCAATTATGTTACAAGGGAAGACAATCAACGTAGAAGTAGAAGTGGTTGATGCCAAGCTTAACTACAATCTTCTTCTCGGCTGCAGTTGGACTCATGCCATGCTATGCGTGCCATCCACCCTCTTCCAGATTCTCAAGTTCCCTCATGAGGGAAAAATCGTTACTGTGGATCAGTTGTCTTTCTTCACCTCATCCTCTGAGAACAAATTTCCTTACGTGGATCAGATCCCCAATCCCCCTGACAGTGTAGGACCCGATCTCTTCAAGGACCCCGTCCTCATGGGTATTTTTCCTGCACCACCACCGCACACTGTTCAAGTTAATATGATCTCTAGGTCTGACGACCCATGGATCATCCCTTCACCTGAACAGGTGACTAATTTTGGAGAATCGATGCCCTTAACTCCAGTAGAGATTAATTACTGTGAAATTATCGCCGCATCCGATCCTCCTCCTCCTCAACATGCTCCTTTGAGTATGGATTTATATATCTATTCTCAATCCCCCTGGATCAACGAGGCCAACTCGTCTGATCCTCTAAAAGAGATCTTCCCTTATGACGAAGCCATTGTCGAAACAATGTCTCTTGAGGAGCTGCCTTGGAGCGATGGACATCATCGTTCCTCTTTTATGCCCGGCCTGGGGGCAATGTCCGTTTGTCTAGAGCGTTTTGCATCTCAGGTTCCTACTCCACCTCTCCAGACACCCATTTGACTCATGAGGTCCTTTCGGAAGGAAAACTGAGAAACATTACCCAAACCATTCTGATCGACATCTCCGTCAAACCGGGGATAGTCGAGAATATACATGTGGGAGTGACTTGTTATCCTGACGAGATACAATTTTATACCGATCTTTTCCATGAATTTAGAGATGTGTTCGCTTGGTCTTATTAGGAAATGCCTGGTATTGATCCCAGCATATTAGCGCACGAGATTCCTACCTATCCTAGTGCAAAACCCGTGCACCAGTGTTTATGCCCAGTGCATCCTAGCAAAGTTGTTGCCATTAAAGCAGAAGTTGAAAAAATTCTAAACGCGGGCTTCATTTACCCGATTCCCCTCACATAATGGGTCTCAAACATTGTCCCTGTAGATAAGAAGTAGGGTACTATAAGAGTCTGTGTTGATTACCATGATATTAATCAAGCCTATCCTAAGGACAATTACCCCACTCCCTTCATAGATCAAATCATTGACGAATGCACTAGGAGTGAGATTTATTCCCTGATGGACATCTTTTCCGGGTATAATCAGATAAATATTTTACTTGCCGATCAACACAAGACTGCATTCATCTGTCCGTGGGGTACCTTTGCTTATAAAAAGCTCCCATTCGGCTTAAATAACGCTGGAGCTACTTTCCAGCGTGCTATGTCTTACGCATTCCATGACATACGCCATATCGTTCAGCCTTATCTGGACGATATGCCAGCTCATTCAGCTCGGTGAGAGGACCATCCCAAACACCTCTGCTAGATTTTCCTTCGCTGTAGACGCTATAATATCCGACTTAACCCTCATAAATGTGTCTTTTGCATGGATTCTAGCCGTATTTTTGGGTTCATTGTCTCCAAGGACGGAATTCGCCTTGACCCCCTAAAGCTCGAGGCTATTGTCAATCTCCCATCACCCTCTTCGTTACACCAACTGCAGAGTCTATAGGGAAAAGCTAACTTCCTACAATGCTTCATCCCAAACTATGCGGAAGTGGCCAAAGGATTCACGCGTCTTTTAAAGTAGGACGTTCCCTTTCATTGGGATGAGATTGCTCAGCGATCCTTCGAGAAGCTCAAGACGTTACTCATTAATGCTCCGTTGATTCTTCCTCCAAACTATCACCGTGATTTCACTCTATACTTGGCCGCCACGTTTAGCACCATAGCTATGGTTCTGGTGCAGGATGATGATGATGGAAATGAACACATCGTTTATTATCTATCATGGAATCTTCTTGACACAGAAACACGTTATGCTCACGTCGAGAAACTGGCATTAGCCGCAGTGCAAGTTGTGCAAAGGTTCTGCCACTACATCCTGTTACGTACAGTAATTGTGGTTTCGGATTGCAACCCCATGATGTACATTCTATCTCGACAATTTCTGGGGAGAAAATACTTGAAATGGATCGTCATCCTTCAGGAGTTCGATTTAGAGTTTACCACTACTAAGTCGACCAAATCACTGTTCTTTTCGGATGTCATTTGCTCCCTCCCGACAGACTCCACCCCATCTCACTCCGAGGATCATATCCTAGACAAAACACTCTTCCTTATCATCACTCACGATCCATGGTACAGAGACATCATTGTGTATCTTCAAACTTTGACGTTCCGGTCTAAGTTGACCAAAGATGCCCGACGTCGGATTCGGCATCAATCTCAACCCTACTGCATTGTAGGAGATACCTTATACCGGGTTGGAGTAGCTTCGGTGCTCCGCCGATGCTTGAACCTGGAAGAGGCTAAAAGAGTCTTGAATGAATGTCACAGTGGCACCTGTGGTGGTCACATGTCCGGATATGCCACCGACCAAAAGATTATGCGTGCGGGCTACTTCTGGCCATCGATATTCAAAGACTGTATTGTTACAGTCTGAAAATGTCATTCGTGCCAAGTTTTTCAGCGCAAGATGCGCACGCCACCCCTCCCTCTACACCTTGTCATTACCATAGGCCCTTTTGCGAAATGGGGCGTAGATTTCATGATGTGTAACCCTCATTCATTTGGGGGGCATGCATATATAATCGTCGCTGTAGACTACTTTACTAAGTGGACCGAAGCGATGCCTACAGTAGCCGCCGATGGTAAGACAACTGCCCAGTTTATTTTCAACCACATTATTTCACGTTTCGGGGTCCCTCAAGCCATTATTACCGATCATGGCACTCATTTTCGAGATTACATGATGGCCGAGCTGACATCAAGATTGGGCTTATGACATGATAGCTCAACGCCATATTACCCCCAAGAAAATGGCCAGGTTGAGGTTGTGAACAAAGTTTTGGTTGCAATGCTTCAACGAAAAATTGGTATGCATAAGTCCAATTGGCATCTCCAATTGTTCTCAGCTCTATGGGCTTATCGAACATCTACAAAGAGTGCGACCGGATTCACACCGTTCCAATTGGTGTATGGTCTTGAAGCAACTCTTCCGGTTGAATGAAAAATTCCTTCTTTAAAGTTGGTTGTGGAACTTTTGCCTGACACTTCTCCTAAAGAAGAGCGTCTCTTGTATTTGGAATGGCTGGATGAAACCCGTTGCTTGGCTGCCTTAGTCATTGAAGCACAGAAAAAGCGGGTCAAAGCTCACTTTGATCAATCAATTTCTCCACGTTCCTTTCTCAAAGGGGACCTCGCCCTCCTATACGACCAAGCACACAAAAAACTTGGAGCAGGAAAGTTCTAAACCATGTGGCATGGGCCCTATATAGTAAAACGAGTATTGCAAACGGGGCTTATGAGCTTATTGATTACGAAGGAGTCCCATTGACGCAGCCTAGGAACGGGCTGTACCTTAAAAAATACTACGCTTGAGTTATTTTTGGTGTGGTGTGTGTACATAGGTGTGTATATTCATTTGTGTGCATCTGTGGTGTGGTGTGCGATGTAACCATATTTCTACTGATAGGGTCTTCCTGATTGTGCATATGTCCATTACTCCGTTTGTTGGTTTCGCGGATGGTGCCTCCCGCAATATCAAGAATCTGTCCTCGACAGCCTGGGTAATCTACAATCTTGCTGGTGAGTTAGTTAACCTGCAAGGTGTGTGTCTGGGGCCTGCTACAAATAATATCACGGAATATAGTGCCGTATTGGAATTATTAACCGAGGCTGTGGATCTTGGTATTCGTGAATTACTTGTATATTTGGACTCACAACTTGTAGTATTACAGCTTAATGGTCATTATTCAGTTAGAAACCCATCCATTTTACGCCTGTATCTACGTATTCATGTACTGGAAAGAAATTTTGATTATATCACATATCAACACATACCCAGACATATGAATACATTAACAGATGTAGTAGCTAATATGGTTCTAGATAGACATTTGCGCAACTTGTAAAAAACATCATCACATGTAAAACGATCCATCCAGAAATAGGTATATATATATGTGTGTGTCGAAATGTTTGCATAGTGTGCATCACATAAGATCAAAAATATACATGTTCATTCTAATACAGCCGGAGATGACATGTCTCTCAAAAATATATGCATGAAAAATCCCTAGATGTCTAATCAACATGGTGCTCATGGTAACATGTCACCGTGCGCACCAAGCGTCTCAGTAGTCGGTGGAGGTGACTAGGCACCCCCACGGTGTGTCTCTGATATGCCATCGGGACATTTTCTAGCCGAGCATAGTCTAGAATCCCCCGGGCAATGCCCTCAATATTTTGGATCAGCTCTCCTCCTTCGGCACCCTCTACCTGAGGGTCGTATGTAAGGGGAGTTCTCCGTGCAATAGGCGACATGCCGGCAAGTCTCTGTGGGCCAACATCTGCATACACATAGAACTGTTGTTAGAATAGGCATGTATCATAAAAATCATAAATAAATAAAAAATCAAAAAATATTCATACCTAGCTCCTCGTCCCAGTCCTCCCCCTCCGGGAGTGGAAGATCTGGATCTCCAGTGAAATCGGTCTCAGCATAGGGCCAATCCTCAACTACGATCAGTTGACGCCATAACCATGCAAAGAACTCGAGCCTCCAGGACATCTGCTGGTCCCCTCCTAACCTGGGCATAAGTGCTGCCTAGTGAGCCATCCTCGGCTCTCTCGGTAACGGCTCGGCGGGAATTTCCCCTTGGCCCTAAAAGATGGGTAGTCATTCCAGAATGAACGATACCAGAATGGAGCCGTATCCAAACTGTTTTAGTTTGGTTTTCTTGCATTTTTTTAGCTGCCTTTTGATGTTGGTTGTCACTACAATGGCCCAATCAAACAATGTGGGGTTCATACACTCAGAGGCTAGTAGGAGCTATGCCTTGGTTGCCTCATGCGGTGCCTGCGATCCCGCAGCCCGTAAAATGGTGTGAAGCACTACTCTGAGTGTTAGGTCGCGGACGGTGTGGATGTCCACTTTCCCACTTCTCGATCCTGTTTGTGCCCCTGGGCACACTCTCACCATTACCTATTCCATCTTCTCTCCAGAAGGTCTACTACCTGTCATAATGGGCACTGGGCCTCTGTGCGACATTCCAGTTATGAAATACACATCAGAGACCTCAAGTTCTAGCACTTGGTCTCGAATTTTAAACACTTCCTCATTTTCATCCCATATGCTAACCAAGTACTGTAATAGCTCAGGTTGAGCTTGTAAGCATGGCGTGAGGAAAAATTTCTTGAGACCACAGTCTCGGAGTGCGTTCATGCAAGCTTCATTTTACATGGCCATTTTGTCCTCTTCTCCATGTTCCCTCTCCTTCCATTCAATCACCATTGTGCTTGGATATCTGCACCAACATGGTCAAAAACGCCTTATTAGATCTCTGTTACACTTAAAAAATCAGTTGAGTGGCTCACATTTTGGGGAATTAAAGCGGAAAATCGCGTTGCGCCTTTGGCGCGACCCCTTTGTAAGCAAGAGCCAATTGGCACGATTCTGTGCCCGATACCCGCGTCAATTAGCCGAGCCCTAAATTTTCAAAGGGTTCCCCTAGAGATCGAATGCACAGTGGAAATATACAAAAAATGGATCAAAACAAAGCTTAAGGGAGCGCCTCTTACCTAGAACGAACAAGAACCCGGATGATGTACTGGATTGATCACTATCACCGCCGCAAGTTTTCCCACCAAAAGTTCACTGTTGCTCTCCAAATGAGGTAAAAAGTAAAAGTAAATATGTTTTTACCATTTGTGGCATATTTATAACTTTTGAAGTCAAAATTAGGTTTTGAAAGTCATTTTTCTCAATATTTTAATATATTTTGTCGAAAAATGGATTTTACACTCGCCTTTATGTGCAGCGACAGGTTTTTACGCGACTTGGACTGTGATACGAGTTGTATTTTATACTTTTTTGGACTCGGTAAAAACACGAAAAAGTCATTTCTAGAGTCATCTTTCAACTCTTTTCTAACTCTCTAAATATGAAAAGATTGTCGAGTCCCTTGTCGTTTCGATCTCATTAAAGTGGCTGCGAATCGACATCTACCCAGTATACGTTTACCCCTTTTTCGGGCTCGGATAGATTATTTACAAAAAAGGAATACCCTAGCCTATCGCGACTAGGAGGCTTTCTCGGACATAGTTTTCTAATTTTTCGGATCTGAGGAACTATTTACGAAAAGGGACCATCGAAGTTTACTTTTCCGCTGTCTTTTCAAACTCTATAAACATGAAAATATGCCGAGTTCTCCCTTTTTCGGACTCGTTAAACCCTGATGACATCGAATTCAGTCGTAATGACGATATTCGAGTTCCTCCTTCCTAGGGCTCGTTAAATGTACTAGGATGGATTCGTTCGAAGGAAAAACTTATATTACAAGCATATGTTATCCCCTTCAAGCTTGTTTTCAAAAATAATTGGGGTACTCGGCAGAAATGGTGGGGAAAAATGGAACCAGTATCATCGTCGTGTCGACAGTATGTCGCTCTTGAACATGGTACTTGTCTGCATTCTTGTTAGGTTGGGGAAATCTCATCTCATTTTTCTGTTTGCCTCCATGGGTTTTGGTAATCCCTTTTGACCTCTCATCTGCTCTTTGCCTCATCATCACGACCTCTGATCTTTTGATGTCAAATACTGCCAAATCCACTGTCATGCCGCTGATATGTTCAAGAGAAGTTGACCTATGCAGTTTCAACCTTCCTCTGATTCTCATCTGATCCTGATTCACAAAAACATTATGTTCCTCTGTCTCGTGTCGATGATGTGGGAAACACTATGGCCCACCTTCGATCAAGGTCACTTCCTGTCGACTTCAGCTCATTATCTGAGAAGCTGATCTAGAGACTCCCTTCTAGTACCTTGGAGCCTGCATGCCTCAATGGTAGGTTATTCACATTCGACATGAGGTTTTCATCATCGGCCTCCAATCGAGTGATTCTACAGGTGTTCGGCGTCAGATCACTGTTCATATTCCGTAGATTGTACCTATAGTACCTTGAGGACCATTGTCACTATTGGTGGTACCTCTCGCGTCTGTTAACAACTTTCATCATTGGCTGGTAATCAGGCGATGTTCTTGCATGTTATACTTCAGCTCACTTATTCACATGCTTGAACTTATACTTTGTTCGGGTCGAGATGGAGTGCAAGACCCTGGATTTTTTCAGTTAGAATCTAGGCTGCGATTATGTGGATTATTATGTTTGGTTACATGACTCATTCATTGGATGGCTGCGACCATACCTGAGTCTATTTATTGATCCTTACTAGATGGCTGCGTCCATGCCTTGGATCTTGGTTATTGTATACTCTGTTATGGATGGTTGTGCCCATACCACATATATCATGTATTTGAGATATCAGTTGTACTTGCCTATGCAGGTTTTCCGACGGCAGTGTTTTCAGTTGGACACATTCTCGTAAAGCATTTCACCCCTCTCTCTCTCTCAGGCCTCATGCTTTAGGGGGCATCTGTTACACATCAATTTGTCACTATACTTGCAATTCCCCATCCCGCACATTGGAGGGCTTATTCCGTGACCTGTGAGCAGTGACATGACCTGAAACCACTTTCATGGCATCCCCCTGGACAAGAACATTCATTCCCCTGAAGACAATTCCTTGTGAAAAACCCTAAAAATAACCTTTTTTGCCTTAGCGCGACTAGTTAGTTCAACCCTTGTGCCAATGGGGGAAATCCTCCAAAGAGGGCGCGCCAGCTGGCGCACTGTCTTAGTGTTGTACCCATGCTAGGCTTATTAAGGAGTGTTTTTTAAAAATAAATGGCAGAATATTGACTCCAACCAATTCCTGAACTGGTCTCTAAATTGAGTTGGGAGGTTTGGCTCTGTATCTCCATGGAGAGGAAGTGGTTTTCCACCTCTCATGGAAGCTTCCTTGAGGATAGGGCCAATCCCATGATTATATGGATCCCAACTCCCCTTCCACCATCTATATAAACTTTCCATTTTCCTTTTTCAAGAGCCTTCAAGAGCCTTCAAGAGCCTTCAATAGCCTAGATAATGCTGCAAGAGCCTTGATAGTCCACATAGAGCCAAATCAGTAGCAAGGAGATTATTGTCAAGACAATCGAAGAGAGAGACTTGTCCCATTCCCGACGAGCTTTACCGAGACGTATTCCGCTGTCGACCCACCGAAGGAAGATCCAGTGCCAGAGCGCAGATTGTATATTTCTTTGTATTGATTAATGATAAGCGAATTTGGTTATGGTTCCACTCGTATTGTTCATACATTGTGATCATGATTTGTGTCTTCTTTGACTGATACATAATTGCATATATTGGGTTTTAGGCTTGTGTGTTTATCATGTTTCTTGTATGTGCAGGTGTTTGATCGTGACAAGCAGGAGAATTGTGATCTACTGGAACAAGGAAACGGGAGCGCTATCTTCTCTGCAAACAACAGCGTTGGACTTAAGGTAGGCCTTCATCACAATTTGGTCTATTGCAATTAGGAACTTGCACCTTAGCGTGATATGATTTTTGCTAGACCCAATCTGGGCTAGTAGGGATCGCCTCTGTCCGTAGAGGGGATTTACCTCTACAACAATAATAATAACAATATTTTGATTGAGATGCTTTACACTATGATGGAATGGAGATGAAGCAGAGTGGAAACCTGCATAAATCTTACAATACATTACATCATGATGTATCCTCTTGATCATAATTGTTGAAGGAAGGCATTGCCATGCTTTTCACATAAACTTTCTAATAAAATGTACATAATTCATAAATTTTTCTACATTGGAATGTTGCCCAATACAAGCATGCCTACAGATATAGGCCCATGTTTGGATGAAGATCTGAATGTAAGGTCACCGTACAGATGATGTGTACAACAATCTTGAAATTGTAGCTCGGATGGCTGAAACTAGATCTGGGGTCTTCATATCTCGTTCACTCGATCATTCAGGTACAAGTCTAGCCATCTAAATATATGATTTGTAGTTGAACATGGAAATACATCATTTGATTACTAGCCAATGATGTGAGCTGTTAGAAAACATGAGAGAAACATCATTGATGTTAATGGACCTAAAGGTACTGCAGTACATTTCATAAGGCATGAATAGATGATTTGATGTCAAACGCCAAACAAAAAATTTCGATCAAAAGTCTGGAAGCGAGGATCTTGTCGATGCTGTAACAAGCCTCATGGTACTGGAATATAATTTTTCTAGGTGAAATTCCTGGATAATGATTTGTCGTCGACAGGAAGCCACCTTATTGCGAAATGGGAGTTACTGATTTCAGAGACAAAGGTATGACTTGATATAGAAATGTTCAGGGATGACTGTCATGAGAATGAAAGTTTATGAGTATTACAGAAGGATGAGTTTTCACTGGATGACTTCTCTTGAACATATCAACGACACTGAGATAAGTTGGTGGCATTGACCCAAAACCGAATTGAAGGTATGATGAACCATAGATATGAATAAACTGTCTAGAAGATTACCCAACCCAAACAATCACAGTGATGGAGTGAAGTGTCATGTTCAAGAGCAACCTGCTATTGTAAAAAGTTCTATTCACTTTCCCAAATTTTCTCTGGTCATTTGTCAACCAGTACCTCTTTATTTTTTTATCAAGCTTAAGGAAGATAACATTTTCTTGATCTATAATTCAACCCTTCACACAAATAAATTATTTCTATTTAATAATTTAACGAGTCTAGTGATGAATGGAAATCGATTCTTGCCATGATTGACAAGTCTGTCGCTATTTTATGTTTTAACGAGCTTAACGACAGTGATAGCTCGGTCCTTTTTAATATTCATAGAGTTTGAAAAAGAGGATGAAATAAAACTCCATAAGTAATTTTTCGTAAAGTTGTCGCTCAGATCCGAAAAAGTGTAAAATAATATCTGAGAGAACCTCTTAAGTCATGTTTGACCAAGGTATTCCTTTTTTGTAAATAATCTATCTTAGTCCAGAAAAGGGTTAAACTTATACTGAGTAGATATCAATCCATTTACTTTTACGAGCTCGAAAAGACAAGTGCTCTGCAACATTTTCACATTATCAGAGTCTAAAAAGAGCTGAAATAAGACTCCAAGGGTTTCCTTTTTCGCTATTATCGAAGCTTGAAAAAGAGATAAAAGTGCGCTTCAAATCCTTTTTCATTTTTAACGAAGCTCGAAAAATGAGGAGAAAAAGTATACTTTGTGGTCAAATCATTCTTGAAATAAATTTGCACGACTAATCTGTTCATCAGTTGTAATACCTGTTCAGAACAACATCAAATAGATTAAAAATACCTGTTTCATGATAAAAACATAATAAAACCATAGTCATAGCAATAAATATGACTTTCAAACAATTAAATGACTAAAAAAGAGTTTTTACTATTCATTTTTACAGTTCCATAGTTACCATTTGCATTTTGGAGCTCTAAACTTGATTTTGCCCCCGAACTTCAGTTACTGATTGCGATCATTTCTGTGGACGGATTTCATTTCCATTTGGTCTAGGTTAGTGTCATGAACCCTCTCTTTCCTTCAGTAATCATTTTATTTCCATTAATTTCAATTTTTTTGGGTTTTGGGGGCCCTAGGGTAAATTCTGCTCCCAAAGAGGGCAACGCACCCTTGGACATCAAAAAGTGCATTGCATAGCAGCTAAAATGAAGGCTACTTGCATGTACATCGCACTGTATCTTGTCCTAGGTTGTGTTGGGCGCAATCTTAATTTTTGTTTTTTGCATTATGCCCAAAATTTGCCCAATTTTTTACATTGAATGGAATCTAATTATTCTCATGGTTGTATTTCAGGTTTTCATCAGATTATAATGACGATTACATGGAGGGAAAGAGAGAATGAAGAACAGGATATGATTGCCCGAAATGATCCTGGCATAGTAAGAGCCCTAAGAGATTGTGGATTGTTAAAGTACTTCCGATTGTCAGGGATGAGGCAACAAATAGAATTCTTGGAGTTATTAGTTCGAGCATGGGATCTAACTATTGAGGAATTTCATATTAAGAACCAAGTGGTTCCCATAACAGTAGAGGATGTATACTTTCTTACATGTTTGTCAAGGAGAGGCTTGCCTATTCCACTCTCAGGGTCTATTGTTGGAGGAGAGACTGTGAGAGATTATTTTTTACAACATTGTTATCCAGGGGTAGAGCCAAACAAAGATGGAAAGATAAACATCCAGGATGTTAGATATTTTCCTTTGAGAACTATCCTTTTCACGATTGCAAAACTTGCTGGCACCGTTACACTACATGTAGTGAATAGATCATATATGCAGTAAGCACTAGAGTGTATGGAGCCAACAGTCTTCAACTAGTCTGAAGCTGTACTTTCTCAGATAAAAGAAAAATTGAACAAATCAAAGGGAGGAAGGAAGAAGAACTTCAGTTATGGTTCGATCCTCATATCGTTTTCCTTAGAACGGATTTCACTAATGCAGCCACAACATGTGACACTGGATGTATCTAATCCTAGAGATACACGGATGCAGAGATGGGTAGAACTAATGGGTAGGCATGCAGGCCAATCGACCATTGTGTTCTCGACTACGTTCTTCACTTGGTTCCGGTGATATATTGTCGCCATCGATGAGTATGCATACGCATGCGTTGATTTCTGAGGAGATCCAGATTTAGCTTTACCAGAAGGTGCTCAATGGGGTGTAATGGGTAAGAATATTTTGACCATGTTTTTTATTTTCCTAAGGTTTATACAATGTTTTTGTTGTTTTCCCAAGACTAAACTAAATGTTTGATGTAATTCAGATGTTGGTCGAGTTCAATCGGTGGAATAACCAGAGCGTGTAGCAGATGAGCCAACAGAGAGGGCTATCGAGAGAGCAGTCCTTCAGGATCTAGATATGGCTGAGACTCTGGATGAGCTTCGACAGAACATCGAGGGGTTGACCTTCGGGATTCCAGATTTCCCGATCAAAGAGTTACCCATGCGACCATAGCATCACCCTATAGGTGTTCCTAAATGTTGGATGTGGTTACTACGGAAGATAGCTAGATCTATAGCATGGTACCACGAGCACCACTAGTTTACTTTTGACATTTTGAGGTCAGATGACCAATGTGTCTTGGGCACAAATTTTTGTAAAGACCTATAACTATCTATATATTTGATTTCAGTGTTTTTCTTATGTTTATTGTGCGATCATATTCAATAATGTGAATGTTTTCTTTACATATGTTGCAAATGTCTGTCTAAAACTTGATTAGCTAAATAATCAGTCAATGTGTTCAAATTTCTAGAAATGTGTTGATATTGAATAAAATTAAAGTGTCTTTCCAAAAGTCGAACTCTTAGGAACAATCTATGCAGTGTTGGATTTCTAATAGTATAAACACTAGTAAGTTGTAATACCACAATTTGTGAGTCTGACCTTATGATGATGCGATTAATACCAAATGGAATGGAATCAGAGAGAAGTTTAATCAACGCACTATATTCAGCGATATTGTTCGTCGATCTACTGATAAAAATCCCTTGAAAATTCACTAACTCGGCGTTTAGAGTGAAAATGGCCCACACTGCAGCGGATAGATTCTGCATACTACGAGTAGCACCATCAGCGTATCCAACAAATGGTTTCGAAGATTCAGACATCTGCGATGAAATGTAAAGTGGATTACTAACGTCAAGAAAACTCTAAAAACAAACTAAGATAGTGAATGCAAATCAACAGCATATATATACAATGTATACAAAAAATTACTACGCTCATGATTAAGCATAGTAACATTTTATATACAACCCATTTCTGGGCTGCACCAATGGAATTCCATCGTAATCAACTATCTCATAGGCAACCTTAGCAAGAACTCTTTTGACAATATAGGGGCCATGCCATAATGGCTCAAATTTTCCTATACCTATTATATCAGCTTCTTGATCATATAGTAGGACCAAGTCGCCCTCTGAGAAAATGAAAGGTTATACATTTTTGTCATATTATGCCTTTATACATCTCTTATGCGCTTCGTTAGCTGATTGGGCTTCACGATGCGTTTCATCAATATGGATGAGGTTACAAAGACACACTTCTTCTTCTAAGGTGTCAGGTAACAAGTCGATTGCGAGTTTTAACGATAGTATCTCACATTGGATTGGTAAGATAACTTCCAGGCCATACACCAATTGAAAGGGAGTAAATCCAGTTGCATTTCTCACCGAGGTTCGGTATGCCCACAAGGCCGAGTATAGGATTAAATGCCAGTTTCTTTTATGAACTCTTATCATTCGTTGAAGCATTCGTTTAAGAATATTTTGATAGCTTCAACTTGTCCATTTGATTTTGGATAATAAGGAGTAGAATTATCATGTGACAATCCTAACTTGGCAGTTAATTCAATCATCATGTGGCTGCGAAAATGCTTCCCATGATCTGTAACTATAGCCTGCAGGACCCCAAACCGTGCAATAACATGATTAAAGAAAAAAAATGCAGTTTTCTGTCCTGTGTTGTTGAATGTAGGCATCGCTTTGGCCCATTTGGTAAAGTAGTCGACTACGACAATAATATAACCATGCCCCTTGGATGAACGAGGGTTATAGGTCATGAAATCAATACCCCATTTCGAAAATGGTCCCACAAAGACAACAGGATGCATTGGTGCTGGCGGCTTGCGAATTTTACTATAAAAATTCTGGCACGCATGACAAATTCTGATCGCGAGGATGCAGTCATGAAATATTGTAGGCCAAAAGTAACGGTGCGAAGTATCTTCTGCGTGGTAGCGTATCCAGATAAATTTCCACCACAAGCCCCAACATGACAATCATTTACAACCTTTTCGGCCTCCTCATGAGTGAGGCACCTCCTTAAAATGGTATTGACACCACGATGATAAAGTGTATCGTCGATGATCAAATAATCTTTGGTTTGGTATCGAATACATCGTTGTTCACAGCGAGAGGTATCAGGTTGAAAAGTTTGAGTTTGGATATAAATGATGAAATCTCCATACCAAGGATTAGATTATCCGATCAGAAACAAGGACTCGTTAGGAATTGATGGTTCCAACATAGTTGCAGTACTTTCAGAGGGAAGGTCACAAAGAAGCTGAGCCAAAACTAAAGGCTTCTTTGACTTGGATTTGATGAATTCCAAATCAAATTCCTGCAAAATGACAATCCATTTTGAATATTTTCCCCTCAGCAATTGACATGATAAGATATAAGTCATGGGGTTGCAATCTGAAATGGCAATGGTATTTCGGAGCAGGATATAGTGGCGAAATATTTGGACATCTTGAACAGCTACCAAGGTAAGCTTTTCTATGTATGAATACTTAACTTCTGTATAATTGAGATTACAACTAAAATAATAGATCGGATGTTCAATTCCATCTTCTACTTGGACCAAAAACATAGCAATGGTCGTTTCAACCGTGGTGATATATAGGAAATAATCATTTTGATAATTAGGGGGATACATTAATGATTCTCAGACAAGAGTATCCTTGACAGCATCAAAAGAAGCTTGCGCAACCTGGTCCCAATGGAAGGGAACCCCCTTTTTCAAGAGTTGAGTAAATACTTCAGCCATTTCGGTGTAGTTTGGAATGAACCTTCTTAGGAAGTTAGCCTTTCCTTGAAGTTTTTGTATCTAAAGTAAATTTGATGGTGCATTCAAATCAATAATGGCTTGAACCTTCAATGGGTCGATTCGAATTCCTTATTTTGAGACTACGAATCCAAGCAAACAACCAGAACCAACACAAAACAGACATTTATGTGGATTGAGGTGTATTTTTTTGTGTTGATAGAGTAAGAATATGGCTCTCAAATGCGTCAGGTGATCAGTCTGATTTCGTAATTGCATGGGTAAATCATCTAGATAAGGTTGAACAATGTGTTTGATGTCATTGGAAGCATAGTCCATTTCTCTCTGAAAAGTTTCCCCAACATTATTTAAACCAAACGGTATTTTGCTATAAGCGAATGTGCCCCAGGGACAGATGAATGTTGTCTTATGTTGATCCTTTTGGCGGATATTGATTTGATTGTAGCCAGAAAATCCATCCATGAATGAAAATATTTCACATCCAACACAATCGTCAATAATCTGGTCGATAAAGGGAGTAGGATAGTTGTCTTTTGGACAAGCAATGTTGATGTCCCGATAATCGACGCACACTCTAATGGTTCATTGTTTTTTTATGATGGGAATGATATTGGAAACCGACTCAGTTAACAGGACAGGGTAAATGAAACCAACTTTCAACTTCTACTTTTATGGCAGCGTCTTTCTTTGGATGGACAGGACGAAGTCGTTGATGCACCAGTTTGACATCAGGATACATATTAATAGTGTGCTCAACAATACTAGTATATATGCCTGGCATTTCCTCATAAGACCAAGAAAATACATCACAGAATTCACAAAATAGAGAGTGATATGATTAAAGCTCTGATGGAGAAAAAGATACGCCGACATGAATATTTTCTACAATGCCAGGTTTGGTCAAAATATCGATAGAAATGGTTTCTTCAATATTTGATAGATTTCGCTCAGAATCGATTGCATTAATATGTAAAGAATTTGAAAAGAAATTTTTGATTGATGGGTGATATAGTTCACTAAGATGATTTTATTCATAATCAGGAAGATGGGAACGATGATGATAATCTTCCCATGGTTCTCCTTCTGACATCATGGCTTCCAAAATATTCTCATAGGTCAAGAAAATTGAGGAAAATGGATAAGATGGAGTACCAAATTCTAAGGAACGATCAACCCATACAATTGGCGACGCTGATTTCAGATTTTCCACCCAAGCCAGATAGATTGATTTTTATGCCAGCTCAATAGGGCTAGGCAACAGAAACTCATCCAACGTAACAATTTCATAATCATCCGTACTCTCTCTTAAGCCAGATGGAGTGGAAGAGATCATGTAGCAAGTCTCTATACTTGCAATTTCTGTCGACGTCGCGGGTGGCGGTAATGAAAAGGTTCCCATGAGAGTGGAATCCTTTAAAAGTCCTACACCAGTGTTCTGAAGTGCTAATTAGGGTTCGTGAATGAACAGAACACTTCTAGTTTCCTTCAAAGCGGAGGCAAAGAAGGATAGCTGATTAATGACTATGATAGTACCTTTATATGGAAAGGAAATCATTCTAAAATATGTAGAAACAATTACAGTCATTGCAAATACCCATGGCCTTCTAAGTAGAATATTATAGTCAAGGGGTCTGTCAACAACCTCGACATCAACATTCAATGTTTTCCCCCCTATTTCAACATGCAGGTTATTAATAATACCACAAGGCTTATATGTACATCCATCAAAAGCCTTCAACGTCGTTGATGATTGTGATAAGCGCAGTGAGCCAAGTTACTTCCAACAATTTAGAGACATAATACACATAGATGCTCCCTCATCAATAATAGTACGATGAACAAGGTGATTGAGAACATTTAATTGTATGGAGAATTCCAATTCTGCTGGTAGTTGCAGCACATAGCCTGTATGATTAAAGACGACAAGATTAGAATCAGTCGGATCAATTCCACCATTAGCTGACAATAAAGCCTATTTTTGGGAGGGACAATTTTGTAATACCTCAAGAGCAAACATAGCTGAACGGGATTGAGCCAAATATTCAACTATATTATAATTTTGTGCAGCTCTTGCTCGAGGATTATATGTCGATTTGTGAAATACTCCCTTTGGTCGCTTGATTGTCAATTCAGGAATAGAAGTAGGCTGTACTGATTCCATAGACGGGTTTTTAGTCGAGGTAGTAGGTTGATCAGTGGCCTGACTACCATAATATTTTTTATGCATTGACACCAAAATATTTTTTGAAGGTTTTGTGACAGATAGCATAAGTACTTGGGACCTAGAAGTTGGATCCATAGCAACCAAATTTGTGTCCGAATTCGGAAATAGATCTGTCAACACAACTGATGCATTGGAAGTCTTAATGATCTTTGAGACTTCAGCGCGGTGAGGAAAATCCTGAACAAAGTGTTCCTCATTACAGATTATGCATGGATAACGAGGTTTCCTAGGTCCAAACGATTGATCAGATGATATTTCCTGCAGGTTAGAAGTTTTCTTTTTCTTAGATTTCCCCTTTTTCTTACTTCCGGGTTGCTTGTCACTTTTTCCCTTGTCAAACGACAGGACATTAATTTCAGAAGAAGGTGCAGGATCAGATGCAGTAGTATGATGTGTGCTTGCAATGCCAGTCAAGCCGTCTCCAACATGAGAGTTCTTTAATTGAGGAGGAATAGTAAAATTAGATCTCGGTGCGTTAGGAATTTTTTCATAGAGCATGCTAGACTGAGTATAAATCAAGTCTAAATATTGGGCACGAGAAATAACCTGCTCTTATGTGACAATGCCACCCTTAGCCACATCCTCAGTTATAGATGGTAATAGGGACTTAACAAACCACTCAACAAGGAGTTGATTCAAAACAAATGTCTTAACCATTCTACGACGACGACGCCACTCATAAATATGACCAGAAATGTGAGTAGCATTAGTCTGTTTGAAATTGGTCAAGAGTTTAGTTCCAATTTCATATCGGATGGGTAACTGGAAGTGAGTCAAAAATACAGTAGCTAGGGCAGTGAAATTATCAAAATAATCTCTAGGTAACTCAATATACCATTTTGCAGCTGGACCCATGAGCGTACGCTAGAAAAGACGTAGTTGAACAGAATCATCATTTAGGGAATTTGATGAACACCATAAATGATAATTCATGACATGAGTCGATAGGTCTTCCCCAGGGTTACCATTGAACTTAGGAATATCCAAGGGTAATTTGTGAGGTATCACCGACCACCAAGGAGCATATTTGATTGGATCATTGGTTAACCGATTTAAATCTGCTAAAGTTGCAACAAAGGGAAACTTTCTATGAAGGTCAGGTTGAGCATAGCTAGGGTATAATGAAATTGCTTGAGCAATAGGCCTTTGAGCACTAGCATAAGGGATCTGCTACTGGTAACCCAGATAGGAGTTGTTTTGAAAATCAAACGCTTAAGGATTCTGTTGACCAAAACCTAGATATGATACTTGTTGAAATGAAGTCTGAGGTATTTGTGCCTAAGGCTGCCAAGGGGTTTGTCCACCAATGTTATAATCCAAATTAGAATAATTTGGATTCATCTGATAGGTATAACCAGGTTGTGGCTGTGACCTCCCATAAAATGGTAATCCAGCTTGTGAATATATGATTTCAGATACAGGTTGTTGTAAATTAACCAAAGGATTTGGAGTCTTTGGACCCAATATTTGAGGGTATTGAGTTGAAGGACCCGCTTGAAAAGGTTGTTGTACAAAATTTTGATTCTGTAGTAGGGGTGAAGATGTATTAACAAGTGGAAATGATGTGGGTGTAACAGGTTGAACTGGTTGATACGAGTGTACAATCATTTGTGGTTGGATAGGCAGAGTGGGCTACCATTGACAAACATTCATTTCGACATTAGGTTGACCAAAAAGTGACGGAGTACTGTCATAGTGGGTGACCAATGGTTGCCCCCCAGCATGAGGAGGATAATAAGACAGAAAATATTGCTCTCCAAATTTTGGGAGGCCAGTTGATATGGTACTTGAAGGAATAGACCCAGAAGGACCTACTTGATATTTCCCTGATGATGTGTATAAAGAATCAAGTCATTTAGTACTCACTATAGGTTTACCAGTTAGAATACCAGACGATGACATTGGTAAAGTCCATGGATTTGAAGATGCACTAGAGAAAATTCCAGATAAATATTTATAACCTGATGGGACCATAGGGCCACCATGACTCAATATGACTTTGGTGAAGTTGTAAACATCAACGGGGTAGCGAGGGTAGGTACTGACGTAATTGGAACAGATGACCCAACCAAAGATGTTGGTTCAGGCATGGTTACTTGACCAAATGTATACCCTTTTGGATCGACAGTATTTTGAATGGGAATAGGATCAACAAAAGCAGAGGGTGGTGATTGAGGAAAAGAATCATACAGGTAAATATCCTCCCCAAAATGGGTTGGAGTTAAAGGTGTCTAGTCTTGTGGAATTTCTTCAATCGAAATTAAACCAGGTGGAAGTATTTCACTGTCAAGCCCAAAGTATATTTTAGGTGGTTGATTGTGTGATATGGGAGACTCAATGGCTACAGAAAATTGTGGGATGACTAATGTAGGAAAAAATTCTATTTGTTTGACTTCGAGATTCATATGTTCTGGAAAATAGAAGACAGGATCTGGATCAACTTCTGGTTTAACAACGTCAGGTCCAGGAGGTATGGTCTCACTGATTGGATGGATCATGACCACGGGTAGCTGTGAGGACTCCTTCTCGACAACAATAGATGAACCAGGATATGTAGAAACAACTTGAGCTAACTTTGTTATATTGGAAAATGATGTTTCACCAGAGGTATGAATAGTACTTGATTTGGTAGAGTATTGTCGCCTTCGCAGACCAGGATTAACTTCTAGTGGTAAAAGTGGTTTTAATGCTAATCTACACGAACGATGGGGGAAAGGATTTTGTTCTTCCACAATTACTGATTTATTTTAACAACAAAAAAAAAAACAAAAAAAAAGGGTATTTCTAGGCAAAAAGGTTTACCAAGAAACTGTGAACTGCAGAATACCTCCTGGCGAACCAAGAAATACGGGCAGGAAATCTCCCCAAATGTTGTGTTCGGTGTATCACAATTTACAAGGTGGTCGACTCAGTTCACTATGGATGGATAACAACCTAAATTTGTCCTCCAAAATACACTCGAAGGTACATGGAGGCCCAAGTCCGTATTAGCGCTGTCTGATATGAAACCGCACAGTGAGAGCACCCCTTTATACTTTTTGTACTGTAACACCACCTGATATACCCGAAAGTACATGGATGAGCTACAATATACTTACGTATGTGGAGTGAGATATCACACTCGGAATGTATCGTAGACAATTAACGACAGCTACTATGTTTTACGACGTCGAAACATGTCTCTAGCCTAGACCTTCTAAATGTTATTGTTATGGTTCCAATGCTTTGTTAGGTAAATTGAGGCAAATTTTAGGTTGATCTTGTTTATCAATTTGCCTTTCAAGGTTCACCGCAATGATGTATTGGAAATTCCTAAAATGAAAACTAAAATGATAAGCAATCTTTCACTTTTATTTTTTCAATGAAAATCCTAGCTACTAGAGGGAAAGAGCAATCAATTTGAGAGAAAACAAATCAAAGAGCAGAAACTAAATGCAGCTTTCCTAATTGTTCCTTTTTCAAAACACATAATCCACTACATATGTGGGTTTTTATTTTCAGTCCCTTTAATGTTATGAATGCAGAAAAGAAACTAAGTGCACCAAATCAATAAAAACAAATTCCTTTTACTTTTGAGAAATGAAGGATTTAAACAACAATTTCTCCTTTGAAGGAAAAATGAGGAATTTAACAACAATTTCTCCTATCAGGAAACGAAGAATTAAACGACAATTTCCTTTTTCAAAAGAAAATGGATCTAATGCAGTAATGAAAATAATTCGAAATTAATTCGTCAATGATAAAGAAAAACACTTTAAATAAACATTGAACAAACTTTTCTTTCAAAGGAGGAAGAGGTAGGTAAGGTCACTGGTCAATCTGAGGTATCAGGCTCTTTAAAACACAACAAACAACAAACTGAAAGAAAATGCAATGAAAAACTCAATGGAATTTGGCTGATTCTAGGGGGCAACGCAATCTCTAAGGGGAGACAGTGTGTTGCAACGCACCCTTGGAAGGGAGACAGTGCTATGAAAAGCATTATGTCATGTTCAACAGTGTGTTGAGCGCAGTCAGAGAATGAAAACTGAATTGTTTAACAAACTTCTAATGAAATTTTTGATTTCAAAAAGCCTAATCTTTCTGAGTAAATGCTATTGGGTGAATAAATAGAGAAAATCAGAGGCAAATACACTAAGGATGAAGGGTAAAATTCCCAGCGAGTTACCAATTTGTTATGTGGAATTATGGATTACGGATAAAACATTCTTCCCTAGATGTAGTGTTCATCTAGAACAATAGGTTAAAGAATTTGCAACTACTTTTCCTAATAGTAAATAAACACATAGAATAGATCAAAGAACTTACTTGGAGTCCAAGCGCTTCCTATTCTCCTTCTGTCGCTCTTGCCGTAGCTTCAAATCTGAGCTAGATTGCCAAAATATTTCCTGCAAAGATGAACACTAAACAAAAAAATATAGCAATAATATAGATGTTGATTCAATTTATTTAGTTAAATCAATAAAACATGAACCATATGCATCAAATAAAAATTCATAATATGAAAAACAAAAGCTTATACCGATACATATGTGGGAAAGTAAGCAACAATCTTTATTAATGGATAGAAGGGGAGGTTACAACCCAGTGATTGATTTAGTGTCACCATCTCCAGCAGCATCCTAGCCTCATCACAATGCACATCTCTCCAATAGCATGTCACTCAAATCATTTCCTCAATTGAAATTCCACCTGCATTTCTCTACTCAAATTCTTCCTTATCAAACACTAAGATCTGTGCTCAATTTATAGAGGAGGTGAAGATAGTTACAATCAATGAATTTATAATAATAGGAAATACATGTTCCCAGTCTTAGAGGTATAAAATGGACACATGGATTCTAATTTTGACACATGTGAACCTTTCTATAAGGCACTGGCCAAGTGGAGATTCTGGAACAATGAGAATTTCACTACCAATGTGACCAATGCACCCTTGAATGTCTGGAAGTGCTTTGCAAAGCACCCTTGGTGAGCTCTCATATGATATATTATAAACTTCAAATCTTGGAAACCTTTGCAAATGAAAATCATGGATGATTTGTCTTGTTCTTTGTCTTAGGGCATTTAGCAATTAAAATGATAGGGAATGATATTAGACCCTATTCATTGGTTCTGGAGATGATGTCCAGTTAACCATCTCATTGGGAATGGTGCCCAAATTGACCTATAACACCCAGCTTCTTCAACTTTGATTCTTCTCTTCACCAATTTGCTCAGTTATGCTTTCCCTTTTATAAGACAGTCATGAATATGTCCTTATACACAATACTTTTGTTATACTTTGTGATAGTCTTATGTATTATCATGGTACTTATTTTATGTTGAACATAGACCTTAATATAATGTTATTCGGCCTCGTTGTATAACCCTGCTCCTCTTGATAATAATCCGCAACTTTTATACTTGAAATTTGTTCTAAAACTCAGACTTCTCCTGCCTATTTTATCTCAAACTCATCTACACTCATCTTCAGTTCTTCCGCAGCCCTAGCATTGCACCTCCTTCTAATCTATATCACTTAAGAGCTTGGAATTCTTCACGTTGTTTTATCTCAGTGACATCCACATACCTTTCTTCAGACAGATCCGAAGTTTCTTGTTATTCACAATCTGTACCTCCTGTACTTTTCCGCAATTTACTCATGTGCTTTTTTGCAATTTACTCCTGTAATTCTCCACAATGTTTCTTCATGTACTTCTGTTTTATATCCACATTTCTCGGTTCAGTAATCCGCACTTTTTGACTCAGAAAAATCCACAATTTTTCTTGGAGATGTCTGCATTTCACTTCAGTCCTGCAACTCACATTAAATCTCATAAAAAAATTTTATTTTATTTTATTTTTATTTTTATTTTTATTTTTTTATTTTTTTATTTTTTTTATTTTTTTTTATGTCAAACTGAAATCTGCATGCTCCTATAAATAGTTATTCCTACCTGTAAATAATTTGACATGTTCTTTGACTTTGAGGCCGACTTGAACAAGTATTATAGGCTGACTTGAACATATTTTTTTCCAGCGTTGATGAGGTATTTATTCACTACATTTAAAGCTAGACTTCCATAATTAATTGAGGGTTTGTGTGAGCTTCTTCCACAAGGTCTTGGAGCACATATTCCTAGACTAGATCCTTCATGTTTGAGACACTTATTTCTATTTAATCCTAGAAGGCAAAAACCTAATAGACATCAAGAAGAAGTCCATCTACATAATAAAATCTTGCTCATGAAACCCATGAAGCAAGTACACCAAAATACATTTTATTATCTTTGTCTTCTTCTTTACATAAATGCATAATTACATAGTCAACATGAATACCGACCTATTTACACTTTTCAACACCTTACACATACAGCAAAGAAGTGATGTGCAAGCCAACCTTTGCTAATGTTATTTCAGAAAAATATTTTTTTACTTAGTTCTTTGACATCTATATTTTCTAGCTATCATGGAATTAAAAGTGTGAGTTACACAAATGCAAGAAAAAAATTAGAAGCAAAAAAAGACGTTGGAAAAGCTTTCATTATTGAATTTTGATATAGTGTTGTTATGGTTTCTTTCGCTTGCTAAAAACAGGAAATGGCACATTGTAACTTGCAAAATATAAGTTTATTAATTGAATCACATTGTAAATAGGTGTATTCTTGATTGAAGCTAACATCCTTCATTTACTTGAGTTTTTGAGGGCAGGAATTAATAATGTATTAGAGCTACATAATACTTTGATATACTCCATTATTCATGATACAATCAAAATCAACAAAATCATTCTCATTGATATTAAAAATGATTTACAATATGCACAGGATGATTGAGTTTCTTCAACTTGAGTTAAAAATCAAAAGAGATGAATTACAAAAAAAAATTCAACATTCTAAATTGGTTCTTGTTTAGAAAAATTCTCTTTTTGAGTTTGAGAAAGTATTTTTTCAGTAGTCAGCGCACGATCAGAATAATGATGCCATTTCAGGAGAATATTTACATGAAATTGTAGATGTTTTGATTCCACTTCTTAATCCCATAATCATGCCTTAGGAAGAAGTCATCAACAACATGAATAAAACTACTCTTGGATATGAAAAGGAAGTTTCCTTTCACATTCTAGACAATTCCAAACCAATCAAGTTTCAAAGTGTTGGGTTTCTTGAGGATAGTTCATCTTCACTTGCTCCACATATAATTCATATTTGTAGATGCCAACATTGTGATCAGGTTGGCCATGTGAAAAATAGTGTTTTGATCGTCACCCTTGTGAGCATTGCAGAAATCATACTTATCATTTAGACAGATGTTCTAGACACAAGACTCTTGCAGGAGAAAATATTAACCTTGGATGGGTCACTTCTTGGAAATTGTCTTCAGTAGACAAGAAGATATATTAATCATACCAAAAATTTCATTCTCAAGTATTGACATGCCTCACTATCGATAAATTTTCATCTTCTCACCTTATATATAACAATGGGGGGAATTAATAGTCAACTACTATATTTGATGCTATATCAAGTGAGTATGAGACACAATTTGAACCATAGCCTACAGCTAGACCCTAGAGCTAGATTCATTCAATGCCAAAGTCAAAGATGTAACCAAAGATAGAGTCATGTTGCATAAGCATTATTTCGTTGGTGCCAAACCTTAAACCACCACTAGTAAAATAATTTTACTTACGCAACCCATTTCATCAGTTTATGGTCATCTTTACACCATCATCAAGGAGCAATACCACTTAAAATAATACTTTAACTTCTAGCCATAATTGAAATTGTTCCAAGAACTACTTTGATCCAAGTTCCAGAGTTGTTGGTCAACCTTAAACTACCCCCAACAGAAGACTTCAACTTCTACTATCTCATTTGGTTTGTGGTCTTCTTTAAACCACCATTTTATATAGCACAACCATCCATTGGTTGTTATCCACCTTTGTATTTAAACTCTCTTCTTCGACTCATATACACCCCTTCATATTAGGGGGAGAATTGTTGGAAACATAATCTTCTTGGATTATGCAAACTTGGCTTATTTGCTTGAGAGGAAGGAAAATAGCCTCAAGAAAAGTTCAACAGTCATGAGAAGTCCAAGAAACATTTTGGAATATCAAAACGAAGGGTCACACAAAATGTATTTATATGTATATTTTGTGAATAATATGCATCACATGATTTATAATTTGCTATGTATTTTCTTGTGTACTCTCACATTAATGATTCAATTTAGTTGATAAGCCATATAATGCATCAACTTGTCAACATATACTACACAATGCCTACTTCTTCTTCCCCATTGCATTTGTCCTATGTTGTATGAAAAGCATGATGCCTCCCCCTATATATACCACGACCTCATATTACTTGTACAAATCACTCTTTGCTTGCCATAATCTAGAAAAAAGAGCTTACTTTACTTCTACAACATTGCTTCCATACTCCCTGTGTGAAAAACATTAACCAAAAGGCCAAATTGTGGTGGGTATCGATCTTACAATGCAAGCAAATCATAATTTTTAGTGAAAGGATTTAAACAATTTTCTGATGTTTCATTTCCAAGTTTCATAAAATTGTGTATAAGAAAGAGTTTCATTAATTAAAATTCTCTCTCAATCATACCACTTGTATGGTTGAAGTGATATAGAAAGATTGATAATTTAAGTACTATTGTACCTTTGACCCAAGCGTATGGATTTTTTTTACATAAATAGATGTTGAAACCATTGATTGTGCATCTCCTCTAATGTAGAAGGAACTAGATAATCCTTGGGTACACTTTCAACAAAAAATATGGATTGTTTTTACATAGATTGGATGTTGAAACCATTGATTGGGTATCTCCACTAATGTATAAGGAACTAGAAAATTCTTAGGTGGGAATAAATAGAAAGAGTAGGAAAATAAATACAAATTTATTAATAATCTTAGAGAAGCAAAGATATAAAACCAAGAGTGATATATTGAATCACTGCCTTATAGAATAAGCAAATGACAAATTCTTGCACACTAATCAATCACATTATTCGTCGAACAAATGGAATTATGCATCAACACCTCTTCTACAACAAGTAGTGCATGTTAATATAAGGCCAGTAATATATGTGGTGTGATTGTGTTCCATACATGTTTATCACTAATGAGTACATTATACAATTCAATAAGTCATCTATTCATATGAATTGCTTTTCATAATTCATCTATTTCTAATATAAATAGAAATCATTTTGTTTGAATTATTTTATGTAAACTATCAAGTAGTATTTTTGAAAGTATAAGTGCATAATATCATGATACCATACATTCTAATACTAGTGAATAGGGAGTCAAACAATGTTACATACCTACTAAAATAATGGATTAAGGTAGTGGTAGATATATGAGATACAATGTTCAGTTGAATCTATAGGTTTCTTTGATTTTGTGCCAGAAAAGAAAAAAAAAATCTATATACATGATCTTGTTTTAGTTCCTAACTTAACCATTACTTCCATTATTGTTGCACAACACATATAGTTTTTTTTTCTACCAACAAAAAATAAGTTTCTTAGCATTCACCAAACACAACACCTAATCCCCCAAATTTTGTACCATATTCATATGGATAAAACTTTCTCATTCCAAAAAATTAACAACCTTGTTAGTTGGTCAAGTAGGATTTTTCTATCCATCCTAAAGGTCAGTGCATTCTTCTTTTTTTGTAAAATTTGATCATAATTTCCATTTACATCCAAAAAAAAAAATCACTTATAATAAACGTGCTTAGCCGAATACTCTCCTAGTTATAATACCATAATCAAGATAATATTAGTACAAAAACCACCATCAGAGAGATATGAACTAACTGACCTAACAACAAGACAAGTGATGCCACTCTAAGGCATTCATTTCCATACAAAAATAAGGTAGAACGGAGACAGAATACTGCATAAAATTTCTACTAAGCGACTCATCATCGTCAAACCAAAAGAAGATAACCAAAATGCAATTACAACCATTTACTATAAACCCATGAACCAGAAACAGAACTTGAGAGAGACTTAGTCATCCAAGATAATCACCAGTTGGTCTAGACAAAATTCTGAAATAACCATATTGATCGGTTGAGAATTTATAATGGCTTCACCATCTGGGGGAACATTTGAATCTATATCTAAATCATAGATTATGTAGTGTTCTATCTTGCTCATTCTAACCATGATCTTGTACATGTCATATCAGAGGTCCCTGTAAATCCGTTTCAGGTCCTCTTGACCCACAAAAATCTTGTAGTTGTCAACCTGCTTGTCTCAGATAACCATGTTTAGGAGAGTCTCCATCTTCCTGTGTGTGAATACGAAATTCATGAAGTATAATCTCATCTTCCGGAGATTTCCAGGATCGAGCATCCATTTGGTGCTTCTAATAGTGACCTCAGAATCAGAGAAATACATGTGGTCACCAAACTCTTTGGCTTCCAGAGTTCTAATTTCCTTCCTGACTTCAAAGGGAATTTCATCGAAAAAATTTGCAATGGACGCCTAGCCAAAGAGTCTGTGGTGCCTCAAAGAGGAATCTGCATGTGTTCCTCCTCTTTGACTGGTTAGACATTTTTGGGGGGCCATGAAAAACAAGGACTTATTGAAATTCTTAACCCTAGTTATTTTGGATCAGAAAAAGCAAATTAGACTAAAGATTATATGAATTAACCTAGTAAGATTTGCGAGGATTAAATAGGACTTGTCCCAAGAGCTGGGCTAATGAACAAGAGAGCCAAAGTAGATATCATCGATATAAGCACAGAGAGTGAAATATTGATCCAATATAACTTGAAACCATGTAGAACTTAAATACGCAATATTTGCAACATGATTCTTTAGAGAAGGTTGAGAAAATATAAGGTCATAACCAAATTAATAAGGACCCACTATACCATACACCCATCACCAACACCAGATAGTTAAATGAAATATCAGACAACTCGAGGGATTGGATATTAGTAGAGGGTAAAACAACAACAAGCTGAAATGATTGCCCTAAGGATTTGTTATGGAGAAACCACACAAAAAAATAACCCTTAACCAGTAAACCCTTTAGGATATCACCATGGCAAAATGTCCTGTGAGTAGACGCCAATTCTCCTAGACAACACAATTGCAAATAAAACAAAACTAAACCTAGTGAATAAAAACAATACTTGATCTGACGCAAACTGAAATTTTCCTCTAATAATAACCAATAGTGAAAATTAAAGTGACCCAAATATTGAAGAGAAAAAGCGATAACCAAAAGTAAAATTCCTATCTGAGAGCTAAAAATAACAACTTGGGAAATAATACTAAGAGGGCAACGCCAGAAGGCATGCCCTGAGTGAAAGGAGATGGAATGTCGAAGGTGAAAAAAAGGACCAATAATCGCCAAGTGTTAAACTTCTCCCAAAAAGACATAATCTTAAGAAAATGCCGAGAGGTGAGGTCATAAATGAGTTTTAATCTCCTGTGAGGCCAATTCTCTATCATATCCATCCCCACGAATATTATTGCTACCTTACTTGCTCCAAAAATAAGATCATCTCTGGGTAACCCTACAAACATGCATGCCTCAACTGTGCCCTTGTGAATTTAATGTTCCACCTATTCCACCGTACTGAGACCATATGAAAAACAAGAAGTTTCCACAAGTGGTATAAGTGACTCCAGGTAGAGGCTTGGGCACTACCTCCAAGGCCTGTCTCTGGCTGGGATAAACAGACAATGTGCATGCCAATGATTAACTATAGGAGGTCCCAATCGCCATAGGATCTAGATATTGGTGGCCATCTTTCACCAAAACACCCCATCGAGGACTAAATGTGAGTGACTTACCATAGTATATTCAATTGGTCTTTAGTGCTATAACGTAAAGTGTGAGCAAAAATTGTAATAAAACATACCCTCGAACATCATGATGGATGTGAATTTAGAAAACATATTTAATAGGGACATCGTGAGTGGTTAGTATGGACAAAATAACTTAATTTAATGTTAAATATGTTAAAAATTGTCCATGCCAAATAAATTCTATATACCATTAAAAAATAATAATAAATAAATAAATATAAATATAAATTTAAGGTGGTTGAAAACTTCTTCTTAACTATGTATTTGTTTGATGATGTGCCCATCATTAAACAAAATACACAGTTTACTAGAATTTTTCAACAACATTATGTTAGTGATTGTAGAAATATACATGCCAAAATATAAAATTTTGAAAAAATCAAAAACTTATATTTAAATTCTAAAAATTAAAAAATATATACTAATCAACCCTATATATTATTAAAAAAACATTTAATTTTATTTAAACTAAAATGTTAACAAGTTTGCTAAAATTTATTTATTATATTAATTTTATTTTTTGGTATCCCGGAGGAACTCAACAACTCACTTAACACAAAGCTACTAGTAAATATTTGGGGATCTCTCTCTCTCTCTCTCTCTCTCTCTCTCTCTCTCTATATATATATATATATATATATATATATATATATATATATATATATATATATATAATTATATATATATATACTTAATGATAAAATTTTACTTCCAAATTCACCAAACTATCTAAATTTAAAAGAGGCCAAAAATGATGTTGATGTAAAAGACTAATGATATTTACGTGAACTTATTACTCCATAATAAAAATTTATCTCAAAAACAACATTAACTTAAAAGTATAAAAATTATTTTATTTAATTAAAATATATCTATTATAATTCCAAATTTATCAAAGGTAAATAAAAAGTAGTTTTTATAATCTATATATATATATATATATATATATATATATATATATAGATTATAAAAACTACTTTTTATTTACCTTTGATAAATTTGGAATTGTTCCCTCGGTTAGGTTGATAAGCGATGTGGAATTGTTGGTTGGCGTGCCTACCACCCTGCCACCTCCCACAACATTTTAGTGTGGGGTGGCATGGCCTTCCCACCTAATGCAACCCATGAAAACTTAATTACTCATTCTATGTGATTTATTGTCTTCCTCTGTTAGTTCGTCTTGTGCACCAAGAATTTGATATTTGGAATTTATGTTGGTTATCGCTTCCATCCTCTTCGTTAGTGGGATTATTGTTTTGGAAACCTATCAATATCATACCAACATTGGGGGGGATTTGATAAATAGATGGCATGCCTTCCACTTTTTATGAGTATAGGCCGCCTACCTCTAGTTTTGGAGCGTCGGGGACCTAGGCTTGCGCGCAATTCTTTTCGTCCCCCGAATCCCAAAGGAATAGCAACTTGAATGAGAAGGTGGATGTAGGTCTAGCCAGAATCGGGATATGCTAAGCTTTCACGCCAAGAGATGTTGTGGGTTGCACTGGGATTGAAGAGAGTTAATGTTAGCATCACAACCCTCTACTCAGTGTCTAATATTGCATTGGCTACACTGAAGTAGGATAGTGGTAGCAGGTTTCACTCTAATCCCTCTTTTCTTGTTGTTTATTGTTCTGATTCTGAGCTCTACTAGTTTAATTCCAGATATTTCCCTTTAAATCTTTACAGGGTGCACTAGGATTGGCTCTCTGGTGTCTTTTGGCATGAGGGGGTGTATATTTGGAGGTGGTTGTATGTGTATTTAATCTATGGGACTTTCTTTTCCTGCAGGTTTTGGTCACCCTGAATCCTCTATTCTTTTAGGTTTGTCCTCTTTTTCAGCCTATTTAAACTCCTTATTTGGAGTGTGGGTTTATTGCGTTGCTCAATTATTTTTTATTTGGGAAAATTCCACCACAACGCATGCATAATTGTAGGGGTGTTGGGGCAAAAGGCCAATAAGGCCAACTGCGTGTCGAGACCCAGGCTCAAGAATTTGTTACCATCTTTCACTCCGCCACTCCTCTAAATATTCATGAAGAAAATCGCTAGCTCAAAACTTTCACCACTAATGACTTTTAGGAATACTCTGACTTTGATATCATGGAAGAAGTAGTCAATTTGGTTTTGAAACCCTATTCATATGAAGAGAAGACATAACCATTATCTGAATCCTATCACCCTCCATTGTCGGTTGAAAACTTTGTTGGGCAGAGTCTTAAAAGAGAAACATGAAGATTGTAATGATATCATTTCTTCCCTGAAGGAGATAAAGAGGGTGCAGTGTCATCAATACTCATTTTTTTCTAGTTTAGACACTCGACTAATTCATGTGGAAATACATCTTCAATGTGAACTCAAACCTTTTTCTCTTGTCGGTACTGGTGCATAGGATCTTGCTCCAATGACCTTATCGAATTCATGATCTCTTGCCATGACTTGCTTTGGTTTTTTTCTTCTTTATGTTACTCAGTCTTTGTTAGATCTAATTGATTAATTCAGTAGACACTTTATTTTGACTCATGTAATTAGATTATCAGTTAACAGATCTGGTTTCTCTCATGGTAGATTGACACCGATAATGCTATGAACTATGTTGATCTCATAAATTTAGAATGATGTAATATGAAATTTTGAGGTAATAAAAATTATATATATATATATATAGGGAAGTTAATCATAGTCACTTATTTTATTATAATTTTAATTATTTCTTAAAATCATTATTGTAATTAATACATAATATTTATTTATTTATTTATAATTAGGTTAATCCTAGGTTGGGGTCGGCTCATTGAATGAAAAAGCGATCTACTCACAGTGGGATGTTATGATTATCAGTTAACAGATCTGGTTTCCCTCATGGTAGATTGACACCGATAATGCTATGAACTATGTTGATCTCATAAATTTAGAATGATGTAATATGAAATTTTGAGGTAATAAAAATTATATATATATATATATATATATATATATATATATATATATATATATATATAGGGAAGTTAATCATAGTCACTTATTTTATTATAATTTTAATTATTTCTTAAAATCATTATTGTAATTAATACATAATATCTATTTATAATTAGGTTAATCCTAGGTCAGGGTCGGCTCATTGAATGAAAAAGCGATCTACTCACAGTGGGATGTTATCACCAAGATTTTGCAAATCTAGGTTGAGTTTGGGCGTCCTTTGGGATAGATTAATTCCCCAAAAAGTGACTTCCATCCTTAACCTCTCCCCATAAGATTTTAACCTAAGACCTGGAGGGGAAAAATTCCCTTCAAACCAACAAATCTACACCTCATGGTGAGCGAACGAAAAACTACTATAAAGATAAAATTCAAACCAACTAATCTACACCGCATGGATGACAAAATACATAATATTACTATAAAGATAAAACTCAAACCAACTAATCTACACCTCATGGATGAGAAAATACAAAATACTACTATAAAGATAATACAAGGTGGGTATTAAGTATTTTCATTGATGAAAATATTAAAACCCTCATGATGCATATAATTGTATACATAGTAACACCCCGATGGGGATGGATGATCTAGGTACAAGAGGGAATCGCAGAGGGGCGTAACCCAATTTAATGGCGCATGCAGATGATAAGTGTAATGACCAAGACAAATGTCGTCAGAGGAATAGAATTATCAAGAAGGAGGCGAAGCGTTTTAAACCGTGGAAGGAAATTCATTTATGTTTTTGGTGGTGTTTTGGTATGGGCGAGAGTGTGTTGGGAATTTCTGAAGTGGAGCATGCACAGGATGCTAACCAATGAACCCTCATCTATCTGGAAAAGTTTACTTGTATCGTTGTTGTGAGGTTGGGAGAAATACAAGATACGAAAGTTTTCAAGCCCTCTCGCTTGATGTGGGATATGGGGGATAGGGTCTAGAGGAGCTTTCATTTCTCTTGCTCATTTCAGTTCGGGGACATGGGAGTGTTGCATCTAGTTGTTGGGACTTGTGGAAGGTTAGCTCCTATTCTGCTCGTTAACGTTTTGGTAAGTTTATCTATGTGTTCCTTCACTCTGCAGAATTTTGTGTCTTTTCTGATGTTGGTAGGATATTCTTTATATATATTTCGTCCCCCCACTGGCTATCAGGGTGTTGGGTCATGTATCATTGGAATTTGTATATTTGTGGTGGTTTCCCTGGTAACATTTCCTCTTTGGAGGTTTTTTTCTTCAAGGTTCCTGTAGTGTGGGAGTTGGGTGAGGACCTAGAGTTTGTAGTTGTGTTTCTAGTACTAGGTGGAATTTTCTAATTTATGGGTGTGCGCGGGGACCGTGTGGTCTACTGGAATGGATCGTATGTTTGAACTGTAGTGGATTTTACTTTCAGATATGGTGTTGTCTTCTTGGTGATGTTTCGCCAACGAGGTTGGTCCCAAAGGGGCGTGGGACCTCGGGGCCAACCTACGAGCAGAGGTGAGCAAGAAGTGGTCGGTGAGGAAGAAGCAGCAGAGGGTGATGTGGTGGAGGAGGAACTAGCTCTAGACTGGGTTTTGTCACCAGGACGAGTGGACCAACCACCTTATTTATCCTCCCTTGACATGCAAATGAGAAATATCATGGAATTGGTATGGTGGAAATGCAACAATAAAGGCATGATGATCGAATGAATTCATTGCTTTTATGAATGACCTCCAACAAAACCAATGGGATATGATGGAAAATTTGGCTTCTTTGTGTAGGAGTCAGAGGTGTACCAAGTACCACCTTGATGCGATGGAGGAATTCTTGGCTCACATGGAATTCCACGCCCATAGAATTTCAGGGCCTCCTGTAGTTTCGGGTGTTGGTCACACACATGATACTCCCCCTTAATTAGTGATAATTGTTGGATGTTTACTTATCCTTTTTTTCCTATGTGTTATATAGTCTTTTTGTTTCTGTAAATTATGTAAAGCATGGCGATTTCTACTCTTTTTTGCATAGCTCTTTTGGACAACAAGTATGGTCGGAGTGAGGTTGGGAAAGGAGTGGCCTGCTAGATTATTCAATGTAAAATTTTCAAGACTTAATACAAAATTTCGGCCGACAAAAAAAAAGTATACATAGGAACATATTATTTTCTTAGACACATTTTATTATTTTATTATTTTATTTTTTAATATCATATACATAGCATAAATTACATTATCATCGATTTCCTTATAAGAGTTTATTATAAATATTAAGTTATTATTATTATAATTAAATTTAGATATTAAATTTTTAAACATTAGAATTAAAAATATAAATGATGTTATTTTAAGTTTTGAATGTGAGATGTGTATTATGATTTTTTCCTACCTTTATTTTTGTATTTTATTAATAAAAATAAAATTACAATATAATAAAATTTTAAAACACAATTTTAATGATTATAATAATAATAAATAATGAAAAAGTTGAAGTTTTCCATTACTTAAAAAAATCCATTTTAGTAATTTATTTGTGATTTAAAAAAATAAAAAAACAAAGAGTTAGAAACCTATTTTACTTCCATAAAGATTATATTTAATAACAATATTATAATTTATTTGTTGCAAAGTTATAATTTAAGAAAAACAAAAGTAACCAATTATATAATTTAAGGAAAAACAAAAGTAAAAACATATTTAATATTGAAAATATATCATTATATAATTTAATAAAAATAATTTTAAATTTATTTTAAATTAGTAAATATCAAAAGAAATGGAGTGTTAAGAGAAATCATATTTTTTTTTGGATGAATTGTTTTTCTAATTTTTTTATTATTATCATTATTATAAATTTATTTAAATTTTTAGATTTATCAAGGGTTGATAACAATCAAATTTTTTGAGATGTAAAATTTTTTTAAATATAAAATCTTAAGAAAGTTTTGTATTTTGATTGATTTGATTTCTTTTTTAGCTTAGTAAATCTAAAATTAAGATAAATCTATGTCGGGTTTTTAATAATATTATTTATATTTATATAAATTTTATATCTCTATAAATAAAACTATTCTTATTTTTTTAATTTATTAAAACTCTCATAATACATATAATTACATATATATACGGTATTTCCCATCTATATATATATATATATATATAATTAATTCAAATATAAATTTGTGAAATTATTTAATAGTTTATAACTACTATTTATATTATATTTCACTTAATAAAATTTATTAAGTTTTTATATATTTATTAATTATAAAATATCCAGCCATATATATAATATATAGTTTCTGTTCAGTAATCATCTCCTCTCTGATGATTGGGCTTCTTCTGACTTCATTTATGCTGCTCTCAGATGGGATAAGGTGTCGAGACATTTTAGATCATTGCCTTTCTTTTTTATATGGGAGATATGGAAGTCTCGGAACAAAAATATTTTTGATGGGGCCCCGATTCATGTTAACCGGATATATTGTTCAATTATGTTTTGGATAAATGGTAGGGATACTGTTACATCGCCGGTGAAAGATAAATCTAAAAGGCTACGCCCCCATCAGATCTCCTTACCTGCTCTATATTTTTATGGTGCATGCCAAGGAGGACTCATGGGTTGCGGGGCATGGCTCAAAATCACTGAGACGGAGCGGATTCAGATATGTTGGAATGGGGGTAGGGGTACAAATAACATGGCTGAATTATTGGCCCTGTGGTGTGGTTTATTGGCAGCCTACAATCTAAAGCTTCAAAACCTATCTATATATGGGGACTCAAAGTTGATTACGGACTCTTTCATGGGGCTTGCTCCAAACCCCTCCGTCTCGTCTCATGGTTGGTACAAGCGTACTGCATATCTATGGAACAAAATGGAGTTGCCCCCCCTCCATCACATTCACCGAGATAATAATTCTAGAGTAGACAGGTTATCCAAAAAAGGATTGGGCTTGGAGTTTGGGATCCTGTTGGTGGAACAGTTTTTAGACAACAACTTGGTCTGGTCTGGGAACATTCCCATCCCCTAATTGGCCATTTCTGATGGTTCTAGGGTCTCCGGTGCATCTTTTCCTTTTGTTTTTGTTCTTCCCTTGCCAATACAGGTTTTGTTCTAGCTACTTTTTTGTATGAACAACACAACTCCCGAATAAGTGTTATCAAGCGAGCCTGAGCATTTTTCCTGCATTTTTTCAAGCAAGCAGGTGGTCTCTTATGGTTTTCAAGCGAGCCTGGTTATCTTTGTATCAAGCGACCCATATTTTTTGGTCTGTATTTCTTGTCATCTTCTTCATATGGGACTGTTATACACAGTGGTGTTTATGTTTCCAAGCGAGCCTGGATTCCTCCTTTTAGTTTTGTAAGCATGTCGGAGACTTATTCAAGCGAGTCGGTGGCATATTTTTTAATGAAAGGTTTTTTGTGAAATGCCTGGGTTATTATCTTGAAAGCTTATCAATACTAGCATTTTTGAACCTTTCTATGCATCCTCCCTATTAGATCTGGCTATGATGAGTTTATTTTCATATCTGATCTCTTTCCATGATCTTAACAGTCTCATTTATGAGTGCTTCTATGTCCATATGATCTATGAGGCCTTTTTTTATACTGGCATGGAATGATGTATATGCAAACATCCCCATGGGGATGAATATCTGGAACCTAATATGCTCATATGATTATGTACTGTTTTATATCTTATATAATACAATTGTTTTTTTTCTTCTGAAAAAACAAATTATAAAATATCATGACTACTATAAATACAAATCATTATTATCTAAATTTATTTTTATTTATAATTTTATTAATAAAAATTTATAATATAATATATTGAAATGCATTTATTTATTATTTTTAGTTTGGTTAATATTGTATTTTATTATTATTATGTTTTATTTAATGTTAAGTTTACGAACACGTTGGCCCGCGCACAACTCCCCTGCATTTAATGTAGGGTTCTCTATTAAATTTTTTGAAAAATTCATTCTTTTATTTTCTTTTAATTTTTCTTTTAATTGATCAAAGGTTTCTTTTGCCCGCATTATCCGGCTTTCACGCTTTTGAATCCTCTGGGTTATCATGATCTTTTACCCATATTATATTGGTTTCTTCTATGACTTGCTTTTACTTATCTTGATTTGTATTAATAAGCCTTGATACATGTGAAGGATTTGATGTTCATGGTTGATTGGATCAACATATTACTCTCCCATTCAGTAGCAATATAAAAATCATCTCTTTTAGGCTATTTTGAAGAAGTTATGACCACACTATCACTCTTTAAAGGGTAAAGGGCTACTACAAAATCAATGGTTCTATAACATCTCTAGCTCATCTCTATTTGCTTAGTGAATAGTCTTCATGCCTTCATGTCAATTCTTATAGAGTCGTGTATAAGTTCTAATGCTTATTGTTGACTAGTTTATGGTTATAACCTAAATATGATAAAGCATGTGTTAATTCTTCAATGGTTACAGGTAATCTTTATTAGCTTATCTTCTTAGCACAACATTTTATATCAACTATAATATAATAAGGATTTGTATCTAGTTTTGAGTTATTTTATTTCAAGTTTATTGTAGTGATATGAATTTAGATTAATTATTATCAAAATACAATTTTTAAAATAAAATTTATAATCTATTGTGTAATAATATGTAATATTTTTTATATATTAATTAATTATAATTAAAGTAATAGTTAGAATCTCTTATTAACGGCATATGAAACTAATTTTCTATGTCTCTGAAATATTTATATGTGTAAGGAAGATTAAATATATTAGAAGTCCTTTTGAGAGCAATTGAGATTGATTTTGTTTTTTTCTGCAGTGTAGATATTTGTGAGAATATTAAAAGTTTACAACATATACGAATCACCCTTAGATTTTCTTTTACTATCGCATTCTCCATTTTGTTGTGGCATCCGATGTCATTATACTTATTCATGTCACCAAACTTTTCAAATTGTTACCTCAGTTATAAACTTCAATAAGGATATGCTTACATAATTTCACTTCAGGATTGCAAGACATAGATGCCACAACATTTCATATCAATTATACCAAAGATTTGTATATAGTTTTGATTTATTTAATTTTAAGTTTCTATGTTTGATATGGAGATGTGATGTTCCAGTAATGTGAATTTATATTAATTATTATCAAAATACTATTTTTTAAAATAAAATTTATAATATGTTGTGTAATAATATGTAAATATTTGTATATATTAATTAATTATAACTAGCAATTACACCACATGTTGCAAAAGAAACACCGTAAGGCAATAGCATAGGAAATATTAGCCTAGAAGAAATAAGATGGCAATAGCATAGGAAAGAGTAGCCTATAAAAAATAAGATGTTGCAGAGAAGGAGCCATCGTGAAGGAATGAAAGGAAATTTTTTCTCCCATGGAAGCAGGTCGTGGAGGTTTCAAAGAAATTGATGATAAGAGTTATCAACTAGAAAATCTTGTTATAGATTTTGAAATAGGCAATTGGGGTTGAAAACATATATGTAAACCAACATAATCTGTTTACATATATAACAAAAATTGTTATAGATATTGAAATAAGAAGTTCGGAGTGAAAATCCTTTGGTGATTAATAATCCTCTAAAAAAATCATGAATTGAGCATGTAACTCAAATAACATATTTTAAATACATTCAAGTACAATATATCTAGCATAGATGTAAATAAAGAGAATTTGTTTTAACAAAAATAGAGTTTACTCCAAGATCATCTACATATCTGAGCGCCAATTGCATGCTTATCAGAAATTGTATATGAAGAAAAATAGTCTTAGTATACAAGAAAGTGAATGTCATTTTAATATGGAGACATTTTTGGAAGGAGATATTGTTCTTTATGTTATGGTTTATTTTCTTAACTCCAAACTTGGTTTAGTATTTCTCTATATACATAAGAAAAAAAATACAAAGTAAATTCACAAATTTAAGTTATAGTTTTATATTTTATAATTACAAATCTAGTTTCTTATTAAAATATTTTACACATCATAGGTTATTCTAAATTGATCAAGAGTATAGAATTTTCAAGGTGTTTTTCTATGTTCACTGAAATTCCCATGAGGTCCATCACTATGTATGGGGTTCATTGCAACCTTGGATATATTTTGTGAGTTGTCATTTTTTGCTTGTGGCTACAACTTAGTTTTGGTTTTCACCTAGTTATCATGATTCAAAATTTTGTTATCATCTTAGATCCTTATAGCATTAGATTTATTTTGTGAGCTAATGTGATGTTTTGTTTGTCACAATGACTCAAAAATTAGTTATTAGACCACAATATTGACTTTCTTGTTGTTTGTTTTGTTTATGAACCCTTTAAAAGAACTAGAGGAACATTTGATTTTTACAGTGTGATCTCCCCAGCATGGGTGGGGGTTTCAAAAATTGGAGAGTAAATTGAGTGGTTATTGTTAGAAATTGTTGTATAAGATGAGAAATTTGGATGTTTTGTAGACAATATGGATGTCATAACAGATATATTTGTAGAAATTTTTAGTGTCTCTAGCCACCATGCATCTAATAGGAACTATTTCAACTTAGAATGTCAATAAATCACTGTGCGAATGATAACTTGTGACATCCCTAGCCATTTTCTTTGATTGTGGATCAAGTTATAAACTAATAACTTATGAAATCCCTGGCCATTTTCTCTGATTGTGGGTTACTTAAATTGTTGCTTCTGAAATTTTCTTTCATGATTTCAGGCTTTCAATGAAAGTATGTTTAACCTTATCTAATTTTGTGCAGGTAAGCTATTTTGAAAACACTTGGAAGGGTGCATATGCAAGCGAACACTTCTCCAGCCTTCACTAAATTTTCTCTTCTTCAGTTTACACAAGTATTTCCTCTGTGCTTAGGGCTTGGAAATTTCAGACTCCTGGCTTGGGTTTTTATTTTTCCTAAATGGTCGATGTTTATCTAGACTTGGTAACTCTTATATTTACCCCATGGATACACAAACAATGCGTGCCAACTTTGTTTTCTAGAGTTCTGCTATAGCTCTGTCGGTTTCTTGCATTAGAACTGATTCCATACTTTTAAGGGTGGTTGTCTCCACCTACCTAAATTTCCAGTTTATCTGGGTTTGTTCGAATGAACTTCTTGCAATACAGAATTGAAGTTTCGTAACTTAAAGAGTTTCTATGCCCTTATAATGGACTCTGTTTTTTTTAGTGTAAGCTTAAAACTGTGAGACGGTTACTTTCAGTTATAATTACTTTATATATTTATAGTAAATTGGTAACATTTCCAACTTGAGTTATTTAAAGTGTTATTCCAGATTTATCCCAAACCTTTCAAAGAGTTTTGCATTGGTTTATTTCTTGCATGTTCATATTTTCTCTAAACTGTCTGCAGATGTCTTATTCATTTATTCGAATGAATTGCAACGAATTTTGTTCTTTAATTTCCGGAAAGTTACAGTCTTACAAAATATATATCTGTAGCTTAGAAAATGTTTAATTCCTTTCCTACTTTCTTATTCTGATTGCAAGTTGTTGAGTTGTTTTCCACGGTCCTTCTATAATTCTTTGTAATGAAACTCATGAATGTTGTCAACAAGTTGGGTTTTACAGTAATAATTAACAGAATATACCACTGCTAATTTTCTTTCTATTGTTTCAATGTATACTGTAATAGTTGATCGGACCGATTGTGTTTTATTTTTTATTCTGTGTATATTTCACAAAAACTGGAACAAGAGTCTGGTACTTCGGGGCCACAGAGCTCTGGAATTCGTACAAAGTTCCTTACCCATCCATATCTAGCTTTCAGTTCTAGTTTTTCTCAGTTTGTACATTACACCACATCTACTATCTGTCTTCAAACATAATGTAAATTCATAACTTTCTGTAGGCATTGCACCTATTTTATACTATAACCAAAATTTATTTCCTACGTAGGTAAAATACTGCAATAACCAGGAAAATTTAAACAGTAATTAAGTAGAATCTTGAATACATTTACTCTTTCTAGTTTGTAAATCTTGAATAAATACATAACTATTAAATTTAATAGTTCTAATACAACTATTTCCACTTTTACTGATTGAAGACATTCTCAATAAATTTCTGAAAAATAAACAACATAAGTAGAAAGTCTCATTTTTTGTTTTACCAGTACTAATTCATTTCATCTACTATCAAAACTTCAGTAAAGATTACTTATATGTGAAGAACTGTGTTTTCCTCCCTACCATGTATGAGGCTATTACATCCTCATACCCCCCGTGCTCCACTCCTGAGCCAAGTAGAAGGAAACAGTGCTCGGAAGGGATCTCGGGACTCCGGTCCGATCCACCTTCCAGAAGTTTATAGGATAGCTAAGAGAATTTTCCACTTGGTTCCACCAGCTCGGGAATTCAATCTCTCTCTCCTTTATTCACTTTTGCAGCACATAAGTCAGAACCCTTCTTCCTCACAGGGATTTTGCTTTTATCCACAGAGGAAGAGTAACTGACCAAACTATTTCCCTTTAACTACTTCTCAGTTGGAATAAATTATTTTTACCATCATTCTTTCACTTATGGAACCAATTCCATAACAAATTCATTTAATCAAATTTAATCTCTGTTCATAATATATTGTTTTCAAAATAATAACGGTAAATGTATTAAAGTATTAACAATAAACTTAATCTTTGGTTAGCATTTAAGCCAGCTGTTACAACTTCCCCCCCTGGAAGTGAACACCGTCCTTGGTGTTCTCATTCTGCTCCAGTAAATGGTTCAGGGTATGCCTCCCGAACAAAGCCTTCATCTTCCCACGTAGCTTCATCCGGGCCAAAGTGCTTCCATTGCACTTAAACCTGGGTGATGGCTCGTTTCCAAAGCATGATTTCTCTCCAATCGATTATACATTGAGGCTCGACCAGAAACTCGTCATTCGATTTGACCTACAAACAATGAGCTTGGAATTATTTTATTCATAAATTTAACATTTCCAATCAAGTCAGGTATTCATATCCTACCTGAATACTCTACCAGTCAATTATGTGCTTTGGATCGTGAATGTATCGTTTCAATAACGATACGTGAAAGACATTGTGCACTCAGATATGGCTGGGAAAAGCCAATCGGTAAGCCACAGGTCCTACCCTTTCCAATCTTTGGAAGGGGCCGCAAAACCTGGGAGCCAACTTAGCACAGGAGGCCCATCTTAAGGTGTTTTTCTTTGGCTTAATCCTTACGTACACATGGTCCCCCACTTCAAACTCACGATAAGTTCTTTTCTTATCTGCATGCACTTTTTTCCTATCCTGAGATGCCTTCAAATTTTTCCAGATTTTTCTTACTTCTGTCTCCATTTCAGCTAACATGTCAAGTCCAATCATCAACTTGGTCTCTGGACTACTCCAATTAATAGGATTTCTGCAGTGTCGTCTGTACAAAGCTTCGAACAGACTCATCTTAAGAGATTCCTGCTAGCCATTATTATATGAAAACTCCACTAGGTGTAGATACTCTTCCCACCTAGTTGGTTGTTGCATGACATACATACGTAGCATATCTTCTAGAATCTGATTTACCCGCTCCGTTTGCCCGTCTGTATGTGGATGGTAAGCGGTGCTGAAATTAATTTGAGTTCCCAATCTTGTAAATAACGTCTCCTAGAATTTTGAAGTAAACTTCACATCCCTGTCAGATATGACTGTCTTTGGGATACCATGTAGTCTAAAGATCTCGTGCATAAATATGTCCGCTATCTGCACTATTTTATATGTGGACTGCACTGGTATAAAGTGTGTTGATTTACTTAATCGATCCACCACCACCCTTATGGAGTCATTATGTTTCCTTGACCTGGGTAATATAGTGATAAAGTCTAAGGATATCACCTCCCACTTCCACTCAGGTACCGGTATAGGCTGCATCAGACCAGTTGGGTGCCGGTGTTCCACTTTCACTTGCTTGCACTCTAAACACTTCTTCAAATATTTAGCAATATCTCTTCTCATACCTGGATAGAAATAAATTTTCCTTATTGTTGTTAACATCTTCTAATACCCGGGATTTCCAGAGTAGTTACTTCGGTGATACTCTTTTAGAATCAGCTCCTTTAATTCCAATTGATTTGGAATACAAATCCTTTCTTTAAAAGTTAGCATCCCATCTTGATTAATTTCATAATCAATAGGTTTTTCTAGTTTTATGAACTCTTCTGCTTGCTGCCACATAAACTAGTATTCGAGATCTTTCTCAGCTTCTGCTTTTATCTGGTCCAAAAATCTGCACTCAACCTGATTATAATATAGCTCATAAACATTATGCAATTTTCTACTTAATGCATCTACTACTCTATTCTCCTTACCCTTCACATGATGCATGTCAATGTCAAATTCGCTCAAGAAGGCAGTCCACCTTGCCTGGCGAGAATTAAGGTCAACTTGCTTAAAATAGTTGGTTAAGTTGCTATGATCAGTTTTGAGTACAAATCTTTTTCCAAGTAAGTAATGCCTCCATACATGGAGTGCATGCACTACTGCTATTAGCTCCAAATCATAAGCTGAGTATCGCTGCTCATGCTTCTTTAATTTTCATGATTCGTAAGCAACTAATTTACCCTCTTGTGATAGAATCGCCCCAGCTCCTTCATTGCACACATTTGTGCAAACTTAGAACTCTTTATTAGGATCAACTACCCTTAATATCAGAGTTGTAGTCAATAACTACTTCAGTTTTTCAAAACTGTTCTGACATTAGTTTGTCCATTTAAATATTTTTCCTTTTCTTTGTAAGGAAGTAATTGGAAAGGAAATTTTTGAAAAACCTTCAATAAAGCATCGATAATAACCGGCCAGCCCCATAAAATATCGGATATCTGCCATGCTTTGGGGTAATTTCCATTCCATAATCGTTCTGATTTTCTCTGGATCAACTGCAATACCCTCAGTAGAAATTACATGACCAAGGAAGTGTATTTCTTCCTTGAAGAAATCACACTTGCTGAACTTAGTGTATAACTGATGCTTCCTTAGCATTTCCAGCACTATCCGTAAGTTCTCTTTATGTTCTTCCACATTCTTGGAGTAAACTAAAATTTCGTCAATAAATATCAATACAAAATTATCCAGAAAAGGGTGAAATATACCATGCATCAGCCTCATAAATGTTGCTGGTGCATTCTTCAGTCCAAAAGGTAGCACTACAAACTCGTAATGTATGTACCTTGTACGAAAAGAAGTTTTATGTATGTCTTCATCCTTTATTCGGATCTGTTGGTATCCCAACCTTTGATCTATCTTTTTGAAAATATTGTTTCTCCCTTCACTTGATCAAACAGATCATCAATTCGTGGTAGTAGATATCTATTTTTAATAGTCAACTTATTAAGTTGGCGGTAATCCATGCACATATTCATGGTTCCATATTTCTTCTTCACAAACAACACAGGTGCGCCCCAAGGGGATACACTTGGTCGGATGTACCATTTATCAATTAATTCCTGTAACTACATCTTCAATTCAGTTAACTCAGGTACACTCATTCAATATGGTGTCCTAGAATGGGTGTGCCCCAGGTATCAATTCATTAGTAAAATCTATATCCCTTCTAGGTGGTAAGCCTGGTATTTCCTTTGGAAATACATCCATAAACTCCTGTACTATCGGAATATTTTCTAGCATTGGAGCCTTTTATTTGGAATTGGTAAAGCCCACCTGTATGGCATATAAATAGCATCCCTTCCTCATGCACTTTCTGATTTGAGATGCTGTAATTGGACGCAGCTGTAAAGGTTTCTTTATGCCTTGAATTTCCTGGCGGGTTCCATCTTACATTCTGTAGTAGATGATATTTTCTTTACAGTATACTAACATCCAGTGCTTCTCCAACCAGTCCATTCCAAGTAGCACATCATAAGAACTCAAAGGTAATATATTCAGATCCATAGTTAGCTTCTATTCACTAATTTCTAGTGCACAGTTCAGTATTTTGGCACTAAATTTCCTCTTTTCTCCCGTGGCTAACTATACCAACCATGGATTTTTGAATTTTTGACTTTGAAATTTAAAATTTTCTACTACTTTGGGACTTACATCGCTTAAACTTGCACCTGGGTCTACCAAAATAGAAACAGACTGAGATAGTAATTTACCTGCTAATTCTATCATTGTTGGTTGATAATCTGCCTGCCGATCTTCTAGGGTTGCGTAATTCTGGGTATATTTCTGGCTACATCACCCACTGTTGAAGCTTCTTGTAAATTAGTAACCACTTCACTTCTTCCTCGCTGTGGACAGTTTCTGTAATAGTGTGCTTCTCCACACCCCCAGCATTATAGCGGTGGCTTCTGATTTTGTGCTTGTTTCGGTTTGCTGGAAGCTTTTGTGGGTTTATCTTTTGCAGGCCACCTTATTCTTTGATGATTTCTTCCAAAAATTTTGCTAACTGAGCTTCTGGCAGCACTCTTGAAATTGTTGGTTCTATTTTTCTTGAAAACAAAACTACTCTTCTGTTCTTTCTTTGTCTGCCAGTTTTTTCCCTGCTCTCCTTTTGCTTTAGCTTGCTCGTAACACATTCTGGCCTTTCTGATTGCCTCATCCATAGGATTAGGATTTACAAACTCAATACGTTCCTTTATATGAATTGGAAAACTACTCAGAAACCTCTGTACGTTTGCCTTTTCATCCCTTAGATAAGGAACATAACGCAGTAAGGAGGTAAACTTAGTGATGTATTCATCCATCATCATTTGTCCCAGCTTTAAATCATGAAACTCCCTAGATTTTTCATCATAGAAGCGTTCAGTTAAGTATTTATCTTTAAAATACTGCTAAAACAAATCCCAAGTCACATCCTGGTCATCTATACTACGGAAATTTTTCACCTCCTCCCACCATAAGGTGCCTCTCTCCCTTAACTAATAAATAGCCAATCTGGCTTTAAGATTACTGTTGTATTCATACACTTGAAAATACTTATTCATGTTTATCAGCCATTCCTCAGCCACTTCCTCCTCTACTCCATCAAATGTAGAAAGCTTTATTTTTTTAAATTCACCTTGTCTCTTAACTTCTTTCTGATCCGATACATTATCTAACTACGCTCCATTGTAGTTTTTATTTATGTTACTCCGCTGAGATTGACTTATTTCCATTCTGTCATTGTCATGGTCTCTTGTATGTTTCTCATTTCCTTCCTGAAACTCCCTATCAGTGCTTGGATTCTCATTTCCTTGATTCTGATTGTCGGAGAGAATTTTTAATATCATCTCATGTTCTTTCATCAAACACGCATTATCATTTCACACCCTCTCCCTTTCCTCTTGTAATTTATATACTATAGTCAGCAGAATATGGGTTTGGTGATGTTGCTCCTCCAGCAGTCTGCTTGTTTTTTGGTGCTGATCCACACTTAGCTACACCCACATCTTCGGATTCATCTTTGATCGGGGTTGGGTTTCTTCGGTGTTCTGGGGTGGCTACTACATTTGACCTCTTCTCATATTGTCTCCTATTATAATTATCTTCTTTCTCTATGCATCAGTTTATACACAGTTTTAAAATGTTAGTTGACCCATAGGGTCCCAGCATGCAAACGCTGCACTGATACCACTTGTAACAGTCATCATTTACATCATAAAAAAAATTTACACGAGTTAAAACACTACACAAATTTCTTACTTGCATTCTCAATAAACATCTAACAAATCTACATAATTTAACTTGGCAATCATTTATACATCATATAATTGTCTATAATAATGTAACCATGACTGCACTTGGAACTTAAACAATAGATACCCATTTTCGCAAGTAAGACTGAGATTACACCATAGCCTATGGTTTCTCCACTCCACAAGGAGGTACTATGATTATTTGACATCTTTTATGACATGATTGCATTGTTTATTGAGTGAATTCCCATATGAATTAATGTTATAGTTCATTAGCACGGTATGGAAGCTATTAGGTGTCAAGGAAATTTAATTTTACTTAGAAAAATCCGCCTCCATGATGAAACACAGTATTGCACACTCGTAAATTTTTCCACCATTGATTTAATAACCCACGATCCAACAGTGAATGAATTCTTTAGGGTTTGGAAGGGTATTGACCTTGCCCTTGCTAACTAACTCCTTAGCATTTTCGACACTTTGATTTTTCCTTCCGGTGGAAAACCCTCAAACAGTCCTCCTCGGCCAGTAGCAGGTGATCACCTTGGCATCTTGCCTCCATTTCTCTGGGCTAGTAGTCGATTTCTTTTGTCGTCCGCTGGATTGATCCACAACTGGTTAAAATACTCCGCCGCCCTTCAGGTAGTCGTTCTTATAACGATGGGTAATTTCTGGAAATGGTTTATTCACTGTAAAGTTTGGATATTAATACCTTTTTTTCCTCCTCAGTCGTTAACAGGTTATAACTTCATTTTCTTTAACTGCAGGTTCAACAATCTTCCACTGCGTTGAATTCATCTTCCCATTTCTCTGTTGGGTCACCGTCAAGAGATTTTGTGAGGTCGAGTATTGGCATACGGTTGGTCTCGGCCTTTCTTGTTTTTATTTTGTTGTATATTTTTTTATCAACAATCTATCCATTCATGTACTCAGCCATCTTATACATTTCCTCTTCATTTCTCTTTTAGGTGGCGTAATCTCCTTTTCGGCCAGAACCTTGCCAGGTAGGTTAGGGTTACTTAAATTGTTGCTTCTAGACTTTTCCTTCATGATTTGAGGGTTTCAATGAAATTATACTTAACCTTATCTAATTTTGTGCAGGTAAGCTATTTTGAAAACACTTGGAAGGGTGCATCTGTAAGCGAACACTTCTCCGACCTTCACTAAATTTTCTCTTCTTCAGTTTACACAGGTATTTCCTCTATGCATAGGGCTTGGAAAGTTCGGACTCCTAGCTTGGGGTTTTTATTTCCTCAATGGTCGATGTCGAGCTAGGCTTGGTAGCCCTTGTATTTGCCCCATGGCTACGCAAACGATGCGTGCCAACTTTTTTTTCTAGAGCTCTGCTATAGCTCTGCCGGTTTCTTGCATTAGAATTGATTCCATACTTTTAAGAGTGGTTGTCTCCACCTACCTAAATTTCCATTTTATCTGGGTTTGTTCGAATGAACTTCTTGGAATACCAAATTGAAGTTTCATAACTTAAAGAGTTTTTATGCCCTTATAATGGGCTCTGTTTTTTTTTAATGTAAGCTTAAAATTGTGAGACGGTTACTTTGAGTTATACTTACTTTATATATTTTTAGTAAATTGATAACATTTCGAACTTGAGTTATTTAAAGTGTTATTCCAGATTTATCCCAAATCTTTCAAAGAGTTTTGCATTGGTTTATTTCTTGCATGTTCATATTTTCTCTAAACTGTCTGTGGATGTCTTATTCATTTATTCGAAGGAATTGCAATGAATTTGGTTCTTTAATTTCCGCAAAGTTACAGTCTTATAGAATATATATCTGTAGCTTAGAAAATGTTTAATTCATTTCCTACTTTCTTATTCTGGTTGCGAGTTGTTGAGTTGTTTTCCACAGTCCTTCTATAATTCTTTATAATGAAACTCATGAATGTTGTCGACAAGTTGGGGTTTACAGTAATAATTAACGGAATATACCACTACTAATTTTCTTTCACTATTTCAAGGTATACCATAACAGTTGACCCGACCGACTATGTTTTATTTTATAGTCTATGTATAGTTCACAAAAACTGGAACAAGAGTCCGGTACTCCGGGGCCACAGAGCTTTGTAATTTGGACAAAGTTCCTTATCCATCCATATCTAGTTTTCGGTTCCAGTTTTGCTCAGTTTGTACATTACACCACATCTACTATATATCTTCAAACAAAATGTAAATTCAAAACTGTCTGTAGGTATTGCACCTATTTTATACTATAACCAAAAGTTATTTCCTACGTAGGTAAAATAATGTAATAACTGGGAAAATTTAAACAGTACTTAAGTAGAGTTTCTACAGCAATACATTTACTCTTTCTAGTCTGTAAATCTTGAATAAATACATAACTATTAAATTTAATAGTCCTAATACAACTATTTCCACTTTTACTGATTGAAGACATTCTCAATAAATTTCCGAAAAATAAACAGCATAAGTACAGAGTCTCATTTTTTGTTTTACCAGTACTAATTCATTTCATCTACTATCAAAACTTAAATTAAGATTACTTATCTGTGAAGAATTGTGGTTTTCCTCCCCACCATGTATGAGGCTATTACGTCCTCATACCCCCTGTGCTCCACTCCTGAGCCAAGTAGAAGGAAACAGTGCTCAAAAGGGATCTCGGGACTCTAGTCCAATCCACCTTCCAGAAGTTTATAGGATAGCTGAGAGAATTTTCCACTTGGTTCCACCTGCTCAGGAATTCAATCTCTCTTTCTCCTTTCTTCACTTTTGTAGCACATAAGTCAGAACCCTTCTTCCTCACAGGGATTTTTCTTTTATCCATAGAGGAAGAGTAACTGACCAAACTATTTCCCTTTAACTACTTCTCAATTGGAATAAATTATTTTTACCATTAGTCTTTCACTTATGGAACCAATTCCATAATCAATTCATTAATCAAATTTAATCTTTTTTCATAATATATTGTTTTCAAAATAATAACAGTAAATGTCTTAAAAATAAACTTAATCTTTGGTTAGCATTTAAGCTAGTTGTTACAATTATATACTTATTTATAATTGAGATGAGAATAATGATTATTATGTCTATTAAGATTCATATGGTAAGTGGGAGATTATTCAAAATTCCTTAACAAATTATTTTTACGTTCAAAAAATGTTGAGAGAAGTATTCCAAGTTTATCATATTTTTATTGACTTAAAAAGTCAAGACGATTGATAGTGTGATTTTTTTTTTGAAAATTAGACTGAATGTGAGTAAAATATGAACAATTTAAGAGAATGGCTTTCATTTTCAACCCTCTTTGTTTAACTATGAAGCTCGATAATTTGCTCTTATTTTAACAATGCTCACTTTTCTCTTGACATTGAACAAGATAGACAAATATTTTTATTTTGTCTATTGAAATTGATAACCTCATAATATCTTAGTTTCTTTTTTCTCTCTAAGTCTTTATCACCTAACAATTCCTCCTAGAATTTTGAAGTAATAAAATTTTTTATATTATCCTTATTATGTGGAATACTCTCCTCTTTTATCCTCTATTGGACCACCCAAGACTAGGCATTCTTGCTCGAATTTTTGGCTAAATAGGAATCAATTTTAGGAAATCCTTGGCTACTATGTTGTTTGAATTCTTCCTATACACCAATATAGATCCATCTTAACCATGGATATATCAAGCATCGAGAGAGATGAACTCTTTTGATGCAAACTTATTTTAGAGTGCAAATTTCTAAAAATGATTTAAAATTCTAGAGATTTGATCCCTCTTGGTAATTTAAGATGGCTATATATATATATATATATATATATATATATATATATATATATATATATATTTCAATGTATAAATGTATTAAAATGTTAATTCAAATTGTTAAGTATAAAAATGGATTAATTGCCCTAAAAATCTTCATTAACACTTGGATTTTGTAAAATATTTTATTTGATCACAAACATATATATATATATATATATATATTTCAATGTATAAATGTATTAAAATGTTAATTCAAATTGTTAAGTATAAAAATGGATTAATTGCCCTAAAAATCTTCATTAACACTTGGATTTTGTAAAATATTTTATTTGATCACAAACATATATATATATATATATATATATATATATATATATATATATATTTCAATGTATAAATGTATTAAAATGTTAATTCAAATTGTTAAGTATAAAAATGGATTAATTGCCCTAAAAATCTTCATTAACACTTGGATTTTGTAAAATTTAAAATATTTTATTTGATCACAAACATTAAAATATTTTTTAATGAAGTACATTATTTTATTAAAAGTTTTTTTTATTGATATATTTTAAAATATATGTCAACATTATTTAACTATATATAATAAAATATTTTATTTATCACACATATTGAGTTTCTAAGATTCATAATTGAATATTCTTTTGTATTAAAGAGTAATTAAATTTGTTTATTTTCAATTACTTTTTTTTAGATATTAAATATTTTGTTATAGAAAACACTAATGTAATTTTTTATAATAATTTCTTTATTTAAAGTTTGATATTGAAATATATTAATTAGCATAGATATTTACGCTGTAAAGGGTCCCAATTTGAAAACAACTCCCCTCAACTGCCACCTGTACCATTATGTACAGTTGATTTTGATGTTAGACGATTGAAATAATATCTACCTTAGGATTGAATATTGTTATTAATCAGTTATTAATATCTACCTCAGAAAGTCGTTTTTAGGTCCTACAATATTGAGACAACACACAGAGAACGAGGCCAGGGTGTGGCATCTCCTGGACATTCCCAAAGATGCATAACGGTTGAAGCTCTTCAAAGCACTACAAGGAAAAGACCCTCAAGCGGATGTTTTGGAGGATCCCCACAGAAAAATACCCAATACATCTGTTTCTAATGAAGGTTACTAGATGAGGTTGGCGGGCGGAGGTTTTTGCGGATGTTTTCCTCTCGGTGCGCTTACCATTACACGTCGCCTCGGTGCTTTGGAACCGAGAAGGCACCGGTGCGGACCAAAAAATTGGCACACCGGACACCGTGCACTCCATACACACCCGCCCAGTGTGTCTTATTATTATATAGCACCGGTGCATCACAGATCTTCCTCGCCAGTGCATTATAAAACATCGCGCCAAAACTGAAACCACCCGGTGTGGTAGAAAGAAACCGCACCACTGCATCATAATACATCGCACCAAAACACAAACCAACAAGTGCATTTGTAAGAAATAGAACTGGTGTGCCTATAAACAATGCGCATCGGTAAAGGGTTAAATTTAAAAAAAATTACGACAAAATAACCCAGATTTTTCAGTTTGTGCTACCCCGAAATCTCAATTAATGTGTGCGCACTACCATAGAAATACATACTTCCGTGCGCACAAGACATTGGCACACCGGACAACTTGCGCGACATACACACACATCCGGGGCCTCCTATTACTGTAACGCACCGGTGCTTCATCACTCTTCCGCGCTGGTGCATCATAAAACACCGCACCAAAATAGAAACACGCTGGTGCATTCTTATCAAAGAGCATTGGTGCGCCGATAAACCGCATGCACTAGAATAGCGTTACATAAAAAAAAAATTAAGAACAAAAATCTGGTGCTTTACGATTATTTCACACTAGTGCGTTACAGATTTTTCGCCTCGGTGCATCATCAAAATTTCGTGCCGAAACTGAAACATCCCAGTGCGGTGTTAGGGAACCACCCCGGTGCATTATAAACAACGCACCAAATTTGACACAACCCGGTGTGGTTGTAGGTAAGCTACTGGTGCGCCTATAATATAAAGAGGGCTTGCGCACTGTGAATCGGGGTTAAATAAAAAAAAATTACGTGCCAAAAACTTTATTTTTCACTCTCTCTCTCTCGTTCCGTAGCTCTCACACCAAAGGCTACCCCCCCCCCCCCCCCTCGTCCGAGTCGCTCGACAAGTACTTACTGCGACCCATTGCACACACCGTTGCTCTACACCTGCCACCAATCTCCAAATTTTTGCATTTCAAAAAAAAATGGTGGGAAATTTTCTTTTGCAAATTTTACAGCCAATATGCCTCCTCAACGGCGAAATGTACAGGTATTTTTCTAGTTTTTCCATAATTAAGCCTTTTAGTGGATTAGAAATTGAAATAACCTTAAAAATAAACATTAAAAAAAAAAAATAAAAATCATATGCCGGATAAAACAAGTTGCTCGGTTTCGCACTGTATAGCGTTGTTGCTCGTAAAATTTGGCTGTGTCGCACCGCCACCGTCGCTAATGGTATCCGCACTTCCGCCTGCATGCACCAAATGTTTCCCTCAAATAATTTAAAATAAATAAATAAAATAAAAGCTCTGGGTAAGGCTCATTATCTAGGTGCACCGTTATCACCAGAATCGCTGCGTGTGTCACACCATCCGCCCGTGTGCGGCCGCCGCACCGCATTCTAGATTCTAAGAGGGTCAACGGTGTGGCCGGGTAAAAGACTGCACCGTCGACTATGCAATTTTCATGAAGTCGGTGCACTGACACGACTATACGCGTCGGGGCGTATATTTCAGCCAGCGCACCGCTATTTTGAACTTTGATAAAGTTAACGTTGCTTGAAAAATAGACAGCTGCACCTAGGCCGGTGTGTTGTATTTCATTAAGGGCACCGGGACCGATGCTCTACATTTTTAAGACGCACCAAGACCGGTGCGTGACTGTTTTTATGGCACACTGACTTGTCTGTTTGTTTTTTTTTCAAAAAAATAAATTAAAAATATATATGTGTGTGTGTGTGTGTGTATGTATGTATATTCCTAAATACATGTTTGTTTTAATATAAAAAAAAATATTTAATATGGCAATGATTCAGAGAGAAGAGGAGGAATAGCAGCAACAACAGGTTGAACAGTATGATATGATTCACCAATGGGAGGCCCGAGAGAGGGAGAGAGATGCATACCCTCACCCTATTACTGTAGATACCTAGGAGATCCTTAGGAAAGTAGGCCTCCTCAAGTTCTATGAGGAGGCTACTTCCCTAAAGGTCCATAGTGTGTTTTTTAGATATCCTATCCGCAGGTGGAATGCCCACCGACAGGCTTTCCAGGTTGGTCCTGACCAGTGGTACACACCCACTGAGGAGGATATTTATTTTATTACAGGACTATCGAGGAGAGGGGTGGATTTTCCCTCATTCCCAGACGTGCTAACTGGTTGTGTAGTAGGGAGTCAGTTATTTTACTCCCAGAGATACATTGGAGCACATGTATTGTCTCTTTCAGAGTTTTAGGTGCTCGGAGGTCAGTTACATATAGGTGCTTTTGGTAGACAGGACGTGCAATGCCTCTCTATTATCGCTTCGATCATTTCGCACAACACCAATGACGGGAAACGCATTAGTTGCTCGCTTTTATATTATGTTGATTCTTTAGTATAACAACCATGACTTGTCAGGTGGTCTGCCATTTTTTTGCGACAGTTTTGTACTACCTTAGATAGATGTCGTGCTCATGCACAAGGGAGGGTCAACTTCCCTTTTGCTTCAGAGTTGTTTTGTTTATTTTTTGAGATGTTTCCAAAGATGAGACCTAGTTTTGTTCGACAGCCTCATATGCCGATGTTGCAGGCTCGGATGCGCATGTAGGGGCAGATGATGCCCAAGAGGGGAGACACTATATTTCTAGCGAGGATATCACATGATTTGTTGGACTTACTAGCCAGCGTTGGCGGGCTGCATCCCTTCATTATGGTCCCATGTCCTTATGCTGGACTAGATTGGCGAGGGTGTCCCAACATCCTCTTCACTCCTGATGAGCCGCCAAATGATAGAGGTAATATTATTGTTTTATTTATATTTATTCTAACATGTTCTTTAACTTGTTTTTATTAAATTGTGTAATGAAATTGTCTAATTATTGTTGTGTACTTGTAAATATTTTGCAGACATTGGCTCTTTTGATGGCAAGGAGGTGACAGATCCACCACATGATCCAGGTGTGGATCCTGATGACGATCAGGACATGGTCGATGCTGACGATGATCATGATCAGGATGAGGCTGGTGCAGCAGAGAGACATGCTCCTGCTCATGGTGCACCGGCACCGCCTTTTGCTAGGCGCAGTCGACCTGAGACTAGATATAGGATGGAGTTGGGCAACCAACTTTGTGCATTGATTGTTGATGCGGGCATGAGGCCCGCTCATTACAGAGACATACAGGCCGATGATAGGTTGTTATGGATGTGGAGAGGCATGCCGCGTGACATGTACGGCCTGATGTGGCATGTCGTAGGAGCTACGACAGTTGTTACGCGACTGAGGAGGACTGTTTGTAGCTATAGGCATAGTCGAGCCGCGGCACGTGATGGACAGTCCGCGAGCAGCAACTCACATGCATCTCATGATCGTTCACCTCGCACAGCGCCTAATGAGCATGAGGCTCCACTAGTAGCATATAGCAGCGGTCATCATGGAGATGAGGTTGGACCATCGGCCACGTCCAGTCAGCAGCCTGCTGCAACATCCATCAGTACTAGTCATGATCATGAACAGGCGCCTAGACCATTGACCATCAAGGCTTCACTATTGACTGAGCAAGCCTCCACTACTACTGCTCATATTGATGTTGTACTACCACCAGTGGATGCATCCATCAGTACTAGTGATTATGATCATGAGCAGGCTCGACCATCGATTGTCGAGGCTACACCCAGCTTTACTAAGCAGACATCCACTTGTAGTACTACTATTGATGTTGTTATACTACCACCAATGCCTGATCTATGTCATTTATATTACAGTTGTATATTTTTAACATTACTCAGTTATATATATATATATGGTCCATGTATTTTATGTTCATGTTGCAGTTGTACTTAATTTTCATGTTGGTGATCATCATGATGTGGCGCATATTGTTAGGTCATGTTAGATATGTTCATTTAATGTTTAGCTTGCAGATAGATATGTATATGTGATAACATGAGTTATTTGACATATTGAGATGTATGTTTGATGTTTGTGTTGTGATGATCTTAATATATAATGTTAATTTGATGTTTGAATGTGTTTATTAGTCGAATATGATGTTTGTACGATGGTTATCATGATCGTGATGATGTTTATTAATTAATTTAATATTAAATGACCATGATATTTATTAAATATTATTTCGTGATTGTAACTGTAATTTAAATTTTAATTGTATGTAAAATTGTAAAATTGTATTTGTATTTGTACTTATTGTAATTTAAACTGTAATTCTATGTAAAATATTTATTAATGTAAAATTGTAATTGTAATTGTAATATTTAATTTATTATGAAATGATTGTAATTGTATATATGAAAATTTGTAAAACTGTAATTGTAATTCTAATTGTATGTAAAATTCTAAAATTGTAATTGTAATATTAATTGAATTGTATGTAAAATTGTAAATGTAATTGTATATGAAATTCTAAAATTGTAATTGTAATTTTAATTGAATTGTATGTAAAATATTTATAAAATCGTAATTGTAATTTTAAATGTAATTGTATGTAAAATTGTAAATGTAATTGTATGTAAAATTCTAAAATTGTAATTGTAATTTTAATTGAATTGTATGTAAAATATTTGTAAAATTGTAATTGTAATTGTAAATGTAATTCTTTGTAAAATTGTAAATGTAATTGTATATAAAATTCTAAAATTGTAATTGTATTTGTAATTGTAATTTTAATTGAATTGTATGTAAAATATTTGTAAAATTGTAATTGTAATTGTAAATATAATTCTATGTAAAATTGTAAATGTAATTGTATGTAAAATTAAAATTCTAATTCTAATTCTAATCATAATTCATGTATGTGAAATTAATGTAAAATTTTAATTTTAATTTTAATTCTAATTGTAATTGTATGTAAAATATTTGTAAAATTTTAATTGTATTAATGTGAAAATTTTAATTGTATTAATGTGAAATTATTTTATTAAAATATTTAAATTTGTAAATTTGCAAATAACTGTAAAATAACAAATCTAGAATAATACGAATTTTTGTAACATAATAAAGTTTAGAAAATAATGAAAATAAATTCATGTATTTTATAATTATCATTATTTTATTATGATCTTATATACAAAAAAAAGAACTTTATACAGTCTGGTGCGCTTATCATCCTAAGACGCACCGGTGCATCACAACTCTTCCGCACCGGTAACGAATAAACGCAAATAAAAAAAGCGCAAATCTATTTTCTTTAAGTGAAAAAAAAAACGGCAATTGAAAAATGGGTGGAAAAATATTTTCGAAAATCTAATTTCATAAAATAATTCTTTAAATACTAAACACTTTCCATTATTTCACTATTTTTGCTAGAATTTTTAGCCAGATATTTGCAGGAGACAAACCTGGAGCAAGAGAGTAGGACGGCACTGTGGAGCAGCGAAATACGTTCAAACAGAAGTACTCAGACAATCAAAAACCAAACCTCTGGTGATTCAAACCCTATATCATAGAATTTGAAACCATCTCATGATTAAATTTGATTTTTTTTTTTACTTTTTTTCTGCAGTTTTTTACTTTTTTTCTACAGTTTTATCCATTTTTACCCTAAACCCTTCATTTTTTTGTTTTTTCCCTTTCTTCTCCCTGTTTCTGTGATTTCAGAATTAGGGTTTTTTATTTTATATTAACATCCATCCCACGGGACGACTTGCATGGTGGGATCCCAATCCATTCGGCCATTGCATGAATTTTTGAAAAAATAGATTTTTCTTTATCGGTGTGCCCTGTGTACTATACCACACCAGTGCGCTGTATTATACAACGCACTGTGAAAGTACTATAGTAAAAAAAATGAAAACATTTTTTCTAAATTATCCATGCGTCAAATCTGAAATAGGGCACCGGTGCTCCATTTAACTAGGAAAGCACTGTACGATGTATTACACCGTTTTTGCGGTGCATTTATAATACCCCACGCACCCTTAAGACTATTACACTATTTTTTGTGGTGCGTTTACAATACCCAACACACCGTATGGTGCATTACTGTTTTGTTGTGCGTTGTTAATATCCCCACGCACTGGCGGCGGTGCAGACCTCGTGAAAGGCGCACCGGTGTCTTGAGATTTATTTTCTACCTGAAAAGTTGAGAATTTATTTATAAATATATTAATGAATGATATGGTACAGGTTTCATATTGATAAAGAAATGTCTGACAAGAGATCAAGTAACAAAAATACTGTTAACACATCAAGACAAGCAAAAAAAACAAGTTCTTTGTAAATTCTTTAAAAAAAATATTATTTGTGAACTATATGTAAGTTTAACTAATATGTATTGTTTATTGTATATCATGCAAAGCCACAAAATGATGAAGCTAGACATGATTATTTTTTATCTAGGACCAGAAGAGCGTAAACGTTTAATGGAAAAATTGCAAAAGGATGAATCAGGTGAATGAAAAAATACTATTGATCCAATATGAGTTTCTTTTCTTAATTATCATTAATAATATACTTAAAATTATTAGATAGCATGTGTCAAACAGTCTACTAATTCACATATGTTTAATGTTGTACAGGGACCAACAACTCAGAAAAGGAATGTTGTTCTAAGAAAAGAAAAAAATAGAACATGAAAATGAAAATCAATTGCTCCTTAGCTCATCTGGAGTGGTGCTGGAAGTTAACAAAAGGGGAAAAACTTTTACAAAAGTTTGAGGGATCTAGTGGAACGAATGTATAGACATTTTTTCCAACAACAACAACGTCCTTCAAATATAATATGTAATCATTGAATTTTTTGATCATTACGTACAATAAATAAACAAATTAGCATTAAATATTAATTTGCAAGAATTTTCTTGCAAAAAAGAAAAGAAAATGGAACCCATTCAGCACATAAAACAGGACGACAAGGAAGAAAATGGTTGATCTCTAAGTTTGTGAGTAATTGTTACTTCCTTATAACAACTTAACTAGATTTCATTTTTGTATTTTTTAAGTTGTTTTAAAAAAATCATCATTGAATGTCTTCAAACAGGTGCTAACATACAAAGAAGAACCATCAAACGAATTGATTGAAATTGGGTTAAATATGGGTTGTGAGTATATGTTGGCATATCAAAATTTAATTGTGGAATTTGTAAGCATCTATTGATCTTGTTTTACTTAGCTCTGTCTATAATTAATAGAACAAAAACATCTTTTATATTAAATATGTGATTTGTTATGGGGTATAAAACTTGCAGGAAACAAAGTATGGAACTGCGCCAACAGATGAAATTTTGAAAGATGGCATGGTACATGGTTTTGAAAGAATGTGTATAGTTTATGAGTCAATTGTTGCTATGGTACATCATTTTTCTTTTTGATTTACATTGATGTATATTATTTAATATTGGAATTTTCATTATTCTCACCAATGTATATACACTCATTTCAATTTATTTTTATGTTTGTAGATGGAAAGTGAAGAAGAAGAAAACAATCAACGCCGTGAACACAACATTCCTGAAAATAATCCAAGTCATGGAAGTAGCTCTAGCAGTGACAACAGTTCAAGCGAAGAATGATGATCACTATGTAGTTTGGATATCAAAGCAAGGCGATTTATTTTTGAAATATGTCCGTGAAATCAGACATTTTGTTTAATGTAATGGACATAGTGTCCCAATTGAAACACAAAGGGATACGAATAATTGTCCCATTTTGTATGATAAAAATTGTCTTATTCACACACACACACATATATATATATATATATATATATATATATATATATATATATATATATATATATATATATATATATATATATATAATAATAAAATATGTTTATAATTTATTCTATTACGTTCTGTAATTTATCATGTTAATTTTCTCATTTTTGTTCTCAAATGCACTAATAAAAATTTAATTCATGTGAATGTTGTTATAAGATATGTATGTGTCAACTTTTGATGAATAATGAATTTTAAAAAACCACGATAATTTTGATATGATATAACAAATTAATCCAAACAACACATTCAAATCCATTAACAAAAATGTAATTAATATGAATATTGTTATAAGATGTGTCGACTTTTGATGAATAATGAATTTAAAACAATCACCATAATTGCACTATCACAGGTCGATGTTTCTAAAAAAACAAAATGAAAACCGGAGCGTGTCGGTGGCACTGTAAACTAGTGCATTTATGTGTTGTTGTGTAGATTAATCCGTCTTGCGGAGCAAGACCGATCTCTCTAGTACTAAAAGTAACTAGCAACAAACAGCCAAGTATACTAATCTCTCTCTAAGCATACAAGATTCATAAAAATGCTATATAGGTGTAAGGCCTACCTTATGTCCAGCACTTGCTTGATCTCGTTGAAGTCCTTCCCATGCACTTGAAAGAACGTTCCTCGTGAATCTGCAATCACAAACAAGCAAAAAGATTACATAGCACCTGTATAGACATTATTATAAATCATACACATCATAATGATCAAGGAATTTATGAAATAAACCATGAATAGACAGTTTAATGAGAGAAATGAGTATATTTGTATTAACTTCAAATAAAAACCTTTACAACATGCCTTGATGTTGTACGGTCTTCACGAAATCGACGAGAATCTCTTCTTGTTGACAAGCATTGCCTCTTTGAACCAAAACGGAGATGAATGCTGAGTGATTTAACCTCACGAAGAAGTCTTGAATTAGCGAGTACGAATCTCAACAACATTTAACTGAAATATCTTCGCTACACTCCCTTTGAGGGCTACCCAAGGCCTCTTTATAGTGAGGAAAAGAGGAGGTTTTTCTGTTCCAAATATGAAGGGATATAATCCTCCTTCAAAAGGATTATCTCCTTACATCAAGGGGTTAGCTCCATAAGGTAAGGGATACATGAACCTTATCAAAGCGTATCCATTCATGAAAATTCCCATCTAGAATCTTCCAAGGTCATACAAAATCCACTTTTTGTCTTTAATTTCTAACCTTTTTGGGTTCTGATCCCGCCTTGCACGACACCAAGACGTGTGGTGTGGTTCATGAAACAAAGGTGAACTTTAGGTGCGGGAGGCTGCCGGGGGAAAATGAATAAGAAAGTGCGATACCAAAGTTTAGGAGACTTTTAGGAACTTTTCTCTGATTTTCAAGGCTTGACATGAGGAACTGATATGTTAGACTTGCAAAGGGAGAAGTATGAGTAATAATGAGCTCATGCACATAGAAGAATGTCAGGATGACAATTTTCAGTGTGGTGCCCATAAGTGCAAAGTCTGGAATAGATGAAGCAGAAGTCTGTCATATATGAAGAGTGCAGTACTTTATCATTTCAAAGATCATCCTGTGGACACCCCAGTTGGAACCTATAAAAACATTCAATGCAAAATATATACATATATATGTAATCACTGAGGTAGGCATTCCCATACTCAGATTAAAACTAACTAGAAACTAACTCAAATCGTTCTGATTCAGGAATGATTTTGAATACATCATAGTACAAATATATGGATCCACGGTATGGACGCGGCCATGTGTTTATAAATATCTCTTGTATAGATGACAACAAAACTCCTCGCAGCCTGGATGGTGGAAACTAGATCTAGGGTCTTGATTTCTGCTTCCTGAACTAGTACGATTCTATCCATGCAATTAAATGTGTTGAAGTCGAACATGGTAGAAACCACTTGATTACCAGTCAATGATGTGAACTGTTAACAAGTGTGAGAGAAACCACCAATAATGACAATGGCTCTCAAAGTACTCAGTACAATCCATGAAATTTGAATAAGTGATCTGAAGTCGAACATGTCCAGAATCATTCGTCGAAGATCTATGATGCAACTTTATCGTCGAAGGCGTAAACACATAAGTGAGGTATAAGATTTCAAAATCTTGTGATTTGCAGATCAACTTCCTAGATAATGAGTTGTCGTCGGTAGAAAGTGATCCGTCGTAGGCAAGCCCACAACATGAAATCATAGATCAAGTTTTGAAAATATGTTGGCAAGGACTGACTCAGGGATGGTCAAAATGGATGACAGATATTTTGCAGATGAATGGTTTATTTGAACTGTCCTCTTGAACACATAACGACACTGCAGATGGTTTGGTGACAATTGACCCAAAGCTAATACCCAAAAACCGGCTGAAGACTTTCAATGTGGTTTGATTAACTGTTAGGCAAAGGATTTCCCAACCCAGGTGAATGAAAGTGTCGTGTTCAAGAGTGGTTGACTGAATTTTCGAAAAATTTAAAATACAACAAACACGCCCATTTTTCTCTCTTTTCCCCCACCATTTCTGGCAAGTACCTCTTTATTTTTGACAAGCTTGAGGAGGATAAAATTTGCTTGGTTATAAGCTCATCCTTTGGATGAGTCCAACTTAGTTTAAAATTCGAACCCTAAGAAGGAGTGGTTCGTTCCTGTTGAAAATTAAACAGGTCCTTTACTGTTAAGTTTTAACGAGTCCAGTATAGGAGAAACTCGGTGTTTTTCAGTTTTAGGGAGTCAGAAGAAAAACTTAAGAAAAATCCATGGGTGTACTTTTTCGTAAATTTAGTCTCTCGAGCCCGAAAAAGGATAAAATAATGCGGGAGAGAACTCTATTGACCGTATTTAGTCAACGTATACCTTTTTCGTAAATAGTCCATTTCGGTCCGTAAAAGGGGTAAACTTATACTGAAGGGACGACTGTTCATTTACTTTAACGAGTTCGAATAGTCAAGTACTCGGCAATCTTTTCATATTTAGAGAGTCTGAAAAGGGCTTAAAAGAGGACTCCAAGGTTTCGCTTTTTCGTAAAAATTTTGAAAGAGTCCGAAAAAGTGATAAAAGTATGCTCTTTGTTGAAAAACGATCAGTTCACCTGAAAAATCCAGTTTCTACACAAAAACTTGAAACATTACACATACCTGTTTAAGATAAGTAAAAATGCTTTCAAAAATACCCTTTTTAAAGTGAAAAATAAATAAATTAAAAATTCATCCATTCGAAAAAACTTATAAAAAGGACTTTTTCAACTTCATTTTTACCGTTAAGTTTCAGAGTGAAAATTAAAAAGCTTTTGGGTAAGAAAGTTCCTGTGAAGATTCTGGAAAATTTGTCCGTTGGAATCGATAACCGTCAGTCCCAGGTAATCCACAACCTCTCTATCTTGTTTTTCATCCGTTTCAAATTTGTTTTTAGGCTTTAGTTTGAATTTTTGGGGCAAAAAATGGTTTGAAAATGCGCCCGCAGGGTCCGCAGGTGGGACACACATTACCTGCGGACCCCGACTTTTTCCTATAAGGAAAAATTCGTGGGTTCCGCACCCGGCACACATCCTGCGTGCGGACCTACACTCTGTTTACAAAGAGTGGGTGCGGTACCTGCGCGGTTGGATTTAAAACATTGATTTCTCATTTGTTTTCCAAAAATTTTCAAATAAGATTATTCTAACTTGCCTTTTTCTGTATTGTAGGATTGACAAGATGTTGATCTGGCGAGAACGTGAGCATGAGGAAGTGGATGAAGCCGTAATACTTCATTTTCCCACACAACGGGCATTAAAAGCATGTGGCTTGTACAAATTTTGGGCCATCTCAGGCATGAGGGCACAAGTAGAACTCTTGACATGGTTGGTGAACAGATGGAATGTGCAGGACCAGTGCTTCTTCATTGGTGGCCACCGGCTCGAAATTGAGCTGGAGGATATATATTTTTTGACTGGTTTGTCCAAGAGGGGCGAACAAGTTTCTTTGTTTGGGACTAGGCCAGGTGGCCAGTCTGTTGCTAGTCTCCAACTAGAATTCTGCAATGACCAGGAAAATCCTCGGGACAAACGGATTGACATAAAACACATCATCCATCCTGAATTGAAAGTTATTGCTTTTACTGTTACCAAACTGTGTGGGAGTGTTGCGCTTCATGTAGCTACTGGTTCCCAAATGCGTATTGCCATGGACTGTTTTCGCGACACCATCTTTAACTGGTGTGAAGATGTGTTGGCCAATGTAAAAGGCCAATTAACCAGAGCAAAAAATGGGAAACTAAATAACTTTGGATACGGATCCATTGTTGTCTCTTTTGCTCTGGAGAGGATCCCCATGTTATCTCCACAGAGTATTGCTGTTGATGCCGGTCGACCTCGAGAACCGAGAATGGTTTGTTGGTCCGCGTTGATGGCTCGTCATGCTATTGAGGGTACTAAGATTGTGCGATTTCCTCCTTCATATTTTCGTTGGTTAGATCACCAACTTTTTGTGATAGAAGTTTTTCCATATGCCGGGATAGATTTCCGCGGTGACAGAGAGATGGCTCTCCCAGCAGGGGAATAGTGGGATGAGTCAGGTATAATCATTTTTCAACGTTTGCTAAATTCTAATTTTTTTTTTAATTTTTTATCGTCTTTGAAAAATAATAACCAAAAGTTTTTTGAATACAGATGTGGGTCCACAAAGACCAGCTCATCTTCAACCTTACGAAAGAAGACAACCAATTGCACCCGCACCAGCCTTAGCAGGCCAATCAGCGGAGATTTTGACTGATTTAGAACATCATCTGGAGCGTTTGACTCTAGATATTCCAGAGACCAGCATAGATGACATTCCTCTCAGGCTGCAGAGATATGTGATTGGAGTTCCAGGACCTTTTAGGAGGTTCCTATGCAGGGTAGCCTGAGCAGTGGTTTCTTATCGTGATCACCATTAGTGATGGGATGATCGTGTAGACTCATATTTTTGACTTTTGTATTATCATTTTTGCCGATCATAAGGTTTTTCCAACCTATGATCGAAGACGATGTACATTTTTTGAAAACACTCCTATACTATGATATATCACTATTCGCCGGCTATCTGTGTACATATGTAAATGTTATTTTTTTTACTGCTTTGATTATTGAAAATGTCTATTTATCATACTAGAAGCAATTGAATCTGCTAATGTATTTAAATGTCTTGGAATATGCTGATATTCAATGTAATCAAATTCACGTTCCAAGAGACGAACTCTCAAAAACAACCATAACAATACTGGATTTCTAATGGTATAAACCCTGTTAAGTTGTAATACAACAAGTTCAGAATCCATCCTTACAATCAAACTCCAAATTCCAAATGATATGGATTCAAACAATAACTCAATCACTGCACTATACTCGGCAATGTTATTTGTTGTTTGACCAAGGCTTACCCCATGTATGGATACTAACTCGTCAGAGGGTGAATAGATAACCCAAGCTGCGGAAGAAATGTTCCATGTACTACGACAAGCACCATCAGCAAAACCAATGTAGGTTTGAAGAGACGTCGACATCTGCAATATCAAGAGTAAAACTCAGATAAGCAGGAATAGTGACAAAAGCACACTTCTAAACTAGGCACACTTTTCTAATCTAAAACACACCAGCAGTAAAGAAATCTAAACTAACAAAATCTCCACACCACATTAAGCATAATATCACTTTAGATAAAGCCCATTTCTGGGTTTATCCAAAGGGACACCGTCAAAATCTATCAACTCATAGGCCCCTTTTGCTAGCTTTCGTTTAACAATATAAGGACCATGCCACATAGGCACGAATTTTCCAGCTCCTAGCTTGTCGTTAGCTTGATCATAAAGTAAAACTAGGTCTCCTTCTGAAAAATTTCGAGGGGTCACACTTCTATCATACTGAGATTTTATCCTTTTAACATGAGCCTCGTTTGCTATTGCAGCATTTCGTCGATTCTCATCTAATTGGGCTAAGTACAAGAAACGTTTCTCCTCTTCAGACGTAGCTGGAAGTAATTCTACGGCTAATTTTAGTGACGGTATTTCGCATTCAATCGGTAACACGGCTTCCAAACCGAAAACCAGTTGAAAAGGAGTGAAACCTGTTGATGTCTTGACTGAGGTTCGATATGCCCAAAGTGCTGAAAATAACATGGAATGCCAATTCGTCTTGTGAATACCAATGATTCGTTTAATCATGGTGACTAAAACTTTGTTAATGGCTTCAACCAGACCATTGGCTTGCGGATAATACGGAGTGGAACTATCGTGGCGCAAGCCAAGCTGGTCTATCATTTCAGTCATCATGATGTTCCGAAAATGACTTCCATGATCCGTAATAATAGCTTGAGGAACACCGAACCTAGTAATTATATGATTAAATACGAATGTTGTAGCAGTCTTGCCGTCAGCTGAAAATGTAGGCATCGCCTCGGCCCATTTTGTAAAATAATCTACTGCTAAGATAATATAGGCATGCCCCCCGGCCGAGTGAGGGTTACATGTAATAAAATCGATACCCCATTTCGCAAAAGGACCAACAGCAATTATAGGGTGAAGAGGAGCGGGTGGCGCGCGCATTTTCCTATCAAAAATTTGACAGTTGTGGCATTTCCGAACCGCATAAATGCAATCTTTGAACAGCGTTGGCCAGAAATAACCTGCACGCAATATCTTTTGGGCTGTGGCATACCCAGACATATGACCGCCACATGCTCCAGAATGACAGTCATTTAACACCTTTTCAGCTTCTTCATGAGTTAGACAACGTCAGAAAACAGAATCTGCTCCACGTCGATAAAGTGTATCACCAATGATATTATACTGTTGGGATTGGAAGCGTATTTTCCATCGTTGAGTTCGTGAAATGTCAGGCCGAAAAGATTGGGTTTGGAGATAAACAATAATATCTCCATACCATGGATCAAGTGTATTGATGAGAAACAAAGATTCGTCCGCAATGGACTCTTCTGCCACTGTTTCAGTATCAGTAGAGGGGAAATCACACATCAGTTCCGCAAATACCAAAGATTTCTTTGCCTTGGATTTTTCAAATTCCAAGTCAAATTTCTGCAGGATAACTATCCATTTGGAATATTTGCCCCCTAGCAATTGTTTGGTCAAAATATACATCATAGGGTTGCAATTAGAAATTACCGTGGTTTTACGTAACAAGATGTAATGTCTAAAACGTTGGACAGCTTGGACAGCTGCCAAGGCCAATTTCTCCACATGTGTGTATTTGATTTCAGTCGGCTGCAGATTTCGACTAAGATAATAAATCACATGTTCATTGTGAGATTCATCTTCCTGAACTAGTACCATCCCAATAGTGGAATGAGAAGCAGCGAGGTACAAAATGTAATCTTGGTTGTAGTTGGGAGGATGCAATAACGGTGCATGGGTCAACGCGTGTTTAAGTGCATCAAAAGATCGCAGCGATCTCGTCCCAAAAGAACGGATTGTCCTGTTTCAACAACCGGGTAAAACCCTTTGTAAGCTCGGCATAGTTAGGAATAAATCTACATAAAAAGTTTGCTTTCCCCTGCAAACTTTGGAGTTGGCGTAAAGTCGAAGGAGGAGGCAATTTAAAAATGGCTTCGACCTTCGATGGATCGACGCGAATGCCTACTTTCGAGACAACAAATCCCAGTAATCAACCCGATTCTACGCAGAAAACACATTTATGTGGATTCAGCCGTATCCGATAATGCCCACATCTCATAAAAATTGCTTGTAAATGAGTGGGATGATCGACCCTACGTAATGAATGAGCAGGTAAATCATCGAGATATGGCTGGACAATGTGCTTAATGTCATGAAATGCGTAAGACATAGCCCGTTGAAAAGTTGCTCCAGCGTTATTTAGTCCAAAAGGTAGTTTACAATAAGCAAATGTTCCCCATGGACAAATAAAAGTTGTTTTGGGTTGATCTACAGGGAGTATGTTTATTTGATTGTAGCCGAAAAAGCCATCCATGAAGGAAAACAATTCACTGCCAGCACAATCATTGATTATTTGATCGATATAGGGAGTTAGATAATTATCTTTTGGACATGCTCGATTAATATCCCTATAATCGATACATACTCTTATCGTTCCTTGTTTTTTAGTCACAGGAACAATATTCGATACCCAATCCGTTAAGGGAATTGGATAAATGAATCCTGCTCGAAGTAATTTTTCAACTTCTTCTTTTATAGCAGCAACTTTTCTAGGATGAATTTGACGTAATCTTTGACGAACAGGTTTAGCATCTGGGTAAGTCTTAATTTCATGAACGACGATCGATGGATCAATTCCTGGCATTTCTTCATAAGACCAGGCAAACACGTCACGGAATTCTTGAAATAGGGCTTTATAAGTCCGAATTTCTTCATCTGTACAACAAGCACCTATATGAATGTTTTCAATTATTCCTGGTTTTATTGAAATGTCAATTGGAACCATTCTAGATATATTTTCCAAATTTAACTCAGAATCAGGATTTTGCAATGGATTCTGAGGTTCCTTGGCATATTCAGCAGTAAAAATTGAAGCGAAATCATCTTCAAAATGATCTAATTCAGGTAAAAATGAAGATCGGTGATGTAGATCTTCCCATGGTAAATCATCAACAGACAAAAACTCACGAATTTGCTGTACATCCTAGTATGCAATTTCAGCCTAGGGGTTGGAAAGTGACTGTACAGCCTAGTATGCAATTTCAAATGGACTCAAAGGCATCATGCCATCAAATGAATCTATCTTGGATTCAGAAGGTATGATCCAAGGATCATCAAACATAATAGTGTCTGATGAAATCATGTGAATATTTTCAGTAGAATGCGATACGTTAGGAGGAGGAAAGGAAAAATTTCCTAGTAAACCAGAATCTTTATCAAACCTACTCCAACATCCTTATAAGGGATATCCGTTTTACCAAAATGCTGGATTGTTTCTGTAGAGGCTGGGTCGGATGAAAAATAAGTTAACTGATCTATTGTCACGATCTTTCCTTGATATGGAAATTTTATGAGTCGAAAGACCGAAGAAACAACAGCAGTCATAGCATAGGACCAACTACGACCCAGAAGAAGGTTGTAATCTAGAGGGGCATCAACCACTTCCACATCTAGATTAAAAATTTTACCTTCGACCCCTATGGGTAAATCCTGCAAAATACCAAAAGGTTGAAAACCTCGACCATCAAAATCCTTTAGAATTGTCGGGGATTGGTTAAGTGTAGGAGATCCAAGCGATTTCCAACACTGAATCGACATAATACACGTTGAAGCCCCCTCATCAATCACAGTCTGAAAGATTGGTCTGTTTTTGACTAACACTGGAATCTGGAAAGCCATTTGGTGAGGAAGACGTGGTGTACTATTTTCTAAATCGAAGATTATAAGGTTAGAATCCTAAGCATCGACAGCCCCTATGGAAGACAATAATAATTTACGTTGTGCTGGACATGATTGCAGCACTTCCAAAGCCGACATTGCTGAAGGAGAAACAACTAAGTCTTCAACAATGTTGTAATTCTGAGCAGCTCTCGCATGTGAATTGAAAGCTGATTTACGAAGAACACCTTTAGCAGGCGGTTTGATTATCAAGTCTGGATTTTGTTTCTCGATCTGTAGCGGACCAGAAATAGGAGGAGTTGTAGTTGATGTATTTGCATTAGAAGACTCTACTTCTTTTCCATCAACAGAATTCTTAGAACCGTAATCTTGCGATCGCGTCGCAACCCTTACATGAGACATCATCATAATAGGCTCTTATAAAGTAGTCGAGGAAGAACCAATCATCTTACTATCTTGAATTGGAAAAGGATCCTTCAAGACAGCAGGTTGTTGTGATCCTTTAACGAATTGCGTAACTTCGTCTCGATATGGACATTCTTTCGTGAAATGATCTTGTTCACAAATGAAGCAAGGATAGTGAGGTTTATGTTTTTTGTCATTGGATTCATCTTTATCAGTTTTCTCTTTCGAATTCTTTTTGTTTTTGTTCCTCCCCTTCTTTTTACCACCGTATTTTGATTTTGTTGTAGATGTTTCAATGACACGAATATCGGCGGAAACTTCGGGAGAAGATTCTCCTTTCGGGGAATCAGGTAAAGTTATAATTGGAGAAGAATTCTTTGACGATTTCTTCTTACTTTTAGAATTAACTGTACCAATCAAACCGTCAGCGGCATGAGACCCTGAATGAGCAGCAACTATTTGACCTTGTTTTGGAAGGTCTGGGATTTTTTCATATAGAGTACCTGACTGCGTATAAACGAGGTCAAGGTACTGATCTTGAGAAATTACCTGCTCTTCAGTAACAACACCAGCCTTAGCTACATCTTCAGTGATCTTGGGTAACAATTATTTAACAAACCATTCTGCCAAAATTTGATCCGGAATATAAACTTTCACCAAACGTCTTCTACGTCGCCATTCATGAATATGATCAGAAATATACGTGGACGTAGATTGTTTTAGCGAAGTTAATAATTCTGTGCCGTTGTCGTATCTGACAGGAAACTGAAAATGAGTCAAGAAAGCAGTTGCTAACTGACTAAAATTATCAAACGAGCCTCGTGGCAACTCAATGTACCATTTGGCTGCAAGACCTATAAGGGTTCTCTGAAAAAGACATAAACGAATCGAATCATCAATAATTGAATTAGATGCACACCAAAGGTGATAATTCATAACATGATTCGATGGATCCTCTCCTGACTTACCTTCGAATTTTGGTATATCACTGGGCAACTTATGAGGCATTGGCGGCCAGTTTTGATAATAAAAAATTGGATCATTTGTAAGGCGCGTCAAATCAGGTAAGTCCAAAGTTGCGATGAACGGTAGTTGACGGTTAGGGTCGCGAAAACCTTGAGAAGCCAAAGCAGATCCGGGAGGCGGATACCCAGGATAACTAGGAATCGGATTTGCATTAGGTATTGTGTAACCTCCCAAATAACTAGGATGAACTGGACCATACTGAGGTTGTTGATAAGTATAACCAGGGTACGGTTGATACTGATAGCTTGGATTCTGTACATAGGGACCGAATTGCGGCTGTCCCTGGTACGGTTGATACGTAAATTGAGGTTGACTTGTAACAACTGTACTCGTACCGGCTTGTCCTGCAGGCATCTGAACTGTAGTCTGAATGGAAGGTCCTGACTGAGGTACAGAGACTTGAGGGATTTGCACAGATACAGGGATAGAAGAAGTCGGTGCTACAGATACTCCAGAAACGGGTGTGAAAGGTTGAATAGACGTTGCAGCAGTTACAGCAGTTTGAGGCGGAGTCTGAGGTGTACTAGGCCCAGCCTGCTGAACTGAACTAGGTGCAGGAGTTTGGATAACTGGCTGAACAGGTTGCTGGGTTGAACTAGAAACCAAAGGCTGGCCAGGTTGATAAGGCAACTGCACATTAGGCTGCAAAGGCTGTTGATATTGGGACGGATCCAACACCATAGTTCCGGGGTATTGTCCCATAGAAGGTTGAACGTAAGGACCAAAACCTGGTTGAATGTAGGGTTGATTAGTAAGTGGTAAATTTCTGGCTCCTTGAAAAGATGGTTGACCAGAAGGCTGTTGGTAACCTTGAATTGGGTACTAACCTTGAGGTTGATAACCCTGAGGCGCGTACTGAGGCTGGGGTTGATAAGGACCCTGAGGAGCATATTGTGCTTGGGGTTGACCTTGAGGAATGTACTGTCCTTGAGGTTGATAACCCTGAGGTATGTACTGTCCTTGGGGTTGCCCCCCAAAATAATATGATTCCACAGTTTGTCCTGGGAAAAAGCTACCTTGAGGTTGTGCCCCGGGTGGTAACTGACTACCTTGAGGTTGGCCCCCAGGCGGTAACTGACTACCCTGAGGTTGCCCCCCAGGCGGTAATTGAGTTCCCTGAGGTTTCCCCCCAGAAGGAAACTGACTGCCTTGAGTTTGAGGATTTGGAATATTACCAGACATCATAAAAATTTGTTCTGCATTCGACGTTTCAATTTTAAGTCCATCAAGACCAGATGATAACACGTTTTCGATGGGTTGAGGAGTTGCTCCCGAGAAAGTACCAGACAAAGACTGATATCCCGGAGGAACAGAAGGACCACCATGTAAAAATGATTCCGGCGTTTGAGAAAACATGGATGACTCTCCAGCCATAAAAGATGACGGATAATAACCTCTGGGTGTAGGATGAAATGGAATTCGAGGTGGATAAAAAGTAAGACCCGGATTCTCTAAAAAGTTCGTTAAAGAGAGATACCAAGGAATAGTTCGAATGGGGCTATAGAAAATAGATTCACGCTCCCTAAGATTTAACGATTGAGGGGAGTCGGGAAGAGATATGTCTTTGTCTGGATTCGTAAGTTCTTCAATAGAAATAAGTCCAGAGGGAAGATTGTCTGTAATAATATTTCTTACCCTAGGTGAACCTGGATCGCTAGAAGTTGGTGTGATAAATCCTGAGGATGTTTCTAACAAAGAAGATTCAGTTTCAGGTTCAGAGATTTCAGGTACGTCAGATAATTCACCAGAAGGAGAAATACTTTCAGTAACTTCAGAAACTGAAATCGGTTCTTGAATGTATTCTGTTGTAGGTATTTGATGATTAGGATGTATAACTATAGATGAACTTCCAATTTCTGTTGATCTAATTCTACTGCTACTGGATGCTACCAGAGCACGAAGCACTTCAAGTTGACTTAGTGAATATTCAGGGGGTTTCCCTTGTATTCTCCGGGATTGTCTCGGCAATTCCGCCACGATTAAAGATTATCTAATCACACGCAAACAAAGAAAAATTTCAATGAAAACACCTAAAGTCTCTAAGAAACAAACAATTGAATCATTCGCTTAAAAATATAAGAGTTCAAACCACACACAAACAGTAACTTTCCGTACTAAAAACACTAGTTGGTGATGAAATCCAACTTAGTAGAATTTTAACACGAAAAGGGCGGTTGGAACAGTTACCCCGACAACCTGCTTAATGAAACAGACCGGTGCAAGTTTCTCCACTATACCATCTCGAGTGAAGATAACCCTCCGGAGAGTCCAAGTGAGTCTAGCAGACGTCTGTTCCAGGTACAGTGGGATCTTCCCTCCACCGTCACCTTAGGAAAGAATCCTAAATATTATAGCCACTAAGGTTACCAACTAAAACAAATATACCTGGGGGAACAGTCTACGATCCGACACACACGCAAGGGCAGAGTAACAAAGCTCAATCCCCTTGAAGGCTCCTTGAAATAATCCAAGGTATACCGACAAGTGACCCCAGGCTCCTCGACAATGGTCTATCCGAGGTTTACCGTTGTTAATACGTGTATATCTTCTATCGTTCCCAATGAGGAAGGATTGATTACCTCACTGGTTCAAATATGATCACGTGCTTAACTCCTTTAAGAGGAGCTTCCCAGAGCATACATGCAACAATTGGAATTCTTCCTACCGCAAGATTTGTCTACTTGTTTGTTTTAGCTATCTTGGAGAGTTAATTACTCCCTACTCCAAGATACTAGCCTAAGCTATGTTGGTGATAAGAGCCCTAGAAATAAAAATATTACTAGATGAATTTTAATTAAGCGTTACTTTTAGGAACTGTTTCTTAAGTCAATGGGTGCAGAAATGAAACTTTGGATGATGTGAAGACTCGACTTCCAAAAAACACTAAAATGCACCTAGAATGATAATCAATCCTTTTTCTTTCAATGAACTTCTATCTAAAGAAAGAGTTGGAGAATGCAATTCTTTTAATAAACAATTCCTTCTTTAAACATGAAGAATAATTGAAAGAAAATACTTTGTCTTTTCCATAATGAGATAAATGATCAAAGCTCATAAGAAAAATCCTTTTCCTTTCCAAACTAGAAGCTACAAAACAATTTTCCTTCGAAAGAAAGCTACAAAAATTAAAACTACTCAAAACTACAAAATCTAATCTTGAGATCTAAAATCTAAATCGAGTAAAAACTTTAAGATTTTTTGAAGAATGTTTTCCTTAGTTGTTCAGAAAACTAAGAATCTATTCGTTCAGAATAACAAACAGATCAAAAACACTCAAAATATGTTTTTTTTTATAAAAATGAAATTCAAAACTTTCAATCAAGTTTTTTCAAAGACTTGCAAAGAAACAAAAAGGCTCAATTTCTTAATAAAGGATGTTTTCACAATCAGGTCAGATTCAAAAGACAAAAAGAGATCAATGTAATCTGAGATACTGCAAATTGTCGAAAGTTCGAATCGCTACAAAGACCAAGTGGAAAAAACAATCCAAACTGCAAAATCTTCTAGAAAATCATCAAAACATCAACACTGTTGGAGTTCATTCACAAAAAATTCTTGACAGAAACAATAATTAGTCTGGGCAGACACCAAAAGGCTAAATTCAAATAAAAATAAACTAGAGAAATAAATCTAAAGATTTTCTAAAATTTTTACAGGGTCCGCAGGCAACCGGTATTGACAAGTGCGGTCCCGCACTGTATTCTTTACAGAAAGTGCGAACCTGCCTGCACTGTCGAAGTAAGGCAGAGTGCGGTCCTAGGAAAAATTATAGAAAAACTTAAAATATTTCTAAATTTTCAAAAACAGGGAAAATCTAAATTACCCAGACAGATGTATCAATCAAAAATCAGGAAAAAATGTTTCCTCAAATCAAGAATAAAAGAGAACCAAAAACAACAAGTTCATCCCCAGCGGAGTCGCCATTTTGTTGTGTAGATTAATCCGTCTGGCGGACAAGACCGATCTCTCTAGTACTAAAAGTAACTAGCAACAAACAGCCAATTATACTAATCTCTCTCTAAGCATATAAGATTCATAAAAACACTATATAGGTGTAAGGCCTACCTTATGTCTAGCGCTTGCTTGATCTCGTTGAAGTCCTTCCCGTGCACTTGAAAGAACGTTCCTCGTGAATCTGCAGTCACAAACAAGAAAAAATATTACATAGCACCTGTATAGACATTATTATAAATCATACTCATCATAATGATCAAGGAATTTATGAAATAAACCATAAATAGACAGTTTAATGAGAGAAATGAGTATATTTGTATTAACTTCAAATAAAGAAAACCTTTACAACCTGTGCCTTGATGTTGTGGAGGTCTTCCCGGGGTCCGAAGCAGGAATCTCTTCTAATTTGACAAGAATTGCACTCTTTGAACCAAGACAGATAGAGATGAGTGATTTAACCTCACAGAAAGTCTTAGTTAACTGAGTCTGAGTCTCAACAGCATTTAACTTCAAATATCTTAAGCTTCCACTCCCTTTGAGGCTACCCAAGGCCTCTTTTTATAGTGGAAAAAAGAGGAGGTTTTTCTGTTCCAAATATGAAGGGATAGAATCCTCCTTCAAAGGGATTAGCTCCTTTCATCAAGGGGTTAGCTCCATCAAGTGAGGGATGCATGAACCTTCTCAAAGCGTATCCATTCCCGAAAATTCCCATCTAGAATCTTCTAGAATTCATCTAAAATCCACTTTTTATCTTTACTTTCTCGCCTTTTTGAGTTTTACAGAGGTCCGCACCCATAACACAAAGAACGTGCGGTATGGTTCCGCAGGCAAGCTGAACTTTAGGTGCGGGACCGCAGGAAATGAATAGAGAAAGTGCGATACCAATGTTTAGGGGATTTTTAGGAACTTTTCTCTGATTTTGAAAGCTTGACATGAGGAGCTGATATGTTAGACTTGCAAAAGGAGGAAGTATGAGTAATAATGAGCTCATACTCATAGTAAAATGTCAGGATGACAGTTTTTAGTGTAACATGTGTCTATACACACTGGTGCGTTTATGATCTATGGGCACCGCACAAATACCGATACCAGTTATAAATATCAGTGCGTTTGTGTGATACTGCGTACTGGGGCGTTTATGTATCTATAAGCACTGGTGCATTTGTACGATCCATATGCACTGCATGAATACTGATACCAATTATAAATCTCGATGCCTTTCTGTGATATGGCACAATGGTGCATCATAAAGGTATATGCACCGGTGCATTGATACGACCTATGGGCACTGCTCAAATCCAAAGACCAATTAGAACGGCCCCGTGAGTTGTATCACCAACACTATGCCCGATGTTGTTTTATACCTTAACGGCTCGGTGCATTCTCCTTAGACCACCCCAGCGCGCCGTGTACATGTACGCACCGATGCGTTAAAGCCAGAGTAGCGCACTGATGAAAAATCATCCGTAATAACCTCCAGCCGCCCATTTTTTTTAGTTGTGTCGAATTTCCATTAAAACCTCCGTTCCCAGAAATGGATGTGGTAGCATTTTTTTTTTTGACAATTTTGGCCAATTTTATAACACTTAAAACCTCCTTTATAACCTCCGCTAGAAGGTCTTTTCCTTGTAGTGAAGCGGAGTTGTTAGAAGGAGGCAATTTCGACATTGTCGTCTCCAGATGCTTTGAATGAAATGAATATATTCCAAACTCGTCTACCCAGCAGACACCCCGCAATCTTGAAGCCCATCGCCCACTAGCTGCAGCAAATGGTGAGGAAATATGGTTCCTCGCAGCACGCGTACATGATTTCAGAGGTATGTGATGGGCTAGATCTCCAGCGTTTTATTGAAGCCCGTGGCATTGTTCCCGAAATACTAGCAGCCAGAATCATCCAATCTCTTGTCCAATCGCTTCAATACTGCCACTCATGCAAAATCAGTCACAAAGACATAAATAACAATGTTACCGATGAAATAGGTAACCGCAATGTTACCTACTTTTTTTTGGTAGCATAAAAAGCACCCGATTTTGAAAAGTGGTGATGCAGAATCACCATTTTTTTTTTTGGTGCACATTTTTGACATTCTAAAATTTTTATTTATGAAGTATGAATATTTGTTTTAAAATGTTAGTGATTTTCATGCTAATTTTGAAATGTATTGATGCAGCATCAAATTTTTTTTTTTTTTTTTTTTTTAAGTGGTGATTTTCATGCTAATTTTGAAACGTATTGATGCTGCATCAACCTTTTTTTTTTAGAGCAGTGATTTTCATGCTAATTTTGAAACGTATTGATGCTGCATCAACCTTTTTTTTTTAGAGCAGTGATTTTCATGCTAATTTTGAAACGTATTGATGTTGCATCAACCTTTTTTTTTTAGAGTGGTGATTTTCATGTTGGTAATAAAACACAAAACTTAGATTAAAAAAAATATATAAAAACAATAAAAAAACCAATAAAAATGTAAAAAAAAAACAAAAATAGCTCATAAAAATAAAAAATTTAAACAAAAATAAATAAAAAAACAAAAATATTTGAAAATTATATCAAAGGAAATGACAAAATTTGAAGAAAAAAAACACATAATTTAAAGAAAAAAAACAAAAATTGACCAAAAAATTTAAAAAAAAAAAAAAAATCAAAAACATTTTTTTCCAACTTATTAAAAAAAACAATATATTAAAATATATATATATATATATATTTTTTAAAAAAATATAATAAAATAATTAAAATTACAAAATTAAAATTTAGAAAAAAAAAAAAAAAAAAAAAAATTTAAATTTAAAAATTTAAATTAAAAAAAATAATAATAATAAGGAAAAAAATACAAATTTTAAAATTTACAAAAGAAACAAATTAAAAAAAAAAAACAATTAAAATTGAAAAAGAAAAAGAAAATTAAAAAAAAAAAGAAAAAAAAGAAAAAAAAGAAGAAGCTATCATTAAAAAACAAAAAAAATGAAAAAAACTACGTGCAAATAATTAAAAAACAAACATACATAAATTTAGTGCTTTTTTTTTTTAAAATGAAACCATTTATAGATTTTAAAAATGAAAAACTAAATAAACGAAAAAATTAAGAAAAACAATTAAATTAAATTAAAATTTAAAAATTTTAATAAATAAATTTTAAATTTTAAATTTAAAAAAATAATTATTCTATAATATTAAATAAAAAAAAAATTAAACAAATTGAATTTAAAATAAAAAAATTGAATTAAAAAAATAATTTTAAATTTTTTGAAATTCAAATTTTTTTTTTTTTTAAATCAAATTAAAATAAAAATATTAAAAATTAAAAAAAATTAAAAAATAAAAATAAAATCAAATAAAAAATAGATGTAAGTATATATTTAAAAAAAAAAAAAAAAAAAAGAATTTTACTTCAAATAAAAATATTAAATTAAAAAAAAAATTTATTTTTTGAAAAAAAAAATTTATTTTTTCAAATTAAAAAAAAAAAAAAATTTAAAAAGAAACAATTAAAAAAAAAATTAAAAAAAAAACAATTAAAAAAAAATTTAAAAAAAATCAATTAAAAAAAAAAAAACAATTAAAAATTTTTTTTTTAAAAAAAATCAATTAAAAAAAAAATTAAAAAAAAACATTTATTGATTTTTTAATTTTTTTTTTTAATTGATTTTTTTTTTAAATTTTTTTTTTAATTGTTTTTTTTTAAAATTTTTTTTTTAATTGATTTTTTTTTTAAATTTTTTTTTTAATTGTTTTTTTTTTAAAAATTTTTTTTTTAATTGATTTTTTTTTTTAATTTTTTAATTTTTTGTTTTAAATTTATTATTATTATTATTATTTTTAATAATTTTTATTAAATTTCGCCCATTTTTTTTATTTAATTGATTTTTTTTTTTTTTTTTAATTTCATAATTTTTCATTGTTATTAACTTTTACTTTTAGTTTTTTAATATAATTTTATAAAATTCAATAAATTTTTTATATTTTTTTTTAATTTATTTCGATTTAATCCACTTTTAATTGATTTTTAAAGTTTTTAAAGTTTTCGTTTAACAATATATATATATATTTTTCTTTTATATTTAAAATTTATTTTTTCTTTCAAAATTTATTTGTTTATTCATTTATTTATTAAAATTTAATATTTTTGTTTTTAAATTTAATTTGTTATTTTAATATTAACCTCTTTTTTTTTTAATTTAATAAAATTTGATGTATATACCTATTTTAATTTAAGTTCATATATATATTTTATTTTTTATAATTTAAATTTAATTTATTTTTTATAGTTTATTTGATTTTTTAATATATATTGTTTTAAATTTGATATTTTCATTGTATTTTATTTTTATTTTTTATTTTTAATTATTTTTTTTTTTTTTCCTTTTAATTTGAATAGTGTTTTTTTTTTTAATTTTGAATTTTTAAATTTATTAAAATTTAATATATTTCCTTAAATTTAATTATTTGTTTTAAATTTTTTTTTTTTTTTTTAAATTTAATAAGCATTTTCTTTTTCTTTTTTAAATTTAATTTCTATATTTTATTTTTTATAATTTCCTTCTTTTTTCAACTTGTTTTTTTTTTTAAATTTAATATTTGTATTTTGTTTTTATTTTTATTTTTTAATTTCTATATTTTTTTAAATTTTAATCTTTTTTTTTTTTTGGTTTATTTTTTAAATTTTTTTTCCTTAAATTTTAGGTTTTTTTTAATGATTGAATTAAAATTTTTACTTTGTTTTTATTTTTATTTTTTTTATCTTCATATATTTTTAAATTTTAAACTTTTAAATGTTTTTATTTTTTAAATTTATTTTTTTTCTTAAATTTTAGGTTTTTTTTTAATGTTTGAATTTTAAAAGTTAAAAAATGTTACTTCTATTTTTTAAAATGCCAAAAGTATGACACAATTTTTTTTTTTGTTATTCCAGCATCAACTGGTTTTGTTTTGAGGGTGTTTTTTCAATCTTTTTTTCAAGAAACAATTTTGTTTTTACCATAATTTTATAAAATGTTGAAATTTGACCTTAAAAAAAAACGAAGTGCGTTCTGGAAGACACACTTTTTTTTTGGGGTGTTTTTTCAATCCTTTTTTCAACAAACAATTTTGTTTTTAGCATAATTTTAGAAAATGTTGAAATTTGACCTTAAAAAAAAAACAAGTGCGTTCTGGAAGACACTTTTTTTTTTTTTGGTGTTTTTTCATGTTTTTTGAGAGTTTTTGGGCTAGAGTTCCCGTTTTGAGGTCAGGTTACCTATTTCATCGGTAATAGTGTTAAATCCGTCGAGTATTTTTATTATAAATACTACAAACAATGCACGCCCCTGTACACGGGTTTTTAAACTTGGGAATTTTGATAGGTCAATTTGGAATGATACCTTGCAGAATTTTTCTTGATGATTTATTTGTAAATTTTGAAATTCTTTGTAGTGCATTGATGGATTATTTATATTTGCAAGTCGGAAAAATGTACTCATCAAAATGGATAACGTGGGGACATGTTATATTCTACTCCAAAGATGTTGGGTGGAATTTGGTACTTGTACGAGGTTGATATATGGAGCGCAAGAGAGGTGTTGTACCGTATTAACATTTTAATCCATTTATATTGCAATTTCATAGAAGTCCCCGATTTATCAAGGGACGTTTTCAAAGTCCCCAAAAAGTCCCCGAATTATTTAGGGACGACTAGGGGACAAACTTGAAGTCCCCAAGTCCCCGATGGAGTCCCCAACAAATCCGGAACATTTCCGATGAGTTCCAAAGTCCCCGGAACACCAGAACGAAGAGAACAACATGAAATTATGGCGAAGACGAGTCCCCGTGCAACATAGCATTTTTCCCTTCTGTTAGTTTTGGCTTTGTATTAGTTTTGGCCAAGCTATTATTAATATATATAGCTATTTTTCAATCTTAACAGTAAGCATATCGCCCTATGTTTACTTCCAAGATAAAGAACTTGTAAATTAACAGTCACCTATTTTCGTGGTTAATTGCATTCTGAAATAGTTTTACATTAATTTATAATTTCATTTACAAATAGGATCTCATCTCATTTTATAAACACTATTGATTTTGGAATTTCTTTTTTATAACTATATCTATTTTGAGCCATTTACGCAATGTTTTGGACTTTTTCATTTATTGTAATATAAATTTGTACATGTTATATCATATATTTGTATTTTTTAACAATAATTAGAGTACTATATTTCATTTTTTAATTCTAATTTCTGAATGTAATATATAAATTAGACTTATTCTTTATATCTTAATTTATTAATGGGAAATAATTAGACTTTTTGTTTTCATGTTTACATGATATTTAGGTTGTGTAATTTCCATTTGATATGTAGATCTAATTTACTAAATTAGTTATAGTTTATTTTTAATGTAATCTAGTGTAAAATTAGTTTAATTTAATATAAGATAACCATAGTTTAGATTAGGAATTACTTTTCAAAATCTAGTGTGAAATCAGTTTAATTTAATATAAGATAACCATAGTTTAAATTAGGAATTACTTTTTCCCAGATTCAATCATTTACAATTAGTTTAATTTAATATAAGATAATCATAGTTTAGATTAGGAATTACTTTTTCTGAGATTTAATCATTCGCAAAAAGAAAGGATTATAGGTTAACTGAGCCTATAAACCCACTAGGGGTGACTAATCCAAATAGTTTGGGTTGTTAAATATCCTTGATTCCAATCACTTTCTCCTTGTTGCCTAAGGTAAGTAAAAACCGCGTCAACAAAATATTACAATATTTTTTTCTACTAAATCGACATTTAAATATTTACACTTATTTATAGACAGTACAACTCATTTAAATTGTAAAGCACCTTTTAATATGGTAATAATAATCTTCCCAATCAGAAATTGTAAAATATCTATGAACAAAATTAAAAAATAGTTTAGTGTCAAAAAAAAAGCTGTTTTTAAATATTGATTACATTTTTATATGCACAAGTTTAAAGATTTACCTCTTTAATCGTTTTCAATACTTAGTGTTAAAATTTGGTTACGTAATTATTGTTCAAAACTCAAATTAATTTTTGAAGATGTCTAGTAAGTTTTAACGTTTTCATTTTTTTTTTGCCACTTTTTTTTTTTTTTTTTTTTTTGTTATTAATAAGAGTGGGTTGTAAAGAGTCTTATGCAATTAAAAATACTAGTTTCGTGTATAAAAACCAATTTTAAACAAAATTCATTTTAAATATTGGAATTGGAATTATTTTTGTAAATATTTTGTAAAATAGTATGAGGTTTTCGTTTGATCACTCAAATAAGATTGACCACAAAAGTAGTAGGTGTAATTGAGTTAGTAGTTATAATGGTATTGGAGAGAATTTACTTGTATCATATGATTGCAAGGCAAATTCATTATATATATATATATATATTCAATTTTTTTTCTTTCTTAGTTTTAATTGTTGGAATTCGATTATATAATTATGGGTGAATATGTATAACTCAAATCTCATTTCTTTTGAAAGTTAAATTTCTATTACATACCATTTTCAAATTACATCTCTAGTTCATCAAGATTTACAACACGCCCATAAGATAGGGCCATTGGCCATAAGCAATATCTAAATCTAGTCTATATTGACAAAAGCAGTACATTAACAACAACTCTTATTTTGGAACCCATCATGATCACGAGTGTTTTCTAAGTTCTTTTGTCTTCTTTCATACAGTGATCCATTGTGAGGGCTTGTCTAGAACCGTTGTCATGGAGAGAATTGTTTCCTTTTCTTGGGAGATATCTACATCTGGAGGGTCTTCAACATTGGTTACTTCCTTATCACTATCTGAATGGTAATTGAGCCTTATAATTGTTATATGTTTCCATTTGAATTATAAGCTTTGACATCAATCTCTTGTCTTTTTCATTCATAACTATGATCCTTTGTTTAATATAATTCAAGCTTCGGGAAAAATTGATTCATTCTCATAATATCACCTTCGATAAAAGCTATTTTATTTATAAAATGAGTTATTAATACGTTGGTTGAAGACTTTATCATAAACAGGGGTTATGAGGGCTTGTTGAAGATGGATGGAAGTTGACAGTAATCGAGACTATATGTGGAATTTAAGCAAGGTCGCCTCTAAACTAAGGATTTGGTTGCAAACATTCTCTGTTTCTTCGCCTGAATATATCGAACTTATCTTAATTAAGAAAGAATGATATAAGTCATCACGTGCTCAAAATTATGATAAAAAATCAAAGTTTTCATATCGGCGTGCAACTTGAACGACCACATAGATATCGTCATTCTAAATCCTTCGCAACTTGTTTCGCAGAAAACCGACACCATATCCTCCCAGAAACGTGTTATGTCCACTTTGTCAAACAGGGAAAATTTTGAAAACAAATTTGTAGGGACATCCCAGTCAACAATCCGTACTACTGATTGGGCATGCACAGTGGCATGTTGACTAGTGAACGAAATTTTCTTCAACCTATAGTTTGGTGCCAATTGGCACGATGGTATTGGCTCGTTTGTGGTAGTTTTTGATTGGTGGTTTGGTGGCAAACCACAGGTTGCCACTTGGCCTAGCCAGGGGCCACCAAAATTTTTGGTTAAGTCTGAATGGAACAAGCAGGGGTCGAACCTGTGACCAACTAACACCAAGCACCAAGACAAACCATCGCGCCACGCACATGAGACTTAACATATATGGTAATGCATATGTTTTTTTATTAAAGTTGATTTCACGTTTGGGGGAAGGGGTCGGGATCTAGCCCCAACCCTGGTCATCGCCGAAGGCGGGACCACGGGCGGGAGGCCAGCCCTGTGCCCCCACTCTTAACCATTAACATATAACGTTGTCGACGGTGCTTGTCACCATGCCAGAGCCGAGAACCGCCAGCCTGAGTTGGGAACCACAAAGCCCTAACCACCAATGTTAACTGCCAACGGAGACCACGACTCCGCCACATGTGCCCACGTCCCGAGGTTAAGTCCAGAAGTTAGCATTAACCGCCGACGCATTTATATATAAAAAAAATTATTAAACCATATTGTATATGGTTAGAAATCAGGATTTTAAGCTTGAGTGGGAAAATTAGCGCGACAACAATTTCACCTAATTTTCAACAAAATCAGCACTTAGCTGGATTCTGGGTGGATTTGTAGGACGGTGCCAGATTTTGTGGAAAAAGTGGAACGAATAGTGGAGCAACTAGGGGAACTCATAACGTCTCCATTTTTTGGCCAAATTCGATGTAGAAAGAGGCTAGACATGCATTTTTGGGCATTCTAAAACTGTTGGAACAAGTTTCAGAGATGTTTAAGCATTGTATACACATGTAATCACACTTTTGAGCATAGTAGAAGAGGGTCAAGCCATTGGAAGCTGGACCAAGATGACGTAGCTCAGGTAGGATGAAATCCTTCATCATATTGTGTTGTGTGACTATTTATGGTGATGTTCATGTCTGTTAGATGTTGTTGTTCAGTATTTTATTTATGTTATTTTTCTCATTAAATTCACAAAAAAATACATAAAAACTCATGTTAAACTTCTAATTAACCTCATCATCCTCAAGCACTTTCCTTAAATTCTGAATTGGATCTTAGCACATGAATATTAATATTCACATTCAGATCAAGTTAGTATCAAAACACTAGGTTTACTTGTGCAAGAAGGATTTTTTTTTTTTTAAATGTTTAAATGCTTACAAGGTTGAAGCTCAAGACAGGAGATGGCAAGATTGTGGGTGCAGGTTCTCTAATTAGAGCCAGAAGAAGGAGGTTACAGTTGCCACAAATTCTACCACAAGAGTCACCTCCAGTTGCAGTAGAAGCTTCAGTAAGCATGTCTCATGAAGGAGGAATTGATAACATGTCATAGGATGAGAGGCTTTTAGGAAGGCTTTATTTGACATTACAGAGATGGTGATGCTCCTCTATGAAGAGAGGAACACAAGGTTGCAGGGAGAAAGCTCCAGGCCTCCAAGAGGAGAGGGTTCTCCAGGAGGAGGAGGTAATGGAAATAGTGATAAGCCACCATCATCCTCACCACCATCTTCACCTTCATATTCATCCTCTTCCACTACTACAACCCTTACACATACTCATCAACCTACCTCAAAAGGAATTCGTAAACAACCCTTGTTAAAAATTTATATTAAATTTGAGCTACCTCTGTATAATGGTGTAGTGAATGCAGAGAAATCGAATAATCAGATTCATCAGTTGGAGATCTATTTCAGAATTCAAAACCTTCAAGATGATGATACAAAGATATAGCTAGCTTCCTTGCAATTGGAGGGTGCAACATTAGTATGGTGGGAAGCCAAGACTCAAGATGAGATAAATAAAAATGGCAAGATATCACTCTCTTGGCCTAATTTCATTATTGCAATTAAAAGTAAATTTTACCCTATAGCATATATGCAAAAATCCATCATGAATTTACAGAACTTCAAACAACTTAATGGTCAAAGTGTGCAAGATTACACCCAAGAATTTAGAAAAATAGCTCTTATGTTAGGTGCTGATTTGCGTTCACAAGATACATTGTTGAAGTATATAGGGGGTTTACATAGCTACCTAAGACATACTATCCTTATGTTCAATCCCACTAGCTTACATGAGGTTTGTGTGAAATCCACTCACCTTGAGACAAGAGGGAAAAATATTCCAGAAAAGGGTAAAAAGAAGCCATTTAGGGGTGGAGAGAAAATAAAGGGTTTCAATGGAAAGGGAAATAAAAATGCATCCATTAAAAAGGAAGGAGATAAAATGACATGCATACATTGTTCCAAAGAGGGTCATGATGAAGCCAATTGTTGGAAACTTCATCCAGAGATGAGGACCAAGAAATTTAACAACAAGGGAAACCAAAAAATTGCTGCAACCACTCAACAAGATTTGGGATCCGACTCGGGTGATGAAACTAAAATTAAAGCCATGGATATGAAGGGAAAAGAATCTATTGCTAGCACTAGTTCATAAAATTTTCACACTAGTACTCCAAATGAAGAAACAAGAATTGAATTATTTCATGTGAGGGTTATATCAAAACATAAAAAAATCGACACACTATTTGATAGTGGGTCTCAAGAAAACTTGATATTTGAAGACTTAGTTAAGAAACTTAATCTTGAAACCATTCCTTGTCACAAACCATACCCATTGGGTTGGATATGAAAGAACACAAATTTTCAAGTTACAAGAAAGTGTATTCCTCTGTTTACAATCACAACAGACTTCATTGACGAAGTTGAATTAGATGTTGTACCGCTTGATATTTCAGGAATTGTTTTGGTTAGTCCTTACGTATATGATAGAAAATCTATCTTCTATCGCCATGAAAACAAGTACCACTTGTTCAAAAATGGTGTGGAATATATTGTGAGATCTCATCGCAAGAAACTAAATATTTCAATAGTTAATGTAGGGAAAATGAAAAGACTAGTGACTTCAAGCAATAATTTTGTGCTTCTGATGATTAAACCAAAGAATGATGTTGATTATGAAGAACTCCAAGGTTGTGATCCAAATTTGAAATCTGATTTGATTGAAGTGGTTAATCAAAATAATGAGATGTTTCAGGAGCCATAGGGGTTACCTCCTAAGAGGGGAATCTAGCATGAGATACAGTTGTAGCAAGATTTTCCTCTTCCTAACATTGGCATGTATAGGGTGTTGGTGATGGAGAGTGCTGAAATCAAAAATAAAATCCAAGAGTTGTTGGACAAAGGCATCATCCGACCAAGTACTTCGACATGTGGGTCACCTATTGTGTTGGTACCAAAGAAGGATGGAACATGATGCATGTGCGTAGATTTCCGTGCATTGAACAAGATTACGGTAAAGAACCATTATCCACTTCCTAGAATAGATGATTTACTTGATCAATTGAAATATGCAAAGTATTTTACTAATTTGGAATTAAGGAGTGGCTACCATCAAATTAGAATTATTTAAGATGACATTTGGAAGACGACATTCAAAACAAAACAAAGTTTGTTTGAATGGCTTGTTATGCCTTTTGATTTATGTAATGCTCCTGCTACCTTCATGTGTGTGATGAATGATGTTTTAAGGCCATTTCTTGATGATTTTGTCATCATCTACTTAGATGATATCTTAATTTTCAGTACATCACTTGACGAACATGTCATGCATGTAAGAAAAGCACTTGATGTCTTAAGGAAAGAACAATTGTTTTTTGAAGATGTCAAAATGTGAGTTTGGTAAAAATTCTTTGTTGTACTTGGGGCATATTGTTGGAGGAGGTGAGTGGAGGATAGACCCCTCTAAGGTTGAGGTCATTGTGAATTGGCCAATGGCCAAGATAGTCACTGAAGTAAGAAGTTTTTTGGGAGAAGCCCAATATTGGAGGAATTTATTGCTAACTTCTATTTTATCACAAATCCTTTGCATGCATTGACTAGCGTGAAAAAGTTCTTCCACTGGGGAGGAAAGAAGCAAAAAGAATTTGATTCTTTGAAATAGAAGTTCAATTTAGCACCAGTACTTGCATTACCATACTTGAGACAACCCTTTGAGATTCAAACATATGCAAGTGACTATGTCATGAGCGCAGTCCTTATGCAACATGGTAAGCCCATTTCATTTCATTCAAAAAATTTCAATGGTGCAGTGCTTAGCTATCCTACTTATGACAAGGATCTCTATTTTTTGGTTCAAAGTGTGAAAAAGTGGAAACACTATTTGATGGGAAAGGAAACCACCATACACACTGACCACCAACCATTTCAATACTTGAAATCGCAAACTAAGTTGCAATAGTCAAGGCACTTTTGATGGATGGTTTATTACAACAATTCCACTTGGTCATCAAGTATAAGAAAGTTATTTACAAAAAGGTTGTTGATATGCTTTCTAGGCCTATTATTAGTGCAGCTACTTTACTCAAGCATAATTTTGTTTTGCATGAAAGTTATGTTTATCAATATGCATGTGATAATGAATTTCAATTTTTTTATGAAGCTTGAGTCAAGGAAACCAAGTATAGGAATTGGATTACCATGTACATAATAAATTGTTGTATCATTTGGGCAAGCTTTGTATTCCATAGGGCGAGAGAGTGAATGTCATAAAGGAAGCACACACTTCTCTTATTGTTGGACATTTCGGTGTAAGCAAAACAATGGCACATCTTCAAAGGTATTGTTATGGGCCTCGTAGAAAGTGTGTCATGTTTCGTTAAAGGTTGTTCATTATGTGCAGTCAGTAAGCCTAGCAATATGAAGTTAGGATTGTACACACCACTTCCTTTACCTTCACGTCCATGGGAGAGTGTTTCTATCGATTTTGTAGGAGGTATTACTTTGTCAAAAAGAGGTCATGATTATTTGTATGCATTTGAGGATAGGTTCAACAAGATGTGTATATTAATGCAATGTAAAAAGAAAATCATAGCTGAACAAAAAGCTCACTTATTCTTTCAGCATGTTTGGGTTCATTTTGGTTTTCCCACATCCATTGTTATTGATCGAGATTCTCGATTTGTTGTGAATTTTTGGTCAAGTTTGTGGGCCTTGATGGACACCAAGTTGAAGAAGAGTACAACCTTTCATCCACAAACAAATGATAAAACCAAGGTATTCAATCGAACATTCATACATACTCTATGAGGATACTGTAGCGAGAATCCTAAGTTGTGGGATGAAAACTTTCACTACATTCAACATGCTTACAACCGTGCAAAACACTCCTCTACACAAACACTACCATTTGAGGCATGTCTTGGATACTTTCCTAGATCACCATTGGATTTCATTTTTGGGAAATATGTTGCTATTGATGGCCGTAGAGACATAGACAAAGCCAATAAGTTCATAAAACAAATCCAATTGATACATCAAACATTCAATATCAATTTGAAAAGAGCCAAGACAAGTACAAAGTGAGGCACAACAAGCATTGTGTAGATCACAAGTTCCAAGTTGGTGACGAAGTTTGGTTTCACATTATCAAAGAGAGACTTCAAGGGGAAGGTAAAAAATTGAACCAATCTGTTATGGTCCTTTCAGAATTTTGGAAAAGATTGGTGAAAATTCCTTCAAGTTAGATTTTCCTTCATACATGCAAATTTACTATGTTGTTAATGTTGAGAACTTTAGGTTGTATGAGCCTCCATTGATTGAAGATCAAGGAGAACGGGTTCATATTACTTCTATTGAAGAATTTTCTCCTGAATACCTTGATGACCTTCAGCAAAACACCATTCTTGAGAGAAGAACAAGGACATCAAAAAGAGGGAGTGTCGACTATATTCATGTGGGGCTCAAAGGCACAAATCCTTCTAAGGCCAAATGGATCGAGATTGGAAAGGTGAGGAAATTGTACCTTCATCTGATAAATAACTGAAAGTGATATTTTGGGGTCCAAAAGCTTCCAGTGGGGAGGAGTGATTAAGTGCTCATAATTATGCTCAAAAATCAAAGTTGTCAGATCGGTGTGGAACCTAAACGACTGCATAGATCTCGTCGTTTTGAATCTAGCGCAACTTTTTTCGTGAAAAACCGACACAGTATGCTCCCAGAAATGCGTTATGTCCACTTTCTCAAACAGAGAAAATATTGAAAAAAAAATTTCAAGGAAAAGCGAGGCATCAATCCGTACTGCTAACTAGCCATACATAGTGGAAGGTTAACTGGTCAATGGAATTTTCTTCAACCTATGGTTTGGTTGCAACTGGCACAATGGTATTGGTTCGTTTGTGGCAATTTTTTATTGGTGGTTTGGTGGCCAACCACAGGTTGCCACGTACAGCTAGGGGTCGCCACGTGGCCCAGTAAGGGGTTGCCACATGGCAACTCGAGGGCCACCAAAAATTTTGGTTAAGTCTGAGTAGAGCAAGCAGGGGTCAAACCTGTGACCAACTAACACCAAGCGCCAAGCCAAACCATCGTGCCATGCACATGAGACTAAGCATATATGGTAATGCATATGGTTTTGTATTAATATTGATTTCGCATTGGGTGGAGGGGTTCGAGGTCTAGCCCCAACCCAAGTCACCGCCAGAGGCGGGACCATGGTCGAAAGGTTAGCCCCGTGCCCCCACTTATAATCGTTAACATATATATAACGTTGTCGAATATGCTTGTGACCACGCCAGAGTCGAGAACCGCCAGCCGAAGCCGGGAACCACAGATCCCTAACCACCAGGGTTAACCACCAATGGAGACCACGACTCTGGCACATGTGCCCACTTATCAGGATTAATTTCGGTGGCTAGTCTTAACTGTCAGCACATTTATATAAAAAAAAATATTGAACCATATTGTATATTGTTAGAAATATGGATTTTAGTCCTCATTGGGAAAATTAGCACAGTGACAATTTTGCCTGATTTTCAGCAAAATAGGCACTAAGTTAGATGGATTCCAGGTGGATTTGTAGGATGGTGCTAGATTTTGGGGAAAATGTGGAACGAATAGTGGAGCAACTAGGGGAATTCATAACTTCTCCAATTTTTTGCCAAATTTGATGCAGAAAGAGCCTAGACGGGAATTTTTGGGCATTCTGGAGCTGATGGAATAGGTTTCAAAGCTGTTTGATCATTTTAAACACATGTAATCACACTTTTGAGCATAAGATAAGTGGGCCAAACCATTCGAAGTTGGACTAAGGAAACGTAGCCCAGGCGGGGTGAACTCCTTCATCATATTGTGTTGTGTGACTGTTTATGGTGATTTTCATGTTTGTTAGATGTTGTTGTTCAGTTATTTATTTATGTTAATTTTCTCATTAAATTCACATTAAAACACATAAAAAACTCATGTTAAACTTGAAATTAACCTCATCACCCTTCAGCACTTTATTTAAATTCTGAATTGGATCTTATCACAACAAAACTAATATTCCCATTCAAATCACTAATAATTTTCGATTCCCAGATCATTCCTTATTCTAGACATTTTCTATTGCAATCCCTCTTTTTTATTATAAAATAGGGAAGTTTTCCCTTGCGCGGGTAATGGAAAAATTGTAATTTTGGAGACAGAACAACTCTTGAACTTTTGTTATAATTACTCTTCATACAAGTTAATGCAAATAATTCTTGATTAAGTCACACTTTTTATTAATTACCTTATTGATCTAAGTTTTCCTTCAAATAAAGTCCACTCTTGGTGGTTGGGCCTGCTTCCTGGACGAGACTGTGTCTTTTATCAGTATTACTAGTTTAATTGTGGTTTGCTTTCTTTCTGCAACGCAATTAGTATTTCCGCAATTGGATTAGTAAATAGGTTATTTTCCAAAAGTATGATAGGTTTGATTGCATTAATAATTACTATTGTTTCCTATTATTTATTATATTTTCCCAATCATTCACCATTTATTGGTTATTTAATAACATTCCTATTATTTTGGAATGAAATAAAGAGGGCCTCATCTAAAAGCCTTCAAAAGTTCCCTTTTCTTCTCACATCCTTGATATTGATTGGGATTAATTTTCAAATGTAGCTTTATTATCTTTTCAATTATCCACTTGTTTTTTTCAATCATTATTTATTCTCTCTTCATAAATAAGTATTATTTGGATTAAACATTGAATAGATCTCAAAATTATTTTCGACGGTAGTTCCCTTATAGTTTTACATGGAAAAATCATTACAATGTAACACCATACCTTTCAATCATCTGAAATAACCAACCAATCGACCCCTCATTGATTAATGATGTGAATTATGGTAGAGGATGACCTTTAATTTCATTTGGGGGCACAGGGGTGTAATAAATGAGTATTTATTCGTTATAATTGTTGCATGCCAAACTATTATTCATATGTTTTCATTTTGGTAATTTGCCAAATTTATATGTTGTAACCTTGGATGTGAATGGCAGGCGATTGGTAAGGCTAATTCTACTTTGTGGAACTTATAATTTCTCTCTTCCTGAATAGTCGACAAGGTTGCAGCAATGGGAGGACAGTTTGTTTGGCATGAACCAAGTCATTTTTGAACTATAGATGAAACACATGACACCTTGAATCAAATAGGGTGGTTGGATTAATTCAAAAGGATTCAAGGGTTTGATAGAGAAATAACACTAGAATTCATGCAGAATCTGAGTGCGGGGATAATGACAATGAAAATTTTATAGGTTCAAGTTGTTGAAATGCCATAGTTGAAGTCACAGGGCTTGTAGCTGAAGGATAGAAATGGTATGAAATGCACGATTTATTACAAAGTGCAGCCAAGATGAAATGGATGATATCAAAAAGAGAATTTAAGAATACTAAGCCATTCAAGCTGCAAAATTTCTAAGCCCTCTCTAGGTTCCATGCTTTTTTCACAATTGTCATGGAACTGGGAATCAACTAGGTGGGGTGAAAGTATCAATGCCCCGTGATTTGGTGTCCACATTATTATTATCATCTTGACTATGAGTTATCATATATAAGTATGTATGAGGCCTTCCAAGAAATTAGAGACACAGGTGGATTCAAGTACAGAGGAGACGAAACTTACGAAGCTTACTCTCTAACTAACTTACATGTTAATTACTTATTTTCCCAATAAAGGATTTTTGCATGAGGGCATGCAAACAGGTTAGCTGGGGGGTAATGTTGAGCCTTATAATTTTTATATATGTCCATTTTAATTCTAAGCTTTGATATCAGTTTCTTGTCCTTTTTCTTCATAATTATGATCCATTGTTTAGTATAATTCAAGCTTTGAGAAAATTTAATTTGTTCTCATAATATCACCTTAAATAAAAGCTATTTTATTTATAAAACGAGTTACTAATTCATTGGTTGAATAATTTATCATAAACAGGGGTTATGAGAGCATGTTGAAGATGGATGGAAGTTGACAGTATTCAAGACTATACATATCAAATTCAAGTGAGGATGCATCTAAAATAAGGAGTCGGTTGCAAACAACATTCTTGGTTTCTTCGCTTGAACATATCCAACTTATCTCAATTAAGAAAGAATGATGTGAGAAACTTTTATTCCCAAAACGTTCCTTATTCTAGGCATTTTATATTGTAATCATTCTTTTTGTATTATAAAATAGAGATGTTTTCCCATGTGTTAGGATATTTCGACACATAGGAAATAGTTAAGTATAACTTGGTCTAGCATAGATTTAGGTAAAGTGTGTTTCTTTACTATGTACATTTGTAACTTATAATCAGGTGGTCATTATATGTAGTGATTCGATGGTTCACTCTCTCCTCAGTGTTACCGACACTTGATCTGTGGGTTAACACCCAATTGGTCCATGATCTCTATTTAAAGAGCATGGAGGGTCATTTTTCCAGTAACTGTATATGAGAGAAGCTTATGTAAATTTTATTTCTATATATTAATAAATCACCTAAAGTGGTCGTGTTGGCTCAAGCTGTGGAATGTTTACCTCTTTGAAGGTTTTAACCACATAAAATACTGGTGTATTTATCTGTGATCTATTTGTGAGCGGTGACCTTTGGTGTTTGATCTAAGAAACTTACCCTGTAAATTCCTACATGGTATCAGAGACTAGACCCAGGTTCGATTCCCTCGAGCTGAATTTGAGGGGGGTGTTGATTCCCCCGAGCTATGTTTGAGGGGTGGTGTTGGAGTAATCATTGTACCTCTATGGAATCCATAATTCCCACCCTGGGGATCATAGTTACAGGTTTGGAATTTTACCAATACCTGCGGGTTTTGGTGTAACGACAAACCTCTACACCATGTGCGGGTAATGGAAAATTTGTAATTTTGGAGATAAAACAACTCTTGAACTTTGGTTGCAATTAATCTTTAGACAAGTTAATGTAAATACTTCTTGATTAAGTCACAGTTTTTATCAATTATTTTATTGACATGATTTTTCCTTCAAAGACATTATGCTCCTGGTGGTTGGCCCTATTTCTTGGACAAGACTCTATCTTTTATCTGTATTACTAGTTTAAATGTGTTTTTCTTTATTTCAGCAACGCAATTGGTATTTTCGAGATTCGATTAGTAAATATTTTCTTTTCTACAAGTATAATAGGAGTGTTTGCATTAATACTTAATGTTGTTTCATATTATTGATTATAGTTTCCTTGTTTTTTTTATGTTTAGTTACAATTGATGTTCCTTAGGATATAATCGTTCTTTAGAAGAATTATTGGTTTGCTTTATTATTAGCTAAATGAGTTAAGATAAGGTTTGAATGGTTTTTATATTGTTTCTTGATTATAGTTTCTAAATCATAAGTTAATTACGCATTAGACTTCCATTTCCGAGAAATAAGTCATTTTAGTACCATCATTAGTCTTTGCCAATGGTAGTTCTCTTGCATAGACTTTTCAGACTGTCTTGGAATAAAAATAAGAACCTCTGGTTGATAAATTAATGTCATGTAATTTAATTGTATATTCAAACAATTGATAGTCCCAACAATGGTCTGATTCATGGAAGTGCTTGTACCCACTCATAGGAAAGGCTAAAATTATAGTTGAGTTTCATTCTATCCTATTCATGGGGAGATCCTCAAAATCAAAGGAATGAGTCAGGCTGACTTATGGCTACATTGAGGTTATAGCCCTTGAATTATCTAAAGGTGTTTTCAATTATTACTTGCTTCCTTGTGGAGGAATAAGATGTTGCTTAGAACCCTTTGAAGTATTAGGATCCTACCACCCTCGGGGTTTTTCCATGTACGTTAAGGGTGGAGAGGGCCCTTGAGAAGAAGTGAATACATTTTGGAGATAACTAATTTTTCTGCATATCCTTCAATGGAATGTTGTATTCTCATAATCCAAGGGTTGCAAGTAATCAACACCCCTCCAATTCAGGAGGATTTTATCAGCTAAGCACTTGTTAAGATCAACTTCAACACGTATATGAGCAAAGTCTACAATTCCCTTTTCCAACCTGTTCATATTGATCTTAATAAGTTAGCCATGGGCCTTACTAGCATCAACTAAAATTTCTATGTGCATCATATGAAGAGGAAAATTAGGATTTAACCCACACAGGAGTGGTCAGATTTTGCATATCTAGGGGATTAAAATCAACAAACCATGGTTGAAAGGAAAGCATATATCAGCCCCAAATCCATCCTCCAAGAATGAGGGACCCTTTTCAATCCTCTGTATTCTTGAAATATACTATAAAGTATCCTTTTGAAAAGAAGAAAAAATCTATATCTGGAGACCATGTCTTAGACACCCACTCCCAAAGCGCAAATTTTGTAGGCCAAAATCCATTGAATCGACAGATAAGAGCATGCTCCATTTATTCAGCACTAAAAGAATCAGATTGATCATTTCTAAGTGCATTAAAAGAAATATCATTCCTAAATACCACAGGTACACTTGAATTATACAATTTTTGTAATTAATACATAATTATAAGTATTTTTGCTAAATTTAAAACTTGATTTTGGGTTAAATGAATTGGAATTAGGGGGAAAAGGTAGAATATTTAAACTAATTTATTTTTTATTATTATTCATTTCCTTTTTGAGGAGTATCGCACTCACATTTCAATCAAATTCCATTGACTATCAATTATTTTTCCCTTTTTTTACAATTTTAACCAAAGTTTTGAGAAAATGTTGAATATTTCTACTTTTCTATAAATTCAAAAATAATTTTCTAATTTCTAGAAATATTATTTCTAATTTTCCATTGGCTAAGAAACGCTTGATGTGACGTAAATCCTCTGGTGGAGGGTGATTTATTTTTTATATTTGTCACTGCCTAACAAGTCAATTTAAAAGAAAAAAAGGACTAATTTTGTGAGTGGCCATTGTTTCAATGAGTGTTATGACAATGTTATGCCTGACATTTTTATTTCTTTTTCCGATGATGCCAGAAATGATGGGTTTTCAAGTTCCCTTATGTAAGCAAGGAAGGAGGGGGTGGATAGTTGTTTCTATTTGTTTGTGCAAAGAAAGGGTGTGCGGGAAGTGTAGGAGAAATGGTGTGGAGAGAAATTGTCTACGGAGGAGTTTTTTAAAGAGCGTGGACTGTATCGATTCAAACTTTCTTCCCCCACACTCTGTATAAGGATTTTTTAATATGCAGGGTTGAGGCATGGAAAAAAGAGGCTAATTTGGTGATATGCAGAGGAAGGAGAAAGGTTCTACCCAATGATTCCATAACTAACATGGTTGCAGGTGTTGGAAACCTTTGAGCACTACTGAGAGTGGGGGGTGAATCAGTAGTGTGTCTTATTACCAAATTTTTCCTAGAATCAATAGTGGGTCTTATTACCAAATTTTTCATTTTATTTACTATATTGAATCAAACACACTTAATTAGAATAAACTCATTAAAAAATTTCATATATGTGCATAAATCATAACCAAAAAATAAACCATATGAGAAACATAAGCATGAATAAGAAAACAAGAATGCATCAACACATGAGACACGAGATATCTGATGGAAAACTCTTCACTAGGAAAAAAACCACCCTTGTTTTTGTTGTACTGGTCTGAATATTCTATTAAAAAAAATATGCCCTTTACATATATTTTCTTACTCCCATAAGCTAGCAGACTCAACCTCATATACTACTGGACAACACCCATCAACCTGAAGACTCGATTCTATTGATCAGATCGAAAAACTATGTTCTCACACAAATCTATATACTACCATCCACTTAGAGCCACCACGATCAATCGATCCTCGCCCAACTTCGATTGGAATATCCAACTACCATTGGATTGATAAACTATTCCTTTCATTGAAACTGTGTAATCATTGGTCCACATCCATGAAGTCATTGCTCCTCTCCTTTATGTGTATCTCCTTTCATGTATTTTCAAACTAGATCCAAGACTTTCTTCTCAAATTGATTCAACTCTGCAATACGACCTCTAACAACAAGACATAATCATATCAATCAAAAATACTACAATTATATGCTCTCAACTCTAGCAAAATAGTGGCTCAAATATATGCAACAAAAAATGAATAATATCACCATCAAACCCTCACTGCAACATAATTTTTGCATAATAAAATTAACAACATAAGACATTATGGCTATGTTCCAAATACATTAGCAGCTCCTAAAAAAACAAAAGTAAGAGTCACCACAAAATATACTCCAGCAACATGCAAAAACTCTCCAAACAAACTCTGCTATAACAGCCTCAAATATGATCTATTCTGCAGCATGCTTCAATTTTTCTCCATTCTCTACCATTAACACTCACTCAGTCAAGCATATATGCTCTCCAATATTTTTGAAGCATACTCACTCTATCCAACCTTATATTACACACATACACTCACAAATAAACCATCACACATCTCCCAAGTGATGAATATAAAACATGTAGGGTGAAATTGAGCTTGGGGATGGGATCAAGGGTGCACAAATTGGACCAAATAAATCCAGTACCACCACTACTTGAGCATTAAATGAGTTCAAATCATTTGAGGACCTTTCCAAACCATTCTTGGCCTTTACAAATAATTTTGGAAGCCTCTGGGAATTTCTATGTTAATTTCCTTTCAGTTTGCGCGAGGAATGCGTAGAAATTCTCGTGAAAAACTCAGTCGCATGCATAAACACCAGAAAAATTCGACATTAATATTGAGTAGCATGCATAATCTTTTCTTCCATCATCTAAGGGCCTTCATCCGCATGCACATTCTTGGCTCCATGTGACTGGGAAAAGGATGAATAAAAACATCAAGCCTTCAACTCAGAACCTCTGCCACTTTTTCTATCACCTTCTCTAGCATATGTACAATCCTCCAAACGTATGACATAGCCGCTGACACATCTGAAAGTGGATCAAAAATGTCTCCCAAATTTCATTTCCAAATTGACATAGAAGGCCAACAAATAAGGTTGGCAAGAGTGCCAACAACGACTCCACTCTCCAACAAACATCTCCACAAGCTGCAACACCTATGACAAACCTAAAATACTCTGAAGCACATATCCATCATCACACATAAGGCCATCACACTGCAACAAGTCATCTCCATGAGCACAAGTATGAGGACCTAGATGAATACCTAGTTTCCAACTAAACTGGTGTGCCAATCATCATCTCTATCACATGTAGATTTGTATCATCCACCTATAGTAGCATCATCAACCAAACCAATGCCATCATCTAACCATCATGAGTGTGACATAATAATTTTGACATCAATGCCATTACAATCATCCCAATGTCAACACAATGATTTGAAACCATGCTACTATGAATGGAATCCAAACACCAGCTAGTCTACAAGGGTTGACATAAATTCCAACATGATTTAGCTTCCATCATGAACCTATGCCAAAATCATGTAGTTGGAACCATGCGTATCATCATTCCAACAGTAGGTCCCTTATGTAAGGTTGGGGGGGGGGGGGTGGGGGTGGGTGGGGGGAGGGGTGGGAGGGGCCTAACTGCTACTATTTTGTTGTGCATAGAAAGGGTGTGCAAGAAGTGTGGGAGAAAGGATGTGCAGAGAAATTGTGTGCGAGGGATTTTGTTAAATAATAGGCACTATATCGAGTCAATTTTTCTTCATCTGTACTCTACATAAGGATAATTTAATATGCATATTTAAGGCATGGACCAAAAAGGATAATTTTTTGATATGCAGAGGAAGGAGCTTAAAGGCTGTGGGGGAAATGCGGCAGAAAGGGTCAGTGGAGAAATTGGGTGTGGGGTAGTATGTTAAGGAGTACAGACTATATTGAGTCAATATTTCTTCCTTCATGGTGCACATAAAGCTAATTTAGTATGCAGAGTCGAGGCATGGACAAAAAAGGCTAATTTTTTGAGTGACAATTTTTCCAGTGAGTGCTTTGACACTATTATGCCTGAGATTTCTACTGCTCTTCCCAATTATTCCAAAGCTAATGGTGGTTCTAGGTGCTTTATGTAAGTGGGGGGGATGAAGAAATATGCTTTGAAATATTAATTTAATATTAAATTGCTACTATTTTTTTGTGTGGAGAAAGGGGTTGCGAGAAGTGCGAGAGAAAGGGTGTGTAGAGAAAATGTGTGGGGGGGAGTTTGTTAAAGAGAAGCGACTATATTGAGCCAAGTTTTTTTCCTCGACATTTAAAATAAGTATAATTTAATATGTGGAGTCAATAAATGGACAAAAAAGGCTAATTTTGTGATATGATAAGGAAGGAGAAAGCTTGTGGGGGAAGTGCGACAGAAATTTAAGGAGAAATTGGGTGCGGTGGAGTTTGTTATGAAGCAGGTGGTAAGCCCTGGTACTACACCAAGAATGTTGCAACTCCCAGAGGCTTCCCTACTTTACTTTATCAACCAGGGGTTCATACAAACTTGGAGGTGACAGTGCTATATACACAGCATATGCATTCTACTCATGTCATCCTCTTCTAAGATTTAGGAAACGACACTACCTCTAGGGTTTATAGGAGAAGTCTGTCACACTCTTGAAATTAGGCCTAGGGCTACAAATGATTCAAATCCATGGCACTATCAACAAGCACAAAACTATACTACAGCAAACAAGTACATCTAACTATTCTACAATGAAATAAATATACTTATTAGACTATGATAAGAATTGAAAAGCGACCTAGGCATCTTACATGAAGTAAATTGCTGAGTTGAAATGGCATAAAGGAAACTAATCTAATCACACTTTTTTGGGAAAAGTGGCTAAACACACTCTACTTACCCTATGCTCTATATATCATGCTTTTATTCATGCAACTACTCATGACCTAATTATGCTTGAAAATGTGTTGTTTTGCAGCTAGGAGAAGAAATTGCTAAGGTGGCTCATGGAAGGCTTGAACACATGGGGGCAAGGTTGGAGGTGTATGAGTGGTTTTTTCAGGTTTAGAGGATGTTTATGGTGGTTTCTAGGCTTAAGGAGGGGCCCGCATGTGTTATGCCAAGTGTTGCTATAGGTTTCCTGTAGTGCGACAGGGAAGTCCTGTATTGCTACAAGAAACAGTCCGAGGGAAATTTGAGGCCAAAAAAAGGTGGATAAAAAGTAGGGAAGGTGGTGTGAAGGTGGATTAGGATAATTGGAAGGTGGCCCACCCCTTGGCCAATATTATAACATCTTGGTAGGCATGTCTTTCACCCCTATGTTTTTCTCACGGTGTAGGGATGAAAAATCCAAAAATAGGGTTGATGGTGATTTTGATGAACATAGGGCTGATGAAGGATGAGAGATGAAGCTAAAGGTGTTGTTGAATTTCTCCTTGGTTGTGCTACATGTACCTGCAATAAAAATACCTATTCATGCAATATAAATGGACAAATTCATGATAAATACAATCGAAACTATGACTTAAATTTGTAAATAAAATCTACTCTAATCTACAAACATAGATCTAACAGAACATTCTAAACATATCCATGGAATCACAACAACTAATCTCATCCATTCTAAGAAATCACAAACTAAGAATCATTTTCGGTCTGTGGGGAAGGTCTACCCTCCTCAAGCTCTATTGACAGAGATGAGAGGGGGAGGCTTGACTCACAGCTTTCTGAAGTTATAGCCTATTCTGCCAACATGTAAGCAAACTAAATCTACAACAAAAGACAAATGGAAGAAAACTAAAAATAGTAAATGAAAATGCAAACAAACTAGCTAAATATTCATAAGATAAACTAGCTAAATGACATGAAAGTAAAGAATAATTACACAAGAGAGGTTGAGGCACATGGATTGGGACCTAACCCACAAGCCTAGCTCTCTAAAACTAGATCAGTAAGGCAAAGTCTGAATACTCATTTCATTTCAGAAGTCTATAGTCTCATTACATCAATATAGAAGTCTTGAAAATTGATTAGCCTAATGGCTTTCTCCAAAGTTTGAATCCTAATGAGCTCTTGCTCAGCTCTATTTAACCTAAAATGGTAGCTACCAATAGCTCCCTAGAAAATAGGTGATGAGTCCACTTGACTCCAATTGAAGTATGGCTTGAGTGCAATTGATCTTGAGTTTTCTTGGATGCCTTTGATTTCGAGCTATTGGAGGGAATATCGAGGATCCCTTGGCTACCTTTTGGAGTTAAGGAGGGTGGAAAACCCCCTAGAATCTCTCCTTGTTTTCTACTCCGAGTATTTATGACAAAATCTACACAAAAATTCAATATCTTCATGATTTTCCTGCATTTAACTCATGTTAGGTACTCGAAGTATGTTAAGCCTCAATCACTACCTACACTAGCATCATAAGACCATAATATAATTAAAGTTCAATAAAAAGAGATTTAATAAGGCAAAAAGGTGACCATTAACCCCTCCAAATGTACCTAATGATGGAGCTCATCATCACCCCCCTATGAAATGGTTTCTCATCCTCTAATAAACTAATCCTCCTTCTGCATTGCCTTTAAGGCTTTGATGGACCCTCTGACTTCCCAAGGAAGAAGTGTGGGAGTCCCTTCAAGAGGGTAAAACCCATCATTATTTTCTGCTTCCACCCATTCTCTATTATGCTCATCTTGGTCCTTCCCATCACTCAGCCCCAAAAGCAAGGGTGGACTGAGCTTCAAGCCAAGCCACTAAAACTTTTTGGCCTGCATGGCCCTCTTGTACATTGGTGCTCTCTCCAAGGCACTCATAAATATTTTTGGTGTGTGCTACTCCATGTTTCTAAGGCTGTGAGCGAGGTTGTTCCATCTTCTTTGGCTAGCCATTATGCACTTAGTCTCCCAACAACCTAGAAACATCATCAAAGTGGGAAAATGCTTGAGCTTGTGTCTGGAGGTATCTTTTAGCAAGTTCAAGATTATTTTCAATCTTCAGATGGTTATTGATGACCCCTCGAAGGTTGAACAGTTCTTCCCTAATGTGTAAGGGTTCTATGTTTTCTCTTCTCATAACCATCCTCATCTCTTGTGATCTTTTCTCCTCATTAACCATCCATGATGCCAAAGCCATTAATTTCATATCCCCCATCCTGGGATTAGGGTCCCAAATATTTAAATCTAATAACGTAAGGTTATTCATATAAAACTCTGTCATTTTTGCATTATCAACCATGCTTGCTTGGTTGCATAAATCAATGAACTGTCTACAATTTTGGAAAGATAAGGATACATGGGAGTCTAGAGTTTTAATTTGAAAGAGGAACCACTACTCCTTGAGGTAAAATGCATATGAATCTGAAGGACACTTGTGTTGAATGGCCTCCATGCACAAATATTCCATGGTGGCCACTTGTTTACCCTTTTGTTGAAGTTGCTCTTGTAGTGCTACATTCTCTACACGTGCCTTCTGAAGTTTCTCCTTCAAAACTGACTCTCTGAGCCTCACATCAGATAAATCCTTCCCCAACTCAACTAATTTTCCTTCCATGTCCCCTATGTCATACACTCCTTTAGATGTGGAAAGCTTCATCCAATAATGAGAATGTTCCCTCTCTTCCTCCAATTGATAAAACAAATGAATTGTGAAATTTTGAGGAATCAATCTACCTCCCTCAATGTATGTGTAGTAAGAGCTGAGATTGGGTTGAGGGCTAGGGTTTGCCACTATTGCAACATCTTTGGGGATTGATTTTGGTGAGGTGGCCTCTGCTTTATCATCTTTTCCTCCCTCTTTTTCATCATGTTTTTCCTCTTGTGTCTTTCCCTCAGCTTCCTTGACCTCTTGCCCTTCTATGGTTGTCTTTTCCTATTCAACCAAAGTATTTTTTTCCAAATTTGTGCTTGCTAGATTTTCCTGTAGCAAACTATGTTTTTCTTGTTGAAGACCCTCTTCTCCTTGTTTTTCACTCTTTTCGCTCCTTGGAGGATCTGTGGAGGTTTCATGAGGTGCGTGGGCTACCAATCTGGCTGAATGTTTCCTGATATATGTTACATGGGTCCTTATAGGTGAAGTGATTCTTGCAACCTTCCTTCCTCTAATTTGATTTCTTCCTCCTTATTTGGTGATTCTTCAATGGTGATAGGGCTCTTGGTGGGAGTTTGTGGTTTTCCCTGTCTCACCCTATGACTCTTCCTACTTCTGAAGTACATAGGTGTTTTCCTTTTTCTTTTTGTTTTGGCAGGTGTGCTCAAAGTAGTTAGGGTAGTGGCTACCTCTTGATTTGTGATGTCATGTGACATGCTTGTGTCTTGAGGGGAGGTTTCATGGCCTAATATAGGGTCCACATATTCTTTTTCCTCAGTATTTTCTTCCTCCTTTCCCTCGGCTTCTTCTTTCTCTCTTTATGTTGTCTCTATGTTTTTTATCTCAATTTCCATCTCTTCTTTTTCTTCTTTGTTTTCTTCTTCTTCTACCTCCTCTTCTACCTCCTCTTCTACCTCCTCTTCTACTTCTTCTTCTTCTTCTTCTTCTTTTCTTCTTCTTCTTCTTATTCTTCTTCTTCTTCTCTTTCTCTAGGGCTAGAAGTAGAGGTTTGCCCTATTTGGGTAGCAAAGGTTTTCCCTATCCATGATGTGGAAGGAAACTTCATCCCAGGGATATGGAAGGCTCTCTCTCCTCACTCCATTTTTATCTTCAATATACTCCTCTCCTGGTAGAAATAAATTATTTTTGGCTGCAGTGCTAGGCATTCTTTCAGGAGATAGTTTGATGGCTAGTCCTCTAATCACAGTGATGGCTCTCTCTTCTGAATGATACTATAGAGCCACTACAAATTATTTAGCTATTTCATCATCAGAACCTTTCAATAGCTCAAAGAACCCTAGCCACTAGTGATTTTGGAAGATTTCCATAACCTGAGGGTATTGCCTAATTATATTAATGTCACTAGCCTCCCTTATGTTGAATCCCCCTCCCATTTTAATTTTGTGAGATGAAGGTGGTGAGAGGTTTTACAGGTATGCCTTGGAGATGGAGGCCTTGGAGAAAAATGCAAGAAAATTATTTTACCCTTTAACTATCAAATTTACTTTCACTGAGTGTGAATTGTATGGAGAAATTTCAATGTTGGAGGATGAAAATCCACTTACCTTGGTCCTATGCTATTTTGGTTTGATAGATGGAGGCTTTGGGAAGCCAATTCACCCACAAGTGACTCTGTGTTTCCCTCTAATCCCTTGTTGGTCTGCTTCTGAAGTTGCATGTAGAATAACTTTTTTTCCTGTAGCACGATGGTGCATGCAAGACCAAACCTCGATGTTGCTATTCTGATGGCTCCCACTGCTCTCCTACTCTTGCTTCTCTTCGAAATTCCCAAAAAAATGGTGAAAATGAGACAAATATCACCTTTATTGGATTTGAAACTAAATTTTGAGCGTTGTGGTGACTCGTACTTAACATGAGTTTCCTCTTTGAGACCGTTGGCCCCCACTTCAGTTAATCATTGTCGACCTCGTGATCACTTCCCTTCGTACCCCTCCACTCTTACTTGACTCGATTTGACTTGCCCATGTGGCATGAAATTTCAATTTTCCTGTAGTTTTACTTTACGAAGGTGACCAAGTTAACTCGCCACCGTTTTTCCTTTTAAAATTCTGAAACTTGACATTCAACTATTTTTGCCATTATGGATGCACAGCGAGAGGTGAGAGGCCATACCTAAGATTACCTGGTGTTGGTGAGGTGTTGAAGGAGCTGGTTCAAGGAGCTAGAGCTGGTGGTGGCATCCTTAGTCTTTTATTTTTCGTGTCTTCATTTTTTTTATTTTTTTTCCGAGTGAGCAGCTTTTTATGAGTGAGTTGCGTGTCTTTTCTGAGTGAGCCACTTACCCTTTTCATGTTTTCTTTATTTTGCAGGTACTGCATGAAGGGCTCCATATGACATGGTTGTTGTTCTTGTCCTTCTGGAGCCTACTGGTGGTCTCCTAGAGTCATCTACATCAGTTTCCCTTCATCTTTTTCCTTGCTGTGCCACACACAGATTTGCTACAGGAAACTTTCTGATACCTGTAGCAGTCTGTTTCTTGCCTCTTCTTGCTTTATTTTTCTCAGAAATGAAGGGATATGGTTTATGGAGGTTATGGAGGAAGTCATGGAATGAATGGAGTGGCGGATAGGCAAGTGAAAGGGTTCCTATGCTAAGTTTTCAATGGTTTAGTTGCCAAAGGTGCAACATAGGGTTTAGATAGGGAAACCTTGTGCATGGAGTGAAATAAGGGTGTGGGAATTGTAGGTATAGGCAAAAAAATAATTATCATACCCTAACTGAAGTTTAGAAACCCGTAGGCAACATTTTTCTACACAAATGTGTTTCCTGTATCATTTACAGGAGTTTTCTGTAGTGCTACAGGAATCCTGTAGCTACTTGATTTTCCTGTAGCAATTAAATTTTAGGAAAAAAATGAAATTGTTGTCTATCTGATTGGTGAAATGGATGAAGGGATGGATGATGGAGTAGCTTATGGGGTGTGCAAGCAGAGAAAAATAAATAATGAAGATAATTCGCTCCTCTGGATCCCAAAAACCATTTTCAATTGTTAACCTGCAAAACATAAAAACACATAAATGCATAGTTATATATTCTTTTTCCTTTTCTTTCTTTTATTTTTCTATTTTTCTCTTTTTTATATTTTTTCTTGAAGGAAAGTGGGCTTCCTCCATAGATGTTTTCAACCCATAGGCCTCCCATGGGCGCCTCAGAGAGGTTTTCACCCAAGGATCTTTTATTCTCTGTTTTTTTCTTTTTTTCTTTTCTTTTTTCTTGCTCCAGGACTACCTCATGGATTTTTTCAACCCTGGAGTTGGCTCAGGGTGCCTTAGAGAGGTTTTCACACATACCTCTTTATTTTTTCTCTTTTTCTTCTTTTTTTTTCTAGGAGGCACTGGAAAATATGGATTTTCCCATGACATACACCTCCTTGTTTATGGAATTTATAAATTCTGCCCTAGACAGGGGCTTCTTGTAAACCTTAAGCCTGTAACCATTGAAAATTAGGGAAATTCCTTCCTCATCTATGGTTCTGATCTGAATTGCGCCATTATCGTAACATTTTTCCACCTTGTAGGGTCCCAACCATATTTTCATTAGTTTTCCTTTGAAGTCATTAAACCTTGAGTCATACAACAATGCCCAATCTCCTTCTTGAAAGGTCTTTTCCTTAATGTTCTTGTCATGCCAAAGCTTCCTTTGCAGTTGAATTACCTCTATGTGAAGGAGTGCTTGCATCATGAACTCATCTAATAAATTTAATTGCAGCAACCTCTCTTTTTTGGCATTTGATATATCTAGGTCTAACTCAACTGCCATCCTTAAGGTGTTGAATTCAAATTCAACTGAAAGCAGAGCTTTCTTGCCATAGACTAGGTCATAAGGAGTGAATCTTGTTGTTGTTTTCTAAGTAGTGTTGTACACCCAAGTAGCTTATACCAATATGTCCGCCCAATATTTCCTACTACTGCTCACAACCTTGGTGAGGATACTCTCCAAGGCTCTATTGGTCACTTCCACTTGGCCATTAGCCTGAGTGTGGTAGGCAGTATAATTCTTATGCTTTATCGTGTGCTTCTTCAGAATATTCTCAATGATATGGGAAGTGAATTGTGCCCCTGGATCAGTGACTAATTCTCTTGGGTACCCAAAATTGTAAAACACATACTCCCTTAGAAATTCCGCTACTTTCTCCTGTGTTGCTACCTTCATAGCTTTTGTTTCAGCGCACTTTTTCAGGTAGTCAATTCAGACTATGATATACTGCTTATGTCCAGATGGTGGATCAATAGGTCTAATGAATTCCATGCCCATTTGTCAAATGGCTCAAGAGCCACCTGAGGGTGAAAAGGCATCTCATCCCTTTGTGTAGGTTTTCCCATCCTTTGGCACTGGTCGCATCTGCTAGTGTATCTTCTGGAATCTTGGTGAAGGGTAGGCCAATAGTATCCTGCCTGCAAAACTTTGAAGGCAGTCCTTTTTGCAGAAAAGTGGCCTCCATAAGGGCTATTGTGACATGCATAGAGGATATAAAAAAATTCTTCCTCCCTCACACATCTTCTGATAATTTGGCCAGGGCCTAGCTTGAAAATATTCCCCCCAATCCATGTGAAAGGGGCGCTTTTTCTAATGATCTTTCATTTCTCCTTAAATGAGAGATTAGGAGGAAACTTTCTAGCAACCAGGTAGTTAGCTATGTTAGAAAACCATGGTGAGAGTGATGATATAGAAAATATATGTTCATCTGGTAGTTGGTAATCCACCATTCCTTCTTCACCTACAGATAGAGCTAACCTAGCTAAAAATTCTGCAGCAAAGTTCTCCTTTCTAGGTTTATCAACAATGGATAGGTCAAACTGTTGTAAAGGTAACAACCATCTAATTATCCTAGCATTAATATCTAGTTTGTTCATTAAATATTTGATGGTTTCATGGTCAGTGTGAACAAAGGTCTGATAACCAATGAAATAATGTCTAAATTTTTTTAAAGCATGGATAATGGCTAACATCTCCTTATTTGTGACAGTATAATTGAGTTCGGACTTAGACAAGTTCTTACTGATGAAATATATTTCATATGATAATTTGTCTTCTAACTACCCTAATGCTGCCCCCACAGCTTTTTCGGATGTATCTGTGTGGATTTGGAAAGGAAGATTTCAATTTGGACCTCGGAGAATGGGGGCAGTAGTTAACTTTCCCTTAATGAGTTCAAAAGCCTCTTGACAAGGACTAGACCAAGTAAACTCAGAATCTTTGGCCAATAAAACAAATAGTGGCGAAGCCATATTATTGAAATATTTGATGAGTCTTTTATAATAGCCATCTAACCCTAAGAAGCTCCTGACATATCTCTGGTTTTGAGGAGCAGGTGCCCTTTTGATAATAGTGATTTTTCTCAGGTCCACCTATATTCTTGCTTGGGAGATTGAGAGTCCCAATACAACTCCTGCCCTTTTTAGGAATTCACACTTTTATGGGATTAGGGAGAGATGCATCTCAATGCATATTCTCAGTGCTTTTCCCAAATTGGAGAGAGCTTCTTGGAAGTCATCCCAATAGGGTTTGAAATCATCCATGTAGATTTCAACAAAGTCATGGAATAGCTCAAATAAAATGCTCAAGACATCTCTTTGGAAGGTAGTTGGGGCATTAAACAACCCAAACGGTAGGACTTTGTAAGCGAAGGTACCCCAAGGGAAGGTGAAAGTAGTCTTATCCTGGTCTTCAGGGATGATTTGGATCTGGTTATACCCACTTAACCCATATAAGAAGGAAAATAACTTCTTTCCTGCAAGGCCATTCAGGACTTGGCCTATAAAGGGAAGAGGGAAATGGTCCTTCTTGGTGTCTTTTTTAAGTTCCTGATAATCAACACAAATTCACCATTTTTCATTCTTCTTCAGGACTAGGACAAGAGGAGATACCCACTCACGGTCTGATATAGGATAAATGAAACCTGCATCCAATAGTTTCTATAGATATTCCTTGACTATGTCCTTTAGAGTTGGGTTCATCCTTCTTCAGGCTTGTCGCACAGGCTTGCATCCTTATTTGATGTAAATATGATGCCTACATACTGAAGGATGAACCCCTTTCATGTCCTTGTAATCCCAAACAAATGCATCTAGGTTTTATTTTAAAATTTGGCATAGCTGCTTTTCTTCTTCATCTGAGAGGTTGGAGTTGATTCTCAGAGATCTGGATGGGCCAAACTCAACAGCCTTATTGGTTTCAGAGGCTGAATCGACTAAGTGCAATTCCATCCAAGGTTGGATTTTAGATTCTTTGACTAGGTTTTCAAGTGGACTATTAGTGGGGGACTGGTTTTGAATGGCATGGTCGATGAGTTTGTCTTCATTAGGTTTCCCCCCTCTAAGAACAACACCTATGGTACAAGTGGAGGTAGTGCTATATACCTCATATTATTCATCCTCCAACCATATAGGTAGATCATGATCAATGGAAGGCTGGGCTGGAGGATAAAATACTAGTTGTTTAGACAAGGGCCCATTTTTAATAGTAATGTTTCCAGCCCGACGGTTGTTGTAAGCATCTGCAATGGCTAATCAAGGTCTCCCTAAGATGAGAGGATATCCATTAAACTTGGTTTTTGGTTGTAGAACCATGAAATATGTAGGATAATCCCAAGAGTCAATTGAAACCATAACATCCTCAACAATTCCTTCCGGAGTTACTATGGACCAATTTGCAAGTTGCAGAACTGTTGTGGTTTTCCTCAAAGTCCCTTGGAGGTTGAGTTTCAACATAGTTTCCTTGGTCATGACATTGATGCAAGCCCCTAGATCAATTAGATTATTGGGTTCTATGACACCATCTATGTGCACATCTACAACTTGACTGCCAGGGTATAGGTACTTTGGAAAGATAACCCTTCCCAAAATTAAGTCATATAGTTGTCCTACTACACTGATGGTGGGGGTATCTTTCTTCTTCCTCAAGATTTCTTGAAGCACTTTTCCTTGATGAGCCTATTGTAAATAGGGACATCCTTAATGGCCTGGAGAAGTGGTATCTTTACACAAAAATTCTTCAACTCTCCCAGAAGTTCAGTCTCCTCTCGGGTGTGTTGACTAGAATGAATCAAGCGCTCAGGAAAAGGAGGTCGTTGGATCCAAGTGTTATCTTCTTCCTTTTCCTCCTCAACCTCTACAGGTGGAGATGGAGGGTGGTTTTCTGGGAGTACTCTTCCCACCCTGAGATTAATATCCTATATCTCCACAACATAAGCTAGATAGGATGTCTCCCCACTATAAAACTGTTGTGCCTGTCTATTTTTTGGGTTCAGATTTGGCTGTGTAGGCATTTGAGGCAGCTTGGGTGGAGCAGCATGAGTAAGTTGAGGTTGAGTTTGGGGTGGAGGCATTATAGCAAGTGGTTGATTATGTTGAGGCCTCCACCCTTGGGATGGATTGTTCCACTAAGGTTTTTGAGGAACATATTGTTGAAATGATTGGTTCACAGGCAGAGGATGATATGGAGGGTTGTAAGGCCAAGTGGGAGGTGTAGGCCAGGATGGAGGAGTGGAGGTGTACCAAGGTTGCATGGGTGCACTCTGATTATTGTGATAGTAAGAGTAAGGTGCACCTTTCATACCCTGTGGATATGACCTAGGGCCTTAAGGCCTTCTCAGGATGATGAAACAGAGTTGCTCTGACCCTACTTCCCCACCTTGATATACATCTTTAAGTCTAGGTAAGGAGGGACACTTGTCTATGGTATGATTCTCCTCATAGACTAAGAAAAACTCTATGACACTGAGTGGACATTAATTTATAGGGTTCTTTCTGGTACATCTAGGGAAAAAATATATCCAAAGCTCTTTATGCTTCCTCTTGCTTCCTTTTGACCTGCATTGTGTCCATTTGAAAAGAAAAGGTGTGTAACATGTCACTCTTGAAGTCCTCCAACATATTTCCAATCTCATGTTTGATGGAGGTGGAAGAAGAAGGGGTATTGGATGTACTTTGGATAGCTCTGCCTTTCTTCCTGACTGCCCTAGAATCGTTCCTGAAAACTATTTTGATTTATTCATAAGGAAATTGATAGATATCTCCTCCTAATAACATATTTAGGGTTTCTATCACCTCCTCTCTGATCCCCCGAAGAAGTACCAGTTTAAGTGATCTAGGATCAAGAGTACAGTTGTCTCTCTTATATTTTAACTGAAACCTCTCTTCATAATCTTCTAGGGAATCATCAGGCTCTAAAGTCATCCTGAATATATCATCCTTATTTTCCTTGGACCTACAGTAGTATTTTTACTTGTTGTTGAAGGACTCTTGCATCTGTGCCCAGGTATTTATGATGCTCCCAGGTAGACCAATGAACCCGCGCAAGGCCGCATCCTTAAGGGTGGATGGGAATAGCATCAGCTTCTGATCATTTGAGGCATAGTCATAGGTCCTATAGACAACAACAAATTCAAACATGAATCTGTCAGGATCTTCTAATGTAAGTCCATAAAAGTGTGGAAGGGTTGAGGGGCTAATGTTTTTCATCTTAGTTTCCCCATTGATGCAGAAAAACTGCAACTTTTATATAATCTATGGACTTGTGGGTTATGGGCCCATAAAAGTTTCCTTTTCTCACATCAGATCACAATATCACAGTTTTATAAACTTTGTGAATCACAGATATAACATACATTGCAGATCGCAACACATATCATTTCGCATACTTGAACATATAACATATCGCACTTTGGCAAATATATAATATTTCACTTCGGATCTTCTTGTGATATGCGATCACATCGCATCACAAACTCTATTTCTTATCGCATCACAACTTACAACAATTAACTTGCAATAACTTAACAATAAAAATATAAATCGCCGATAGCAATGTGCCTATTGGTTATATTCATGCGATGCGATATTTATCTTATGGCCGGATGCGATGTAATCTAGTTGTCCCATTTCTTGTTGTCATTTTTGTGATTTGATCACGACCACCATTCCACCTTCACACTGATATTTATCGATATAATTGCGTCTTTAATAAAATCATGTTACACCATAAACTTTGATTTACAACAAAAATAATATGTATATATAATGAAATCGAAATCAAATAACACATACAGATACCACAAAATCCAGATTATTCCTGGATACAATAAAACACAGGAATTCCATTATTGTCTCGAGCTCAAGTACAGGCTAAGGCCACTATGGGTCCGAATCACAAATTCGCCCTGAGGTTACATTGTGCTCTCCCCTCATACAACACAGACTTCGTATTTAAAATAGATTACAAAACGAGTGGATCATCTAAGATCTGTGATTTCCTCCCACAATCACTTAACTAATCCCTGAGATCACTCTATTTTATTTACATGGAATATTTTTAAAACTAATCATATCTTCTAGATGCATCAATTCCACCTTTGAGATAACAAATTTATCATTTTAACCAAATTTCATGGAAATTAGCCCTCTTTTCAAAAGTTTGTCCACATCTCTCCTTCTGCAACTTTGAATTTCAATTTTAATTAAGGGTGGTCCGATACTCCTGCATCAGACTCCTAAGGTATAAAACAATCATGAACTCCATATCATGTGTCTTCAATGCTGATGGAATTCCTCCTGGATCCCAAACTTTGTTCTATAGTCTGTCTTTGGTTGTTGTTGTTGTTGTTTGTTGTTGTTCTCCAGGTCTCCATACTTTATGTTGCATTTCCCCACTAGATATGTTTTCACAGTATGCTACTATATTTTCCTTGTTGCTATCTTCTTCTGAGACACCTTCATCATGAACCTTCTTATTCTTTGAATCTCCATGTCCAGTTTATCTTCTGACTAGTACTCACTCTCCCAATTGTTGTTGCACTCTGTCCATTCATCTTCAAACTGTTGTTTTTTACCTTCACTTTGGAGTTGTTGGATTCTTACTGTTATCACCAATTTGAGTTCCTTTTGGGCCGCTTCAATGGTCAACTTGGAGTAACTATTTCATACCAGATTTTGATTGAAGATTAGCCTCTTCAGTCTGAGAGGGCTCTCTCAAGATAACTTATGACTTTTTCAATAAGAACTCTATTAGATGGCTAACTCTATGATAATGACTTGATTGTATATTATTGCAGGTGGAATATGTAGAGGATTTTCTACCATTGGACTTATGGAGTCATTGTAAACCTCAATTACAAAACAAAAAATGTCATGGAAACCAAGGCACTTATATTATTATCAAATCATACATAAAGGACAAAACAACAAGTACATTTATACAGGAAATTGGAGAATATTACTGACTTCCAAGTGATTACACATGAACCACTGCATAAATATCAAAAGGACTAAGATAAATAAGCATAGATAAGAACACACAATGAATCTTGGGTCTGAAACAAGCTGTTGCAAAAGTATATTACTAATAGTGAAAGATTAAAATAGTAGTGCATACCTAACATCTCCCAACCCTTTCAAACTCTAAAACTCCCTCATTTATAGAGTGAAGAATCATAAAAATGATTTTCCACCTTGGTCACCTCTAATTCCCACCTCAGATACCTATTTCAAACATGATTCCACCACTTGGAGACTTCCTAGGAATATTTCTATTTTGCAGAGTTTGAATACAAAAAGAAATCCTATTTCATTAATAGTTCAACAAATAAATTTAATAACCCTTATCAACTGCAACAAACTAATTTGATGAGTGTAATAGAGTGTTGATGTGTCATTATAATTTATGCCACCTGGATGCTGAGTTGGACCTCCTCCAAGTGGAATTTTACAATTTTTTCACAAATCTGGTTAGTGAAAATTCTGAAAAATAGGCTTCAAAGATGAGTGTATAATTTCCAAACACTGATGGATTTTCAGAAACTGAAAGAGGTTTTTGTAGATGGGCCTTTACGAAGAAAAAAAATCTTTCATATTTCCAAAATCCTTTTTCATTTGGTCATAATTAAAACTTGAAGTTGACTGCTAAAACAGTCATGTACGGAAAATTTAATAGTGCTCACTTCATAGCAAACTCCAAAATCTACCTTTTGCATAACCTTTGACCTTTCTGACTGTTAGAGGATCTTCCTTGGGGCTAATGAGCTAAAAAAAAAAAATTCCCTCCTTGGATCTCCATCAAAATTGATTTTTTAAGTAAAAAACATCCTACAAAAAGTTCGTAGCGAATTTCGGCCCTCAAGCCTGGAGCTCGCTACAAAACTGCCTCACTTTGCAGAAAAATTCAAAATTCTCTCTTTTTCTTCAAAATTTCACCTGTAGGTCTTAAAATTGATATTATGAAGGATGATAAGGAAAACTTGGTTCAAAATTCCTCTTACCCTCTTCAAAAAGCATCTTTTTCACATTTAGCAAGTTTATTTACCAATAAAATGACTATGTTTTTTCTGAACAAATAGGGTTCATAGATGAGCTCCTATCTCCATATCCTTGATAGATATTACAAAATTGAAGGAGGTTGTTGTAGGTCAGTTCGTTATAAATAAAAACCTCTCTTGGGTTTTTGAAAAACATCTCCAGGTTTTCGGGAAATGCATTTGAAAAACATGTATCAAACAGGAAAAAACGCATTCTGAAAATAAAGCCGAAAGACATCTCTGAATATCCCAATTTCTAGCACATTTGAGAAAAGTGAAAGAGGTTAATGTTATTTGATGTATGCTTGACAATAAAATCTCTCAGTTTCTTATAATTCTTCTCTATTTTCCCATAAATTTCCCTTGAAGTTGACTGCTCAAAAATTCAAAAAACAGAGAAATCCTCAGATTTGCTATGAAATTGTCAGGTAATTTCGTAGCGAAATCTTCCTATTTTGCACTGTATTCACTACGAAACTGTGAAAAACTATACAAGTGGCTCTTTTTTTAAATTTTATGACTATGCAAGTGAACCCAAGGTGGATTATTGTGGATATGACCCTAATGACAAGACTAATGAAGTGCCTATGACCTATAATAAACATGATTAAGTGAATTTCTCATCAAATGAATGATCTAACCTAATGTGACAAGGTGAAGCTTATGATGACCCTATCAAAAAAAAAATTGAAAAATTGAGAGTGATAACAGTGGCTCCACTAGGGATGGTGTGCCCCTGTGGTACAACAAAGAACTAGTAGTTCTAGTGCCACCTCCATTGGGCTGCTCCCATCTTCAAAATGAAAACTTGCAAATTTGCTCTGACCTGTAACCTTGGCACTGAAAAACCAATAGATGCTAAAGAACTGAAAGTACACATGCTGAATTTATAACTGAAACTGACAAAATTCTTGATCTTCAAACTTATTTATATACAAATGATCCTACTCTACTTGCTCAGCCTAAAAACTGAATCAAATGATCTCACATTTCCAATGAAGCCAATCAAGAATTTAAGTCCACTTCTCTGATCAAAAAACCATTCCTGAGGCATGACAACTTCTTCCACCATCTAAATTTGTCTACATAACTAAAAATCATATTGAAATTTATTTCTATGGAATATTCCAGCAGAGTTGTGAAACGATCTTTGAGAGTATGCACAAATAATTCTTGTTGATAAAAAAGAAAATGCGAGTAAATATGATCCTTCGATGGAGTTTCTTGTTCATATTTTTCTTTATAACTCTTGTGACCATTCTCGAATAAAAAATAAAAAATATGTTGATCATTATTTTCATTTGGGAGAAAGAAAAACTTGGAGTATTCTTGGACGCTTTCAAAAGGAACTACCTCAGCATGTACCAAATGAATTTCTAGAGGTAATTCTTCATATGATTCAACAAGCATACTCATCTAATTGTCTAAAATTTTCTTTTCAAAAAATTATTCATTTTTCGTAAGCTGATGCAAGGAATGAAATGAAGAATAAATTTCTTCTTTTACCTGAGGATTATAGAAATTATCTTCTAGTATTTCCTCCTACTGTTGGAAATGATTCTCATATTCCTGGTGATCAAAATACTGACAAGTCTGCTGCAAATGTTCATCAAACTCAAAGGATGTAACATGATTGTCATAAATAAACTCCTGTTGGGTTTCATTTTCATCCAAGAGAAAGACTACCCTTTCTTCTTGGTGATGAAAGGGATTGTCATGAAGGGCCTCTAAAATTTCCTCATCCATGAACTCATCATCTTCATAAAAATTCTCCAAATATTCAATAAAAATCACACAATGTTTACAATATTCTTTGACCAACAATAAGGAAGAATTAAATTCTAAATACATCTCATAAAATTCAACATGGAAATCAGTAAGAGAATATAATGAACCATTTGGCAGGATTTCATACCAAGACCATGTTTTTCCCTCTAAAGTGACCATAAACATCTTCATGAGACAATCCTCAGGGAACTGAACCTCAAATCTAGTTATTGCATATGGAATCTAACCAAGTGAAGAGCAGCATTATCTTTCTTTTCATTTTTAAATATGGGAAGATCAGTTAACCAATCGACTATTGGCATAGGATTTGGAAAACCAGGGATGTGAGACTGTTTCATCAGGGCATACCTGGCATTATTTATTGCAATGGAACTCATCTTATAACTTCATCAAGCTACTGATCTTCAAGTGTGGATTCAACTTCCAATTGATTATTTGATGTGTGGAGTTTCCAGAGTAGAAATACAGCCAATATGTGCCTAAGTGTCTACTTCTCTCAGACCTTAGAACTGAAAATTTGTCATTATTCCCAGGGAAAATTTACACCTTCGGTCCCTGGCAATGGTGCCAAACTGTTATCACCAAATTGAGTTCCTATTGGGCTGCTTCAATGGTCAACTTGGTGTAACTATTTCATACCAGCTTTTGACTGAAGATTAGCCTCTTCAGTCTAAGAGGGCCCTCTCAAGATAACTTATGATTTTTTCAATAAAAACTCTATTAGATGGCTAACTCTATGATAATGACTTGATTGTATATTATTGTAGGTGGAAAATGTAGAGTATTTTCTACCATTGGGCTTATGGAGTCATTGTAAACCTCAATTACAAAACAGCAAATGTATGGAAGCCAAGGCACTTATATTCTTATCAAATAACACATAAAGGACAAAAAAACAACTACATGTGTACAAAAAATTGGAGCATATTACTGAATTCCAAGTGATTACACATGAAACACTGCATAAATATCAAAAGGGCTAAGCTAAACAAGCATAGATAAGAAAATACAATGAATCTTGAGTTTGAAACAAGTTGCTGCAAAATTATATTACTGATAGTGAAAGATTACAATAGTAGTGCATACATAACATCTCCCAACCCTTTATAACTCTAAAACTCCCTCATTTATAGAGTGAAGAATCATACAAATGATTTTCCACCTTTCTCACCTCGAATTCCCACCTCAGAGACTTATTTCAAACATGATTCCATCACTTGGAGACTTCCTACGGATATTTCTGTTTTGCAGAGTTTGAATACAAAGATGACTCTTCTTTCATTAACAGTTCAACAAATCAATTTAATAACCCTTACCAACTGCAACCAACTAATTTTATGATTGTAATAGAGTGTTTATGTGTCATTATGCCACGTGGATGCTAAGTTGGACCTCCTACAAATCGAATTTTACAATTTTTTCACAAATCTGGTTAGTGAAAATTCTGAAAAATAGGCTTCAACGATGAGTGTATAATTTCCAAACCCTGATGGATTTGCACAAACTAAGAGAGGTTTTTGTAGATGGGCCTGTGATTAATAAAAAAGCTCTTTCATATTTCCAAAATCACTTTTCATTTGGTCAAAAATCAAACTTTCAGTTGACTGCTAAAACAATCATGTACAGAAAATTTAGTAGTGCTCATTTCGTAGCAAACTCTAAAATCCACCTTTTACATAACCTTTGACCATTTTAACTGTTGGAGGATCTTCCTTTGGGCTAATGAGCTAAATAAAAAAAATATTCTCCTTGTATCTCCATCAAAATTTATTTTTTAAGTAAAAAACATCCTACAGAAATTTTGTAGCGGATTTCGGCCCTCAAGCCTCGACCTCGCTACGAAACTGCCTCACTTTACAGAAAAAATAAAAATTATCTATTTTTATTCAAAATTTCACTTGTATGTATTCAAATTGATATTATGAAGGATGATAAGGCAAACTTGGTTCAAAATGCCTCTTACCCTCTTCAAAAAGCATCTTTTTCACCTTTAGCAATTTTATTTACCAATAAAATGACTTTATTTTTTCTTAACAAATAAGGTTCAGAGAAGAGCTCCTATCTCAACATCCTTGATAGTTGTTGCAAAAATGAATGATGTTTTCATAGTTCAGTTTTTTCTGAATAAAAACCTCTCTTTTGTTTTTGAAAAACATCTCTAGGTGTCTGAGAACGGCATTTTAAAAACATGTATCAAACAGGAAAAAAACGCATTCTGAAATAGAGCCGAAAGACATCTCTGAATCTACCAATTTGTAGCACCTTTGAGAAAACTGAAAGAGGTTAATGCTATTTGATCTATGATTGAAAATAACCTCTCTTCGTTTCTTATAATTCTTCTCTATTTTCCCATAAATTTCCCTTGAATTTGACTGCTCAAAAAGTAAAAAAACAAAGAAATCCTCAGATTTGCTACGAAATTGTCAGATAGTTTCGTAGCAAAATCTGCCTATTTTGAATTGTATTCGCTACGAAACTGTGAAAAACTATACAAGTGGCTCTTTTTTTTAATTTCATGACTATGCAAGTGAACCCAAGGTGGATTATTGTGGATATGACCCTAATTACAAGACTAATGAAGTGTCTATGACCTATAATAAACATGATTAAGTGAATTTCTCATCAAATGAATGATCTAACCTAATGATACAAGGTGAAGCTTATGATGACCCTATCAAAAAAAAATTGAAAAATTGAGAGTGATAACACTTACTACCACCCTTACATCCTTACCCTCTTGTTCATTGTTATACTTAGCTTCTCCCAACTTAGCAACCTCATAATTTTCCCTTACAAATATTTCATTGTTGCCTTCTATAGAATTTTGCACTCTGTCTTCTATAATCTTTGACCTCTTTTCAGTTGCTGCTACATTGTCTTCCAAGACAATCTTCTAGCTTTTTTCATTGCAACTGACAACTTCTTCTCCATGATTTTCATTCATGACAATTTCTTTGTCTTCCTTCTTCAACAATTCATCCTGAGTATCATATCCTCTACTTTTCCAACTTTCTTCTTTGAAGGTCTAACTTTATATATAACTCAACAATTTCAATTGGAGTAGAATTTGGAAACTTTACACAGTTTTCCATACCTTCACTTTTTGTTGACCAATCATCAGATGGCCCTTCTCCCTCTGCTAAATCTACACACATTTCTAAATCATCATGCTTAAAAATTCCAATATCATTAGGCATAGTAGATACCTTTTCTTCATCATGCTTTTTAGTTGCATCTTCAGTGTAGACTTATTATTTATTTTGAACAAACTTTAGTAATTGTTCCTTTTCTGTTGTCATCTCAACGGATTCCTGTAGCTCAACTCCTTTAAGATTCTCCGACTTAAATTTAACATCCAATGTCTTCTCAAGCTTTCTAAGCTCCTCTATTAACTAAGTATTCACCTGATGCTTTCTCTTCTCTTGTAGTCTGTGCCATTTCACCTTCTTTCTCATTATATAACTATACCTATAGCCTTCTTTACTTCTCTATAATATTTCCATCAATAACTCAAGATGGAATTTTATCTCAGCTTTCTCTCTGTCAATATCCTCTTGACTCATCATCTTTGTGCCCTTTTCCTTGGCATATTTCTTCTTACGGTGGCTTTCGTTTGAACCTCTGCAATGACTTTCAGTGATCATTGACTTCCCCTCCTTTTTTAACTTCATCTTGTTCACTTGTGAATTTCACTAAGCCTCTCTTTCTCAACAAGTCTCTAAGCCCTCTCTCCTTTGAGCTCGGTCTTTCGGTAACATTGGTTCTCTTTCTCTGGAACCTCTATTGAGAAACCCCTTTGCTCCTTAACTTCTACAATTCTACTTTCTTCTGTGAACACTCTTGTCCTCTCTGTCCAACCTTTAGTTGGATTCTTCAAGTTCACTGCCACTTTTCCCAACGTCTTTCATTCACTCTGTTTTCAAGAACGCAACTGATTCTTCATCTTACAACTCCTTTTGTTGTTCTTTTGCTGAGATATTCCTTCTTTGTCTGCAACCTGAAATATGCAAAAATATTCTCAAACCAGAGTTAAAATAAAAAAAATACCATATCACCTTCAATATCTTTGCATGATATTGTTCCACCATTCATCTAAACTTTGAATGGACTATTCCCTGTCCCTTTGCCTCTGCAAATTCTCTTCAAGAGTATCAATTATTTTCCATATTCTGCCACACTTTTATCTCTGTGTGTTTGCTGCTTGTCAGATTTAAAATCTAATCCTTCTTCATGCAATCACAATTGTATTCTACACATACAACTTCAAGAACATAACTCTGCTCTAACTTTATCCCAAAAGAGATTTTATTGCTCTGAAACCAAAAATGATGCAGCAAAACTGAAACTTTTATATAATCCGTGGACCTGTGGGTTATGGGCCCACAAAATTTTTTCTTTTCTCATAGCGGATCGCAATATCACAGATTTATAAAATTCACGAATCACATATATAACATACATCGCAGATCGCAACACATATCATTTCGCATACCTGAACATATAACATATCGCACTTCGGAAAATATATAATATTGCACTGCAGCTCTTTTTGCGATATGTGATCATATCACATCACAAACTCTATTTCTTATCGCATCGCAAATTACAACAATTAACTTGCGATAACTTAACAATAAACATATAAATCATCGATAGTGATGTGCCTATAGGTTATATTCATGTGTTGCGATATTTATCTTATGGCCGGATGCGATGTAATTTGGTCCGCCCATTTATCGTTGTCATTTCTGCGATTTGATCATGACCACCATTCCACCTGCACACTGATATCTATCGATAGAATCACTTCTTTAATAAAATAATGTTCTACCATAAACTTTTATTTACAATGAAAAGAATACACATATATAATGAAATCAAAATCAAATAACACATAAAGATACCACAAAATCAAGATTAATCTTGGATACAATAAAACACACGAATTCCATTATTGTCTCAAGCTCGAGTACACGCTTAGGCCACTATGGGCCTGAATCACAAATTTGTCGTGAGGTTACATTGTGCTCTTCCCTCATACAACACAGACTTCGTATTTAAAAGAGATTACAAAATGAGTGGATCATCTAAGATCCACGATTTCCTCCCACAATCGCTTAACTAATCCCTGAGATCACTCTAGTTTATTTACATGGCAGATCTTTAAAACTAATCATATCTTCTAGATGCATCGATTCCACCTTTGAGATAAAAAAAAATATCATTTTAACCAAATTTCATGGAAATTATCCCTCTTTTCAAACGGTTATCCACGTCTCTCCTTCCGTAACTTTGAATTTCAATTTTAATTAACGGTGGTTTGATACTCCTATATCACCCATATTCCTCTCTAATGGGAAAGACTTCTTGGGTTTCAGTGTCACCCATGGTTGAGATATGTGAAGCAAGTTCCTCAAGTGAAACAAGATCTTCTTCTTCCCCAATAGGATCTTCAAAATTTTCAGAAGGCTCACCTATGGTGTGTTCAACCTCACAGCCACTGAAGAAGAGTGAAGAGTGACTATGTGGTGATGTGGGGGTTTTAGGTAAAAAATTTCCTTGAGTATCCCTACACCTACGAGGCATGAAAATCAGTTTTTTTTAATATTTTTTCAATATTTCTGAAACAACATGAAAAAGGAAAGTAGAAAAGAATGCTAAAACAAAATCAAAGCATCTACTAGACACTTCCCCAGCAACGACTCCAAAAAGTGGTGAGCCCTGGTATTGCACCAAGAATGCTGCAACTCCCAGAGGTTTCCCTACTTCACTTTATCAACTCGAGGTTCGTACAAACTTGGAGGTGACAATGCTATATTCACAGCAGATGCATTCTACTCATGCCATCCTCTTCTAAGCTTTACGAAAGGGCGACTACTTATATGTTTTCTAGGTGAAGTTTGACACAATTATGAAATTAGGCCTAGGGCTACAAATGATTCAAATCCATGGCACTATCAGCAACTACATAACTATACTACAGCAAAAAGGTACGCCTAACTATTCTGCAATGAAATAAATCTACTTATTAGACTATGATAAGAATTGAAGAGAAACCTAGGCATCTTGCATGAAATAAATAGTTGAATTGAAATGGCATAACGAAAACTAATCTAATCACACTTTTTTGGGCCAAATGGCTAGACACACTCTACTTACCCTATGCTCTATCTATCATGCTTATATTCATGCAACTACTCATGACCTAACTATGCTTGAAAATGTGTTGTTTTGCAGCTAGGAGAAGAAAGTGTTAAGGTGGCTCACGGAAGGCTTGAACAAATGGGAGTAAGGCTGGAGGTGTATGAGTGGTTTTTTCAGGTTTGGAGGATGGTGATGGTGGTTTCTGGGCTTAAGGAGGAGCCCAAATGTGTTATTCCAAGTGCTGCTACAGGTTTCCTGAAGTGCTAGAGGAAAGTCCTGAATTGCTACCAGAGACAATCTGAGGGAAATCTGAGGCCAAAAATAGGTGGAAAAAGGGTAGGGAATGTGGTTTGAAGGTGTATTAGGATGAGTGGAACGTGGCCCACCCCTTGGCCAAGATCATAACCTCTTGGGAGGCCTGTCTTGCACCCCTAGGGTTTTCTCACAATGGAGGGATGAAAAATCTGAAAACAGGGCTAATGGTGATTTTGATGAAGCATTAGAGATGAAGCTGAAGGTGTTGGTGAAGTTCTCATTGGCTGTGCTACCTGTACCTGAAATAAAACTACCTATTGATGCAATATAAATGGACAAATTCATGATAAAGACAATGGAAAAGATGACTTGAATTTGCAAAGAAAATCTACTCTAATCTACAAACAAAACTCTAACACATCATTCTAAACATATCCATGGAATCACAACAACTAATCTCATCCATTCCAAGAAATCATAAACTAAGAAGAATTTTTGGTCCGTGGGGAAGGTCTACCCTCCTTAAGCTCTATTGACAGAGATGAGAGGGGGAGGCTTGACTCACAGATTTATGAAGTTATAAAATATTCTACCAACATGTAAGCAAACTAAATCTACATCAAAAGACAAATGGAAGCAAACTAAAAACAGAAAATTAAAATACAAAAAAACTAGCTAAATGTTCATAAGAAAAACTAGCTAAATGGCATGAAAGTAAAGAATGATTACACAAGAGAAGTTGAGGCACATGGATTGGGCCCTAACCCACAAGCCTACCTCTCTGAAACTAGATCAGTAAGGCAAAGTCTGAATACTCATTTCATTTCAGAAGATAGTCTCATTACATCAATATAAAAGTCTTGAAAACTAATTACGAGAGCAAAGATCCTAATGGCTTTCTCCAAAGTTCTAATCCTAATGAGCTCTTGCTCAACTCTATTTAACCTAAAAGGGTAGCTACCCCCTAGAATCTCTCCTTGTTGTCTACTCTGAGTCTTTATAACAAAATCTCCACAAAAATGCAATATCTTCATGATTTTCTTGCATTTAACTCATGTTAGGTACTCGAAGTATGTTAAGGCTCAATCACCACATACACTAGCATCATAAGACCATAATATAATTAAAATTCAAGAAAAAGAGACTTAATAAGGAAAAAAGGTGACCATTAACCCCTCCAAATGTACCTAATTATGGAGCTCATCTGCAGGGACTATATCGAGTCAAGCTTTCTTCCTCCACAGTGCGCATAAAGCTAATTTAGTATGCAGAGTCAAGGCATGGGGAAAAAATATTAATTTTGTGAGTGGTCATTTCGTTAGTTAGTGCTCTGACACTGTTATTTCCGAGATTTCTATTGTTATGTCCAATGATTCCAAAGTTGAGTGCGGAGGTGAAAAATAATATTTTAGAGCACTAATATTGACACTGACATTATCACAGCTATTGTTAGTGTGTTTCGTTCTTATTTCATTTTAATTTTTTTCCATCTTAAAATTTTACAAATTTAGTTGTGCAGGAGAACAAGTGCGTAAATTCGTGAATCTATGGGGAATGAATGATCGTGTGAAGGTAAGGAAGTGCGTTGAAGAACCTTTGTACTTAGAAAAGGATTGTATGAGAATATGTGAGAACGTGCATTTTATTAACTATAATTAGTTGCTTGTTTTGTTTGATATATTAAAAGCGATTAGATATAGAAAATTCCAAGGATATGAGGCAAGCTCTACAGTGCCTAGATTTTTTTTAGTTTTCAGGAAACATGTAAAACTTATGATCCAATATGCATAATTAATTAATACTAATAGCAAGTTCGAAGGAGATAGGGAAAGTTCTGGAGTGGCAATACTTCCAAAGGAGGAAGTACTCATAGAGAACTGTTCAGGAGACATTAAGGCTACAACCAATTTCTAAACAAGTGTTTCACAAGGCTATTGAAGAAATTACATTTTCTACCACTTGTCAAGAGTGGAACATTGGTGAATTTATTCACAATATTTTGCAATATTAAGTGAAGTGTCTTTTTTGTGCAAAAGAAAGGTTGTGCAGAGTAGGGAACAAAAACATTGTGATGCAATGTTTCATATGTCTACATACATTTCTACATACCTTCCTCTACATACAACATTACATATTAATAAGCGCACTTGCGCATTTAAAGCCACCGAACATAGTTTTGAGAATCGAACATCAGACCACTCGCAAAGTAATTTTTCCAAAGCTCTTTTGCATTCCAATATCAAATAAAATGTGCTTGGTTATACTTTTTTTTTTTCAAAATAAAATATTTTTTACATTCAAGCTATGAAAATAATAGTTTACATTAAGTAAGATGACAAATAAAGTGTGATATTGAAAAATAAATAACGATAATTTTACTTTGCACTTTGCAGAGTGCGAAGAAGAAGGGGTGCGGAGAAAGCACATTGACACTTTGTTTGTTGGCATAAACTTGGAATTCAATTTATTATTAGTATTATTAGTTTGTGCCTCACTAGGGGCTATAACATTCGCCTCGTGGTCAAATTTTGTTCACTATTAATTAATATTACTATTATTATTATTACTACTGCTTAGTATCTAAAACATATCATGAAATTTTGAAATCTACTATGATGATTATAATTACTAATTCTTCTTCTATTATTATTATTATTATTATTATTCGTTGCCTTTCCAGTGACTACAACACTCACTTCATGATCAAAATGTGTTGACTCTCCTTTATTTTTTCCATTTTTCTATTACATTTTTTCTATCTACGGGTATTGGTAAGATGTTCAAAAAAAAAATATCATGAATAAGATATCATCTTTCTCTTTACCTACTATATAATATATATGTTGAAAATTAAAAGTTCATGTGACAATTGTAACCACGAATTCTAGTTATGATGTCCATAGGAGCATTATCCAGGTGTTTATCATGTTTTTTTTTAGCATACATGTTGCGAACATATGTTCGATTACTTTTTGGGGGAACTGATTATAAATATATTTATTTTACAGGTTGTATGGTGGTCATTTTGGTAGTTGCATGGCATGAGAGATTTTATCTACAAGCTCATTTCGAATGAATGTGAAAAACGTGTAGCATTTTTTTCAGATAAAAAGCTCATGTTTTCTTCTAGATGTGAGTACTTAGAGTGCTTATACAATATATGTTACAAACTTGTAGCAATGAGGTGCGGAGTTCAAAAATTGGATAATATGAGAGTACTAAAAACGTTTATACATTGTACATTATTTTCCTGTAGTTGTTACGTCTAATTTTTTTTCATGCTATGAAATTAGAACTTTTTTCACTCTTATTTCTATAAATTTGATCTAATTCATATCGTTGGAGCAAGGAAAATCAACACAAGTAGAATAGATACAGTTAAATACAATGATAAATTTGCTAATATGTGTGTTTCCATTCTATTTATTTTCATTTGATTATTATTACATTATACATCCCTATCTGATCCGTGATCTCTCATGTAGCTTCATCGGGCCCAAAGTGCTTCCACTACACTTTAACGTGCTCGACTGCTCGGTTCTGGAGCATGAGCGTCTTTCTCCGCAAAATGAACTGAGGTTCTGGATGGAATTATCCCTCTGGATCGACCTGCAATAAAGACTAGTCAATCAAATGATCAACATATTTAACATACTTCTTAAGCAATGACACATTGAAAACATCACGAACTTTCCCTATAGGAGGCAGTGCAAGTCGATAGGCTACTAGCCCAATCCTCTCAATAATCTTGAAAGGTCCACAATACCAAGGTCCCATCTTGGCACATGATCAAATATGCAAGGAGATATTCTTTGGTTTGATGTGCAATTACACTTTTTCCCCAACTTGAAACTCCTTAAAAAACTTGTTCTGATCTGCATATATTTTATGTCTATCATGTGTTGCTTTTAGATTCTTTTTTATTACCTGCATTTCTTTTTTCATCTCCACCAACATCCCGATTCCAATCAACACCATGTTAACTGGATCACTCAAACTGATGGGAGTATTGAAACTCCACCCATACAATGCCTCAAATAGACTCATCCTCAAAGATTCATGATACACATTGTTGTAAGCAAAATCTACCATTGGAAGATACTCTTCCCACTTTCGCTCCTGATGCATCACATACATCCTCAACATGTCCTCCAATATCCTGTCGACCCTCTTTTTTTGTCCATCTTTCTGTGGATATTAATTTGTACTGAAGAGAAACTCAGTGCCCAAACCTGCAAACAAATCCTTCTAAAACTCGGACATGAACTTCGCATCCCTGTCTAACACAATATTTTGCGGAACACCATACAATCTGACCACATTTCTGATGAATACTTATTTACAATCCAAGCAACTAGCCACAAATTATTCTACGTCTCTCTTCAAATTTGGCCAATAGTAAAACTTCTTTACTGTTGTCAGCATCTTCTGATATCCTGGGTGACCTGAATATGGTTTCACATTAAACTCCCTCAAGATCACCTTCTTGAGTTCACTTTTTTCTGGCACATATATCCTGTCTCTAAACCTAATCATTAGGGGAATTTTTAGGTCTAAAATTGCCTTTTAAGGAAATTATAAAATAATAGTGGAAATAAGAAAATCAAATTTGATTACATCATCAAATTTTAGAGGTAAAAAAGAAAAAACTGCTTTTTCAACTTATCTCCCAAATTATTTACTCAAATTTCGAGTGGGAGTACTCGTTGGATGCAAAATTTAATTCCTCATTTAAGGAGTACCCATGTTACATACTTTTGATGGGTCCTGCTACATGAAAAATGATAAATACATGAAAAACGTAATTGTAATCATGTTTTTTTTTTTTTCTGTATTTCTCATTTTTAATGTAGCAAGGTCCATCGAAAGTATGAAACATGGGTAATCCTTGGATGATGAATTAAATTTTTCATCCAACGAGTACTCCCGCTCAAAATTTGAGTAAAAACTTTGGGAGATAAGTTGAAAATACGAGTTGAAAAAAGTAGTTTTATTATTTTATTATTTTTTAATCTTTTTACCATTTTACTTAGAAAATGGTGAATCATCCCCCATGGTTGACATCAACATCTTGAATCCTATTGGTTCTTATAAATTTTATTTTTGTTGTACATTTTTCTTAGGAGGCCCATTTTAGACCTCAAAATTCCCTTAATGCAAGCCATCTGCTCTAAGATGATAGTCCACATCATGTGCTCCTGCATCTGCACCTTTACCACTACCTGCACTTGTACCTGTACATATACCTGTACTCTACTACAATATGTTCCTGAGCTCCATATACCTGACATCCTGTTGACATGCCTGCAAGAACATTTCATGTAGATTTGTCCCATAGGAACTCATAACTACTATATCTGCCTTCTAAGAGCATCAGCAACTATGTTCTCTTTACCTTTAATATACCTAATCTCAAAGTAGAACTCACTTATCGTGGCCAAGAATCTAGCTTCTCTACTGTTCATATTTGGTTGGTCAAATAGATACTGGAATCCACTGTGGTCACTCATCAATACAAATCGGCTACGCAAAATATAGTGCCTCAACATCTTCAATGCATGAATGATCGATGCCAATTCAATATCATGTGTCAAATAGTTCTGCTCGTGCTTGTTGAAACCGGGTCTCCTAAAAATCTGGGAATTTTGTACAATTTTGTATATTTTTGGTATTAATTAGTCTAACGCAGGGATTTTTGGGTGGGTCAAAGCCCCGAATGCATTGTAATGGATCAAGGGTAGACCCAAAGTCTGCAAACCATGGTTTTCAAACCACAGGAAAGCATAGGCTAAGTCATTATAAATAGATGAACATCTTGAGTTTAGAGGTAGGAATGAATTAAGACTGATGCTAAGTGTGAATTTTTAGATCTGTTTTTGGGGTTTTGGGTAAGGACTCCTGCTGGCTTTGTGCGCGAAGATCCTCAGACCTGCTGTATGCGGACCCTGTTGGCTGTGTGCGTAGGCTGTGTTGGATTGTAACTGGGCTTTTGATACGAATGTATGCGGATATAGTTGAAGTCTCTCTGTGTTATCTGGATCTGATGTGTTATTGTTGATGCGAACCTTTGGAATTTTTTGAAGTTACGAATACGATTATGTTATCTGTTTGTGCTAGGAATCTATCTATGTATGGTATGAAGTGTATTTGTAATCTTTTATTGATGTGTTTATGATATTATGTACTGATAAATGCTGAAACACACATGGATGAGAAGGTACTGACTAGATCTGTGCATGGTAATAGCTTTTTTATGTTGAATTGCGGATTATATTGTTAACACACCTGCGAATAGATCTGTCTTGTGCAAACCTAAAAGGTTGCGAACTTGGATCTGCTTGACTTACCTACTCCCTCTCGGGGTGCGGAAACCTGCTTCCAGCACCCTCCCATACTGCTTCGGGTGAGACTTTGGCCTGTGCAAGTAGGTCACTGCTGAAAGGGCCAGTAATATAGGGATTTTTTGGCAAATATTAACCTCCGAACCTGGGTCAGGACCCCTCTAGCCAACAAATTCTTCCGTTGCCGAGACTGGGAGCATTTTGAGAGAGGGATCGGGTAATTCCAAGGAAACATTGGAGACCTGAGAGGGTAGAAATTGAAGAGTGGTTTGAAAAACAGGTTCAGTAATTTACTGTAAAAGAAAAGCACAGCACCAAATTGACGGTTAAGAAGTGGAAGAATAAATGCATCCTCAATAAAAGCTATGAAATTTATTTGCAACATTTGCGAACAAGCTTCAGGAGTGGTTGGCAAGGCTCGTAGATTTCTCGAAGTGCTAGAAGGATGAACGGGTCACACAGTGGACTCTAGAATTGATCCAGCAGTTGGAAACAACTGATAATAACATCACTCGTATGGTAGATCACTGGGTAGATAGCGTGATGGGAGGATTTTTGACAGAGTTCATAGTCAATCAGTTTGTATCCTATTATGAGGCAGAGTAAAGGTTCTTCAAGGGTTTCCGAGGTAATTTTCTAAGGAAACTGTCATTATTAATCAAAAAATTTCCATGTGAAAAAGGTATTATGTCCAGCCACACCGAGTGAATGACCTTCAATCTGGGTGAGAGCACAACATGAAGTGGTAAATACTATAGAACTAATCAAGAAGGAGATAGATATGTCTACAATCCAATAAGAGACCCGGTTGCGCAGAGCCCTCCAGCCACACCACCTTTGAGTCAGCATAGGGGTAAAAACTCACTTGTACCTCTGCCTCCATTAGAAGACGATATGGCCTCGCACATGAAGCTACCTACCTTCAAAGGTGTAGGGGATGAAGATATGGACCGGTTCTGGTTTGTTGCAGAATCAGTATGGACTGCGTAAAATGTGGCTAACGATGATGTAAAAAGAGCGTAGCTATCCCTCGCCTTCGAAGGAAGAGCCCTGGACTGGTATATGAGATACATAGCTGTTATGAAGGTAAATCCTCTCTGCAGACAAAGACGATCCCTCTATCCCTAGAGTGGGTCTAGTAACAAAATTACAAGCTAAAGTGTTGCTTCCTAGTTAATGAATGAACAAAAACATAGTAGATTGACCTACCTTGAATACAACGTTGTCATCATTGCAGAAAGAGTAGCAGCCTCTCACTTCTGCATTGGCAAATCACAATCTGTTTGTTGTTGCGCTCAGGTACCTACACATCGGAAAAAGAATAATAAAAACATGCGACATAATATTTTCACTCACAAATATTAGCCCGTCAAAGAGCGCTAAACATATCACATCAAATAAACATCATAACACAATAGTGGAACCAAACAGTAGTCATGTATATAAATGAATAGAAGGAAGAGTACAACCGATGCTTTGACGTCGCAATCTCCAACAGCGGGGTTCAGGTGAAGCGCATCTCAAATGTTGGTCAGGGAATTTGGACTCAAGCTCTCTCAGAAGTCTTCAACTCAAGCTCTCTCAACATAATCCTTCTTATTCTATCTTCTCTAGCAGCTTAGCTATAGTATTTATAATTCTCCTAGTTCAACTAGCTTCTACTAAAAGAGATAGTTTCTTTTATAGAGGAAAAGGAGGAGGTTGGGATCCCTACAAAGGTGGGAGGGGGTCCTAACCTTTAGGAGAGTTCCAACGGAGGTGGAAACTACGAACTAAAGGAAGGAGTCTGTGGTTGTTTCAGTTCAACCACTCCCAATGACTCATCCCCGAGGTGGTTGGAATGGAACCTCCACCTCTATTTTTTTAAAACATTCCATAAACAGCTTGGCGCGGGTGTCTAACTAGCACAGAGTGCCAACAGGCATAGGTGCACTGTTAAATTTCTTTGACGGTGCGAGGGTGTAACTGGCTACTCGCACCAAGGCAAAATAGGGATTTTACAGCTCTGCTCAGGGAAATGTCAACAAGAAGAATATTGCTTACATCAAAATGGATGCAAGGATGATATTTGCAAAGAATGACACTGCTTATTGGTCACAGAAACGACCCTCCAATGTGCGAGTTGGGGATTGCAGGGACAGTGACAAAATGATGTGTAACAAATGCCCACTAAAGCATGAAGTCAGAGAGAGAGAGGGAGAGGTGTAATGCTTTATGAGAACGCGTTCGAACCAAACACCATTGTCGGAAGACTTGCAATTACAAATACAACTGATATTTGTGATACATGAATCATGTGGCATGGGCGCAGCCATCCATAATAGAGTATACCAAAACTGAGATCTGAGGTATGGACACAACCATCCAGCAGGAAGGATCAATAAATAGACTCAGGCATGGTCGCAGCCATCCAATCAAGAGAGTCATGCAATAAGTCATAATAATCCACAAAAATCCTCAACCTGGATTTTATCAAACAAAACCTAGGGTCTTGCGCTCCATCTCAACCTGAACAAGTACAATTTCGAGCATGCGAATATATGAGCTGAAGTCGAACATGCAATAAAATCGTCTGATTACCAGCCAATGATGAAAGTCGTTAACAGACGCGAGAGAAACCACCAATGATGACGATGGACCTCAAGGTACAAAAAAGGTACAATCTACGAAGTGTGAACAATGATCTGATGTCGAACATCCGCAGAATCATTTGATCGAAGGCCAATGATGTGAACCTTGCGTCGAATGCGAAAAACCTGCCATTGAGGCATGAAGAATCCAAGGTACTAGAAAGGAGTATCTAGATCAAAATTCCTAGATAATGTGCTGAAGTCGATAGGAAGTGACCTGGTCAAAGGACGGCCATAATGTTTCCCACATCATCAACATGAGACATAATAACATGATGAAAGTGGATCAGGACCAACAGGAGATCATAGGAAGGGTGACAACTACAGAGGAAAACTTCTCTTGAACATATCAACAGCATGACACTAGATTTGGCAGTATTTGACATCAAAGGATCTGATGTCATGGTGATGTGGCAAATATCAGATGAGAAGTCAAAAGAGATTACCCAAACCCATGGTGGAAAAAAATGACGAAATGAGATGTCCCCAACCCTACACAAATGCAGACAAGTGCCATGTTCAAGAGCGACATACTGCCAACATAACTAAAACTTGGTTCCACTTTCCCCCACCAATTCTTGCGAGTACCCCAATTATTTTTTAAAACAAGCTTGAAGGGGATAGCATATGCTTGCACTGTAAGTTTGTCCTTCGGAAAAATCCAACCTAGTACATTTTACGAGCCCTAGGAAAGAGGAACTCAAATAACATCATGATGACGAAGTCCGATGTCATCAGGGTTTAACGAGTCTGACAAAGGAAGAACTCGGCATCTTTTCATATTTAGAGAGTTTGAAAAGAAGGCAGAAAAGAAAACTCCAACAGGCCCTTTTCGTAGGTAGTCTCACATATTCGAAAAGGTAGAAAATTGTGTCTGAGAGAACCTCTTAGTCGCGATAGGCTAAGGTATTCCTTTTTCGTAAATAACCCATCCCAGCCTGAAAAAGGGTTAAACGTATACTGTGTAGATATTGTTTCGCATCCATTTAACGAGTTCAAAACAACAAGAACCTTGGAAATATTTTCAATTTTAGAGAGTCAGAAAAGAGCTGAAAGATGACTCTAAAAGGGACATTTTCGTGTTTTTACTGAGTCCGAAAAAGTATAAAATATAACTCATTACTTCATCATTGTCACATGAAAAACCTGTTGCTCCATACGAGACATGTGTAAAACCCATTTCTCGAAAATAATATAATAAAATAATCAAAAAACAAGTCTTAAAACCTAATTAGGGTTGTGAAAAAGTTATAAAATTCCAAAAATGATAAAAATAATTACTTTTCACTTTTTACTTCTTGTGGAGCAATAGTTACCCATTTCACTATGCAATCTTGCGGTGACGATAGCGGCCAATCCAGCAGACCAATCACAAATTCGTTAACTCCAGGTAAGATTCGAGATCCCTCTCGTAATTTTAAGTCATTTCTTGCTACCTGCAATGTTCAATTTCGAATTTTGGGGGAGGAAATGCAAATATTAGGGCTCGGCGGTTGGCGCGGGTTTCGGGCACGAAGTCGCGCCAACCGCCCGATTTTTTACACTAGGGCACACCCATTGGCGCGACTGTTTTGGAAACAAACGCGCCAACGGTGAAAACCATTGCTAGACAAAATGCTGATCAAATACCCCAATTATTCACAAATTTAAGGTTCAAAATTGACTAATACTACTCATATGAATGTGTTTGCAGGCAGAAAGAAGCAAAATGGTCATTGAATGGAAAGAACGAGAACATAGTGAAGAAGACGAGTTGGCCATGGAAAATGAGGCAGTCATGGAAGCTCTCAGAAACTATGGTCCAAAAAAATTCTTCTTAACGCCATGTCTCCGAGCCCAACCAGAGTTATTACAGTATCTAGTCAGCTTACGGGATGAAAATCAAGAGAAGTTCATCCTTCAGGATCAAGAACTTGAGATTGATGTCTCTGACATGTATTTCATCACAGGATTATCGCAGAGAGGAGCAACACCAATCCTAACCGGCACCCATCTTTGCATGGAAAAAATGACCATGGTGATAGACAGGGTACGTCCAGGAGCACGGAAGGGATCAGGTAGCGGGAAATTTGACATTCAAACTATCCCGGATTTGACACTACGAATGGTGCTACATACCATCACACGCTCTGCGGGGTCACAAGCACCACACGAAGCAACAAATACATAGTTGCTTCTTGATGTAGACTGCATGGCACTGACCATCTACAACTGGGCAGAGGCCATGACAATAAACATGAAGCACCAAATAACAAAATGCAAGAAGACCAAACTAAAACAATTTGGTTATGGATCTATTCTGGTATCATTCTCCTTGGAACGACTACCCATTTTTCAGCGATAGGAAGTCATAGTCTCGACACCACCAGTGAGAGAACCACAGATGGCTCGATGGGCAGCTTTGATGCCAAGGGTAGGGGGCGGTCAACAGATGTCCTAGAGACCGGAATTTTTTGATTGGCTCCGCCGACAATTGATTGTCGTGGAGGACTGGCCCTACTCTGGTACAGATTTCACTGATGATCTGAACCTCCCACTCCCGGAGGTGTTAGCCCCCTTATAAATTTTTGGCAAGCAAACGGGGGCTAAATTTTTTTTGAGCCTTCAAGGAATGCATTTCCTCTGAAAACACAGTCTCCTTGAAGCCTCCATGTGTCTTTATCCTTTGATAATTTCCCCTCTGCTGACTTCCATTATAAAGCCTCCTTTCCCCTTTATTTTACCCTCATTTAGCCTCTTTTTCCCCCCTTGTCTCCCTTTCTATTTCCCCATTTACCCCTCAAATCCTCCCAAAATCCCCTTAAGTCCTTCCCTTACTCCTTGTTGGGTTAACTTTCCCATTTTTCCTTTTATCATTTCCCTTTAAAACCCTTAAAATCCATTAAAATGGGCTAAAACCCACTTCCCGACCTTATTATAGGTCTAAGCCCCTTTCCCGCCGGCCCCTCAACCACTTCCCACACATGCCCTGGCGCTGGGACCAAGCGCTTAAGTCCCAAGTGCTTATCGCAATCGGAAAGATCGGCGAGAGGCAAAACCCTGTGTAATATTGAAAATCCCCGATGCGATTGTTTTATCACGTTAAGTCTTGCGATGGGTTCTGCACCATTGATCTTCCACGGTGATCCGACGGTGGAGCGCCAATCGCAAGCCCCCCGCCCATCACAATCACAACATGTTGTGTGCACCCTCTGATTGGTCCATCACAAGTGATTGCGATGCGATTGATCGCAAGCCTTCTTCTCCGGCCTCCTATTGCGATCCCCGGTTACATCTCGACCATTCATCCTTCCCGCGATCTAACGGCCAGTGCTCAATCGCATTTCCCCTCCTGATCACATTCGCAAGTCTTGCCTTCCGACCCCGATCGTGTCACCTCCCGATTCAACCTCGTCCATCCATTTCCCCGCCGATCCCATGGCCAACGCTTAATCGCAAACTCATTTCCGATCACAATCGCAAAGCTCGGTAGCGCCACCCCGATTGAAATCTTCCGATTTGATCTTGGCCGTCCATCCCCTTTCTGATCCAACGGCCATCGCTCTCCCCGCCCGATCGCAATCGGAAGTTTGTGAGTGTCTCCCCTTTATGCCCCTCCGATTGCGATTTTTCTGATTACATCTCCACCATCCGTTTCCTCCCAGATCTGACGGCTCAGATCTAATCGCCCTCCACCGTGACCGGGTCCCACATTCACGCCTTCGTGTGTGTTTTTTTCGCGTTTCCCTGTGTAATTCGCCCAAACGATAATCTTCGGGCTTTACACTGTGCGACCATTTCTCCGCCATTTTTCACTGTCCCTCCATTATTCTTCCACCATTCCGCCGTTTCCGCAGCATTTCCTCCGCCACCACTGCCCGGGCTTTAAACAGGTTTATTCTAAATTGTGCAGACGTCACAGTGAGGTGTTTTCAGCATCGCCAGTAGATCAGCAAAAAGGATTCAAAGGGGTTAACACTTGTTATTGACATAATCAATGTTTAGCCCTGCTTTCAAAGGATTAAGGCTCAGTTTGAAGACTGATGAGCGCACCAGCAAGTCATTACTGTGCTACCTAACAGCAGAGTCTGTTCTCTCCAGACGTACACCGTCCCTATAGGGTTCTCCATGCCTCCTCGAGCCCATAAGCAATTAAATACATAGACAGGAGCTTCATTAAAGACTGTCTGAGCCGCAGTAATGGAGGAATGGAGAAGCCGTGCAGATATTTCACCCAGTTCATTTATTCAGAAGGCTAGCGCAAAGCTCCAAGCACCAGAAAGGACCCCAAAGAAATATTCGACATCGATCTCGGCCTGACAGAGACTCCCCAGACAGATCATAGAGTACAAGAAATGCCGCAGAAAGCCATTAAGTGGTATGGGCGTGAACACTTCCGCCTTACTGTCTTAATGAGACTCATTTATTTGTTTATCTACTGTTGTTTCTTCCTCTTCTCCTATAAGAGATCCCCGAGAACATAATGTAAAGGTTGTTGTTCAGCTGTTGGGCAGTTTGCTGTTAGAGGGATTCATTCTTGACTGTTAGAACAGTCGTGGGAGGGAGTAGCAGAGTAGTTGTATGTAATAGGCTGGGAGGAGAAAGTTTGGTCTGTATTAGCCATTGAGCTCAGTGTACATGACTGGTTTTACATCAACTAATCAAAGCACTTTTCACAGGATCCTGGTCTATTACTATTGGTGATGTTTTTCCTAACTCTGTTTATCGCATTTTCACATTGTTTCATGTTCTTCAGGCTCACATCAGAAGCTTGGCATAAGATTCACCCTTGTTAGGTGCCTTATGTTGCTGCTCTGCCAGCCCTTAATGTTTTCTGCTCAATGTGTTATCTAAGAATGGTTCTCAGTTAATTTAACCAGTGTAGTGGATGTTATTGCCTACTCTCTGATGTATGAATTGAATGAAGCTATTCTTAGATGCTTATTTGTAATCTTATCTCTGTTTTCCCCTTGGAGTTTCTAAAGCAGACCTGGAGTTAAATGACCTCTGGTCCGATCTATAAGCTTCCCCTTTGTCCACCTTTGAGAGCTGCCTTTACGTATGTCCAAGCAGGTCTGGAGTTAAATGACCTCTGACCTGATCTATAGACAGAAATTGGGTGCCTCTCCTTCTTCCACTTTCTCTCCTCAATGTTCCATTCCACCATCTGCCTGAAAGATCCTTTAGTGTAGATGACTTTCCCTTTGAAATCCTTGGCTAGTGGATGCAAGTAATTTCCTTTCGTGACTCCATAGCCCAATGGATGGCACTGTCTTGGCCTATCCTCTTTGCTGAAGCCTCCTGCTGTTTTGTTTCCTTTCTCCCATTACTTTCTCAGTCTATGATCTCTTGACCAACCCAGCAACCAACCAACCAAATCATTTAAACCCCCCATTTGTGCTTCATACCTAGCCTAATATCTCAATGTGAGCCTTTAAATATATATCATTCTTGCTCTATTTGGAGAGATCCCTCTCCGGGTCCAGGAGGGCTAGATCCTAGGGCCCGAAAGTGGTTCTATGTTGTCTCATCTTTTGGTATTGCCAATCTTGCCAAAACATGGGAACCCCAACAGGAGGGAGAAGATTGGGATGAATATTTGGGTGAGACTCATTTTTTAAGTTTTATGAGTATTATAATTTAATTTATTTATGCATGTTCTGACATTAAATCCATGTAATTACAGACCTTGGCCCAAAGAGACCTGCCGGAATGTCATCAATAGTGAGCCGAATCCCTCGCAATTTCGACCCTTAAGGCGAGGGCGACAAGGAAAATGAGATAGTGCGCAACCTGGATGGGATCACACGAGGAGTCTCGGATTATGCACGTTTTGACGATGTTCATCGCGCCTACCAAAGACATACCATAGGGGTGCCCAGCTGAATTCATCGCTTGTTGAGGCGGCTAGTACGAGCAGTGACATGTTACCATGAGCACCATGCTTATTAGACACCTAGGTTTTATTTTATCTGCATATTTGAGAGAAATGATGTCTCGAGATGTAACAGAAACACACATATATGTTTTTTGAAGCTATGATGCACACGGTTGGAAACATGCGATTTATATATATATATATATATATATATATATATATATACATCTATTTCCCTACATGGATCTTTTACATATGATGATGTTTTTTACAAATTATGCAAATGTCTATCTAATAAAATGTTAGCCATTGTATCAGTTAATGTGTTCATTTGCCATAAAATCAAAATGTCTTTCCAACAAACACATAAATACAATCTCAGAATGTGTGGATTTCTAACTAAATAATGATTATTGAGTTGCAGAACAACAAGCTGTGAATCTAGATTTACAAGCAATGTGCGTATGCCAAGGTTGATCGCCTTGATTAATAGCTCAATGACAGTGCTATACTCAACAACATTTTTTGTAGTTCATCCTAGACAAATACCTTGCAGATATATCAGCTCACCAGCAGGATCATAAATTACCTAGGCTGCCGAAGACAAATTCCTAGTACTGCGAGAAGCACCATCCGCAAAACCGACATAAGAGGTAATAGACATATGCACAATAAGCAAGACCCAATAAGCAATAAAAATGCTCACAAAGCACACCAAACCAAAAACATGTACAAAAATGAAAATAACACCTATGTACACCTATTACGCATGAATGACTCACGCATAATATTTTTTGAGATACAACCTATTTCTGGGTTTTTCAAGGGGATGACCTTCGTATTCAATTAGCTCATGGATCCCATTTTGCAACACACGTTTAACGATGTAAGGCCCATGCCACATAGGTTGAAATTTTCCTACCCCCAGCTTATCATGAGCTTGTTCATACAGAAGGACAAGATATCCTTCAACAAAAGAATGAGGGGAAACTTACTGATCAAAATGAGCTTTGACCCGCTTTTTCTGTACTTCAATAACAAGAGTAGCAAAGTAGAAGGTCTCATCCAACCTTTCTAAATAAAGGAGACACTCTTCTTCTGGTGAAGTGTTCGGCAGTAATTCAACGGCCAACTTGAGTGAAGGTATTTCACATTCAATCGGGAGAGTAGCTTCCAGGCTATAAACCAACTAGAAAGGAGTGAACCCGGTGGCATTCTTAACGGAGGTTCGGTATGCCCAAAGAGCTGAAAATAACATGAGATGCCAATTTGATTTGTGGATTGTTGCGCCTCAAAATAGTCCCTATTTTCACTCCATTATTCACCAAATACCTTCACATTACTCCCATATTACCTTCATGTCACCTTCATTCCACCTCCACATCATTACATTTATCTCAGGTTATAACTATGCTTTTCCAAAGTTTATTAATTCTTAATATTTTTAAGTGGATTTGTGGTTAAACTTTAGAAAATAATATGCTTATTCTTATACCTAACAATTAGAATGAGTTTTTTGACATGTGTAGGTACAAAAGAAGCTTCCTAGGCATCTTTATGTGGCACTCTATGTTCAAATTCGAATTTGAGGAGATCATGGACCTCATGGAGGAGATCATGGAGGATAGGGTTATGTGTCACCATTGGTTGAAGAAATATGTGGGTCAAAGGAGGGAATAGTGGATTTACATTTATGAGTTTTTTATCATAGCTTTTGTATAAATAGGAGTGTTATCTCCTTCATTTGTAATCTTAATCTTGATTTGTAATCTTAGTATCTTATAGGTTGGTAGTGAGAAGTTAGATTGGAGAATCAATGTAATGGTTGCAATTGCAATTTGCAATTGATCATAAACAAGACGGAGCTTCTTTGATCCTCTACATTTGACTTTTCTTTTCGTGTGCTTGTGAATCCTTGGAAGGATCTCCATTGCCTAGCAAATACACTTTTATTTTAGTAGGCTTTTATTTTATGTTTGTTTGTGAATTTCATTAGATTAAATTATTAGGTTCATATGTTTGGAATATTAATGAATGACCATTCGTAAGAAAGTACTAATGTTTCCTTCAATGAATCTGATTTGTTATTTAATATTTGATTTCATTATTTTAAGTTTTTGAACTTGAGATATAAATGAATAGTCTCTTGTAAGAGAGCTTTAACATTCCATGCAATCAATCAAAATTAGATTTAATTGCTTTAATTTCATTAGTTTAAATATTTTGTTGATTAAGATGATTAGAAATATTAATGAATGGTCTCCTTTAAGGGAGCCTTAATATTTCTTACACTTGTCACAATGTCTTTAGATTTCATTTTGATTAAATAACTAAATAGGTGTTGGAGATCCTAATGAACAACCTCCTGTAAGGGAGATTTGGCATTTCTTCACCTAGCCTAGTTTAGTTTGTCTCTAAGTCCATATATATTGGATGATCCTTGAAGTTTACTTACACGGATTGATAGTAAATGAAACTCTAATTTGCATCCGCATTTTAGAACAAACATTTTGGCGCCGTTGCCGAGGAGGATGATTTAGAGATAGACTTAGGAAGTCATTTTTATTGCAATTTCTTTTTATGGACTAACTTATGAAACCTGGTGACAGCAGGATCTTCATAAAGGAGTTTAAGTTGATCTTTTTTATTTTTCTTTTCATACTTAGTTAGTTTCAAATTCAGTTTTTAAACCCCCCATTTCTTACTAATTCATCTACGGATGAGAAATTTGAATATGTTAAACAGGTGATTTTTGGAGAAAAAGAATAATCTTGAAGATTGGTTCCAAAAGAACCTTGCGCAAACTCAAAAAATAAAGACAGGTTACTCACATTCTTGTAAATCATAAGGTAAAAATTTAAAATCTTGATGTGAGCATTTTTAAATTCTTATTCCGTAGATGGCTTCACTGGAAGCATTCTTTTACTTAGAAAATAAAAAATGTTTCAAGTTAATGTAGAATAGATTAAAAAAAATAATAAAAAATGAAACGAGCTCGTTAGAAGTTTTTAGTCTTGTTTTCAAAAAATTTAAAAATAAATAAATCATCATAAATAATTTAAGTGGCGTAGTAAGATCCATTTCACTCCATCCACGCTAACCTGCAGAAATAAAATTAATTCAAGAAATTAGCGATCAGGAAGATTAGAAAATCTATTGAATTATTTAAAAAATAATAATAATAAAAATAAATAAATCTTGCTGGAAATTTAATTGCAGATCTACTTGACGATCGTTTGAGTCATAATAAAAAAATATTCTCTTGTAGAAATATGTTCTTCATTCTGTTAATGACGGAATTATTCCACAATGCTACGTAGATGTTTCACTGTTGCTGCACACATGCCATTTTTTTTTTTACTGTTGCTAATTCCCACATCTCACAGAACCATTTTGACAATGGTTGATTAACTACAACAGAAAATTTAACCCATATTGATTCATGGATTCAATCATAAAAGAATTGAGTGTCATGAGCATCAATCTATATGATCTAAGGTTGTGTGATTTAACTTGTAAGTAGCAAATTTCATTATGTTAATCTGTGCTTTGCTTTCTTGCAACAACAAACAACACCGCTGTCTCTTCAATGTAAATTTTCCATGGAGGAATATTTGGTTTCAAAAAATGTAGAAACACTGCCATTTTCCATTAGTAGTGCTACCTCTACAAATCAAGAGTAGAGGCCCGACACCGGGTTTGTCACTTAATATCCACGAGGATGAAAAGAAATTTAAAATTTGCAAATTATCCTCAATCTGGTAATCTGGCACCCCTCTTATTCTGATTGGCCAAGTTTGAATAATTTTGGGACTATGACATGTTCCAAGGCCAGAATTCATAAAAATTAAGAAGAGGGGGTATCATTTTAATCGCCAGTTGAACCGAAGGCTTATTTCATCAGCAGTATTGTTCTTTTGGGCTCTCTTTCTCATTGCATTGACTACATCCTACTTGTGTTTTAAAAAAAAACCCTTTGGACAGAGACCCCAAGCATGTGTCATTGACCTGGAAGTGGCACTCAATGGGAAAAAGAGTAAGACATTCTTGCCAAGAAAAGAGTCATGATGTTGTTCATTGATGCTGCTAGGTTTGTAGGAACACGCGTCTCACTGGTTTTGCAGAAAAATAATAGATGAAAAATAAAATTTGCTTAATAATTCCTCCAAAATCAATTAAGATTTAATGCCTATGCCAAAAAAGTTCATGGGCATTTTCACACAGTGAAATTTGGGCACAGATTCTGGGAAAACAAAGGCGAAATTCAAAAATCTGAGTCGAGGGTTTTGTTCGGAACGTTGTCATCAGCGGACTCGTGAGAATTTCTTCAAAATTTTGAGTTGTTTGGGAGATTTCTTGGATCTTTGAAGGGTTAATGATCAGTTTTTGGCATGGCCGGTTTTGTTGCAAAAAGCCTGTAAAAAAATTAGTTGATTCTTGCACTACTATGCATGAGAGCACTAGAGAGAACTGTAAAGGCAAGAATCGTGACAGGAGAAATGAAGTTTTGATTTTTCGTGACAAAGGAACTTCATTTAAACTCATTCAAATAAACAACAACACAAACCAAAATAAAAATGGTCATCATCACACCATGATTCCCCTTTAGATCTTCATATGTCAACCAAACTTCCATGCACTCATAACTACCAAGGGGACGAGAAGTGTAATCATTTATGAGTGAGTTTTATGAGATGCTAATTGCGATACTAAACAAGTTTTTGAATAATGTTATGAAAAATGCAACAAAATTTTCTTCACATGCTCTATGGTGCTCTCGAGATTAATTTTTGCCTTCCCTAATTTTTCAGGAATCTATTAAAACCACGTTGTGACTTGCTAAGTTCCACAATGAAAATTCAGCTGTGACAGACAGTTGTGCAATTACATATTTTTCACGGACTCCCACAACGAAAATCAATTTGCTACAAGCTTTTTGGTCTTGAGATCTATGTATTCTAATACCATTGAAGGAAATGGGCATATCGAAGAGGAGCTCCTTTAATTGTTTTTGGCTGCTTTTAAGGACATATACCCCTGTAGTCATATGAGGAGCGACAAACTGGTGGGATTCTTCTTTGTCAGGATGGGATGTTGCCAATATGTACGATAACCCTGTTGATTGTCTTTCCCTTCTCATAAGAAGACCCTCTGATCATACTCAGGATGCCGCTAAGGGAAGTCCTGGCTCGTCCTAGTGAACTCGCCCACGGCTTCTCCAAAACCAACAGTACTCAGTAAAAAAAAATCACTGCATAAGAAAAATTCGATTTGATAGATGTGGAGATTATTAGTTTCAAAACTGCGCATTCAAAACCCATATCTCGGCAAGATTTCCAGGCACAAAATCCTCCCAAATCATCAAAAATCCGGGATTTTTGTCCACGATATGAGGAGAAGATCACGCCAAGATAAATGAAATTTGATTTTGCTATTACTAGATCAAATAGGGAGGAGGCATAAAATTCAATTGATTGAGGATGAAGGCCATGGTTGAAGATCTGCTGAAGAATTTCAACAATGTGTGCACTCTGATATTTCCATAAAGATATCAATTTGGAATTTTACAAACACTGGGCCCAAGAATTTTCTTCTTGATGAAAATGGAATTGTGAAAATATATGATTTCAGCCTCATCGCGTTACCTCAGCAATTTAAGGAAGACGGCTTGCTGCATACCATCGTTAAAGCCCCAATTTCGTGGCACCCGAGGTTTTTTTCCATTCGATGATACCATTCTTGCTGTGTTGTATCATAAAATTTTCAAAAGTGAATTCAAGTATCCAAAATGGTCTTTGCTGGGGCTCGAAAATTGATCAGAAGGGTACTCAAACCCAATCTAAATACACGCATAAGTATAGCAGAAATAGTGGAAGAGCGTGGAGTTTAATTCTTGAAGCAGCTCTGGGAAACGAGTGGAAGAAACCCTTTGTTTGTTCCTCTCGCATCAAGGGCATTGTTCTTTAAAAGTAATAGGTATCACAGCCAAGGGAAAATTTAATGGCAAGAGAAGAAAACCATGCACAACACATTTGAACCAGCAAATTCGTCATTTCCAAGAGCAGATTCGCGCTCAAACCTGGGATCCACTTGTTTTCTTCGTTATGTCCATTTAAACTAGATGCAGATGGGCTCTTCCACAAGGGTGGATGTCGTTACCACCAACCTGGAATATATTGAATTTATTGTTTGAGGGGAAGGATAGGGTTACATTATTTTCTGATATGATCATATTGATGCTATATTGAGCTCATTTTCTCATTGTATTTCGTTGAAAGTTCATCTTTGTATGCATAAAATTGAATGTTGATTTATTTTGAGATGAAACAACGGGTTATAGATTGTAAACAAAGCAGGAATGAAATAGTTGATCAACAAACTGAACGAACATATTTTCCCCTCAGAAGTAATGGTGAAGCTCTTACAAAAGACAATGCAGGAAAGAACCAGGGACAAGCTGATGATAATGTAGAGACAACAACCAGATGGGCAAAGCGCAGAAAATGAAAACACGGTGAAAATTTTTTGAAACACATCAATAGGGAATTTTGGCAAATACAAGTTCGACAACGACATGTGAAATTCGAAATCATCAACCCAAATCATGAAACAATTTTGACTGTGGTCGGGATTTACATAATTGCAACGAAATTGGATTTTATTTACAAAAAGTTGCATAATAAGGGAATTAATTATACTCATTTTATATTTGAAAATGGATTTGTAACAAAAAAAAATCAGAAAATTGGGCTAACTTATACATTTTATTTTATTTAAATCTGTTTCATTGGCGTTTAATTTTTGCATAAAAAAACCAAGTAGAAATTGATCACTTTTGCTCGGATATATTTATGTTTTGTGAATGCCAAGTTTTTGCATATTTCGGATGATAAAATGATCATTAAGGAAACTAATTGTGTGCACAATTGGTCTTCAAAATACTAATTTCATGAGAAATTCTAAAGAACAAGTCCATGAACATAAATGAAATTTCCAGAAAATTACAAGTTCTTGCAACTTCCTGTAATAGTTTAATGGTTTGACATGTTGCATGACAGATTACCAAAATTTAAAGAGCTGGGGTTTGTTCCTAGATGTACAAGGATGGTGAAATACCTATCCACACTTGAATTCGACATCTACAAGTGGCTAGTCAACGCTGGTCAAACTCAGCTATTTTAACAGGCAGTCCAGAATTAAGGAGCAGATTTGCTATATTTGAGATTTTGCATGCCATAATTCATTTTTTTTTTCTCTTTTCCAACAAGAGTCATTATCCATTTTCCATTACCCACATACACTTCATTACATTTTTTTATATCCTATCCCACCAATAAAACCAACGAAGCTCATCTATAAGTTTTTTGGTCCACTTTACATATTCATTGTTAGTTTCATTTTTTCTACACTTGCAAATAAAACCTTGCTTCTATACACCATTGAGTCCATAGTCCTTGAGTCTAAATATTTTTCTAAAAACACCTTGAAACTTGCATGCCTTAAGGGCATTCAATCATGCCAATAAACAAAGGGAATACATCAATGTCCCTTGTTCATCATATCTTCTAAGCATTCGACAACAACAAATTCATTCATATTTAGAAAGATGTGTTCGAGGCATCTTGTCTCTCATCCACATTAAATATGGGAGCTCTCATGTTGACTAGTGGCATCCATCAATGGCCACTAAGTTAACAATTTCTTTTTATGTTCGACACCGAAACATTTATTCACATGACAAGCATTGTGCCGATGATCGTAGAAGACTTGAAGACCAATCATTTTGTAGCAGAGGACGCAAAATTACTTTCATTCCTTTTCAGTTTTTGATGTAAATGACTTGAGGACAATTCAATAAATAAGGCTGGGGGGGGGGAGTGTAAATTCCGAATTTTGTATACCTTCCAAGCCTTATACAATTTCAGCCACATTCAACAGCAGATTCCGAACATTCAGCAGAAGATCCAACAGCAAATGCAGCAACAATAAAAGATTCACTTTTTCGATTTCATCTACCATTTTCACAACCAAGTAAAGAGGACTATGAACGGAATTTTGTAGCCACACATGCACAACTCTCATCCATTTTTGAAAGGGTAAGTTAAGGTATGATATTTTCTAACTTTTAACCATTTAATTCCTTGAAAAGTTAGAATGATAATTTTTAGAAAAACTTCACTTCCTTTCGTCATTTTGTCAAATTGCCAAAACCATCAGTTGAGGGGGGGAATACATTCACATTCATATGTTGCCACATTCATATAACATTCAAAACATTCATATCACATTCAAATCCCACATACTTTCAAAATATATTTACTATTACATCATCATGAGCATATAAATGGCTTTTCAAAAAGTACTTAAAATATAATTGGATGCCAACACAATCATGGTTGTCACACAAGAACCAACCATGATGCATTCCAACAAAATACTCTGCAATAAAAATCTCATTATCAATATGCAAAGATCATACATTAAAATTGAATGCAACAAACAAAATATGGTTGAAACACAAGAACCAACCAAGTTGCATTTCATCAAAAACACTTAGCAAAAGTTAAGTAAATGATATCATGCAGAGTTTAAGCTAAAGCTCAAATATCAAAAAGTAATGTAATAGATTGCATGAGGACATGCAATACCTTCAGTTTGGGGGTATGTTGGGCCTCAAAATATTCCCTATTCTCACTCCATTATTCACAAAATACCTTCACATTACTTCCATATTACCTTCATGTCACCTTCATTCCACCTCCACATCATTACATTTACCTCATCGTTGGGTTATAACTATGCTTTTCCAAAGTTTATTAATTTTTAACATTTTTAAATGGATTTGTGGTTAAACTTTAGAAAATAATATGCTTATACTTATACCTAACAATTAGAATGAGTTTGTTGACATGTGTACGTACAAAAGAAGCTTCCTAGGTATCTTTATGTGGCACTCTATGTTCAAATTCGAATTTGAGGAGATCATGGAGGATAGGGTTATGTGTCACCATTGGTTGAAGAAATATGTGGGTCAAAGGAGGGAATAGTGGATTTACATTTATGAGTTTATTATCATAGCTTTTGTATAAATTGGAGTGTTATCTCCTTCATTTGTAATCTTCATTTGTAATCTTAATCTTGATTTATAATCTTAGTATCTTATAGGTTGGTAGTGAGAAGTTAGATTGGAGAATAAATGTAATGGTTGCAATTGCAATTTGACATTGATGATAAATAAGACAAAGTTTCTTTGATCCTCTACATTTTACTTTTATTTTCGTGTGCTTGTGAATCCTTGGAAGGATCCCCATTGCCTAGCAAGTACACTTTTATTTTAGTAGGATTTTATTTTATGTTTGTTTGTGAATTTCATTAAATTAAATTATTAGGTTCATATGTTTGGAATATTAATGAATGACCTTTTGTAAGAAAGTATTGATGTTTCCTTCAATGAATCTAATTTGTTATTTAATATCTGATTTCATTAGTTTAATTTTCTGATTTATATGCTTGAGATATAAATGAATAGTCTCTTGTAAGAGAGCTTTAACATTTCATGCAATCAATCAGAATTAGATTTAATTGCTTTTATTTCATTAATTTAAATATTTTTTTGATTAAGATGATTAGAAATATTAATGAACAGTCTCCTGTAAGGGAGCCTTAATATTTCTTACACTTATTACAATGTCTTTAGATTTCATTTTGGTTAAATAACTAAATAGGTGTTGGAGATCCTAATGAACAACCTCCTGTAAGGGAGCTTTGGCATTTCTTCACCTAGCCTAGTTTAGTTTGTCTCTAAGTCCATATATATTGGATGATCCTCGAAGTTTACTTACCCGGATTGATATTGAATGAAACTATAATTTGCATCCGCATTTTAGACCAAACATGGATCCCAATCGTACGTTGAAGCATCGTGACAAGAAATTTGTTCACAGCTTCAACCTGGCCGTTGGCTTGAGGGTAGTACGACGTTGAGCTGTCGTGATGCAGACCCAACTTAGAAGTCAACTCCGCCACCATCTAATGTCAAAAATGGGAACCATGATTGGTAACAATGGCTTGAGTGACACAAAACCTAGCAATAATGTGATTGAATATGAACTGAGAAGTTGTCTTACCGTCAGCGGCAAGTGTAGGCATTGCTTCGGCCCATTTGGTGAAGTAGTCCACGGCTACGATAATATAAGCATGCCCCCCGGCCGAGTGAGGGTTACATGTCATAAAATTGATGCCCCTCTTTGCAAAGGGACCAACGGTAATGACAGGATGAAGAGGAACGAGTGGTGCATGCAACTTGCATTGATAAATTTGGCAATCATGGAATTTACGAACTGCGACAATACAGTCTTTGAAAATAGAAGGCCAAAAATAACCAACACAAAGAATATTTTGTGCAGTAGCATAACCAGAAATGTAACCGCCGCAGGTGCCACTATGAAAATCATTCAAACCTTTCTTGACTTCCTCGAGAGTCAAACATCGTCAGAGAATGGAATCAACTCCAACACGATAGAGAGTATCTCCAATTATACGATAAGGTTGCGACTAATGGCAGATGCGTCGACGGGCATCCTTCGTCAACTCAGATCTAAAAGATGAATTTTGGAGATAGATGATGATATCACCACACCAAGGATCGAGGGTGATAATCAAGAAAAGCGAATCATCTAGAATAAATTCCTCCTAACGAGAAGGAGCGGAGTCGGAAGGGAGAGAACAGAGTAAATCAACAAAGACCAATGATTTCTTAGACTTGGCAGCAGTAAATTCCAAATCAAACTCTTGGAGGATGACAATCCACTTTGAGTATTTTCCCCCCCAACAATTTTCAAGACAATATGTAGGTCATGGGGTTGCTTTCAGAAATCACCGTTACTGTATGCAAAAGAATATAATGACGAAAACATTGAACAGCCTTAACAGCAGCCAACGCTATCTTCTCAATGTGGGAATAACGTGTTTCGGGGTCAAGAAGGTTACGAGACAAGTAATAAATAACATGCTCATGACCATCATCATCTTCTTGTACCAAAACCATGGCAATCGTGCTGAAAGCAACAACTAAATAAAGGGAAAAATCACGATGATAATTTGGAGGGCAAAGGAGAGGAGCATTGACCAACAATGTTTTCAACACATTGAAATATTTTTGAGCGATCTCATCCCAGTAAAAAGAGACACCCTGCTTTAACAATCGTGTGAATCCTTTAGCTACTTCAGCATAGTTAGGTATAAAATGACATATAAAATTAAATTTCCCTTGTAAAATATGCAGCTGATGCAATGAGGAAGGAGAGGGGAGATTGATAATAGCATCAACCTTAAGAGGATATAGGCAAATCCCATCTTTGGAAACGATAAACCCTAAGAGTCTACCGAAATTGATGCAGAAGACACACTTATGCGGATTAATCCGAATGTTATAGTCTCTAAAACAAAGGAAAATCTGACAAATTGGTCAGGATGGTCCCTACACTTAGTTGAATGAGCTGGAAGGTCATCTAGATAAGGCTGAATGATGTGGCTAATATTATGAAAGGCATAAGACATCGCGCCTTGAAATGTGGCCCCGGCATTCTTCAAACCAAAAGGAAGCTTCTTATATGCAAAGGTACCCCAATGACAGATGAAGGCAGTCTTGTGTTGATCAGTCGGGATAATGTTGATCTGAATATAGCCTGAAAAACCATCCATCAGGGAAAAAATTTCGCTCCTGGCACAATCATCAATGATCTGATCGATGAAGGGAGTAGGATAATTATCCTTAGGACAAGCTCAATTGATATCACGATAGTCAACACAAACAGGAATAGTGCCCTATTCTTTGTTGACAGGAACAATATTAGACACCCATTATGTCAATGGAATTGGATAAATGAAACCGGCTTTGAGAATATTTTCCACTTCGGCCTTAATGGAAGCAGCTTTCCTAGGATGCACCGAACGAAGACGTTGACGAACAGGTTTTGAACCGGAGTAAGTAGGAATTTCATGTACCACGATGATAGGATCAATGCTGGGAATTTCTTCGTAGGACATGAAAATACATCATGGAATTCGCGAAAAAGGCTAGTATAGACTTGTGCTTCATCAAAATAACAAGTAACCTCAATATGGATGTTCTCGACGATACCTGGTTTAATGGAAATGTCGATAGGCATCGTCTAAGTAATGTTACTCAACTTACCTTCCGAGAAAAATTCATGGACCTGAATAGGTGTTTGAATCAGAGGAGAAGGGACCTGAGAAGAAAAATGCTCAAGACAGGTAGACATGGCCCCGAGGCTTGGTAGAAACGAGGAATGATGATGACCATCGTCCCATGGTAGATTTTCGAGAGACAGGGTTTCTACAATTTCCTCATTTGAAGGAAAAATTTCTTTCAAAGAATCCGGTGAATCAAAATCACCAAGCCAAGGGGATTGAGAATAGATTTCAAGAGTCACGCAGTGTCCGATGCAGCAGTGAGTTCACAATAGTCAATTTCAATCGGACTTAATGGCATCGAATCTCTGAATGAATCAATATGTTTAGGAGAAGGGATAACCCAGGGGTCATCAGTTTGAGAAATCATGTTGACCATAACAGTATTTGGTGGCGGAAGAGGGAAAACACCCATGAGGGCAGGATACTTGAAAAGGCCTGGCCCTATGCTCTTGTAGGGAGTAGGAATCTTGTCCACATACGGAATGTTGTTCTCGAAGAAGAAGTGAAAAAAGACAATTGATCGAAAGTGATAATCTTTCCCTCGTGTGGAAATTTATAAACACGAAAGAGATTGGATGGAACACATAGCATGGCATGAGTCCAACTGCATCCGAGGAGAAGATTATAATTGAGTTTTGCATCAACAACTTCGACCTCAACATTGATTGTATTCCCTTCTAATGTGATTGGTAAACTGGTGAGAACACCAAGTGGTTTGGACTCTCTTCCATCAAATGCTTCAAGGGCATTGGCTGACGAAGTGAGAGATGGAGAACCAATGGCTTTCGAACAAGTAGATGACATAACACAGATGGATGCACCCTCATCCACGATGGCCCGGTGAATATGCAAACCATTAATACCAACTTGAATGATGAGCACAATTTGGTGTGGGAGTCGCAAGACGAAATTCTCTAAATCAAAAGCAAGAAGGCTAGTGTCGGCAAGATCGATCCCACCTATCGCAGATAGTAAAGTCTTATGTTGCGACAGACAACTCTGAAGTACTTCTAACGTAGACATAGCAGATGGCGCTTGAGCCAAATCCTCAACAATATTGTAATGCTTGGCGGCACGGGCGTTAGGATTGTATGAAGACTTACGGAGTATGCCTTTAGAAGGTGTTCGAACAACGGATTCGGCACTAGGCCGTTCAATCTTAAGAGAGCCAGAAACAGGTGGAGGAGGAGGACCATCAGCGATCTCTTTCCCTGCTGCCTGACGTGAACCAGAATAACCTTTCGATCGAGTAGCAATAGAAATGGGTGCAGAACCGTTCATTATGAACACTTATGAACCATATGGAGCAAAGGACTGAGGATGCTCTACCATCTGGAACTGCTGAGGGAAAGGTTCTTTAAGAACGGCCAGAGATCCTTGGGTGCCTTTGAGAAATCAACTCACTTCAAACCATCGAGGACAGTCCTTGGTGAAGTGCTCATCATCACAAATCAAACAAGGATACTTCAGTTTACATTGAGAACTATCAGCAGAACGAGGTTTTGAAGAATCCTGTTTCGGGGTATCGGCTTTGGCCTTACCTTTACCCTTTTTCTTACCTTTGGAAGTGTTTTCTGTAGGATTGGCCTGAACAGCGTTCACTTTTGCGGGTGTGCCAGAATTTGAAGTTGACTAAGAAGCTACATTATTGGAAGAAGTAGATTTTGGCTTCCTAGAGTTAGATGAAGGAGACTTCTAAGAATTCTGCGACACAGAACCAATAATACCATCAAGGGATGGAGTCGCTGCTGGTTTAGAAGTTCTAGGTCGAGGAGCATCAAGCAAGATATCATATAATGCACCAGACTGAGAATACACGAGATCAAGGTACTGGGCATAAGCAATGGCTTGTTCCTTAGTTACACATTCCCCCATAGCTATGTCTTTGGAAATCTGATTGACAAAGGAGGTAGTGAACCAATGAGTCAGAAGTTGATCAGGTATCTCAAATTTGATCATGCGATGACAACACTGCCACTCATGAATATGATCCGAGATATGAGTAGCTTGGTCCTATTTCAATGAAGTGAGGAGATGCGTCCCATAGCGGATCGGTAACTGAAAATGTGTAAGGAATGACATGGCAAAAAAATTAAAATATTGGAAAACTCCACGAGACAGCTCAATGTACCACTTTGCAGTTGCACCAGTAAGAGTTCACTGGAAAAGACAGAGACGAATAGAATCGTCAACCCAAGAGTTAGAAGAACACCATAAGTGGTAAGTCATAACATGAGTTTGGGGGTCTTCACTAGGTTTACCCTCAAATTTAGGACAATCACCAGGAATCTTGGTCAGGACCGGAGGCCAACATGGATTATGAAGAATAGGATCATTTGTTAACTTTGACACATCGAGTAATTCCAACGTAGCAAGAAACGGTAATTGAGTGTCAAAAGTCATTGGAGGTCTTTGATAAGGACCTATATGTACATTCCACCCAGTCCGAGTGGGATTATGTCCCCATACATTTTGTCCCGAAGGATTCGGATCATAGCGATTAAAAACAGGATAATTCAGTTGATATTGGGGTTGAGGACCAGGATATTGAGTCGAAGTAGACCACTGAGGTCCTTGCTGAGTAACATAAGGATTCTGCTGCGGAATGTAAGTATGACTTTGAGGTTGTTGATGCACAGGTTGATTTTGAGGGTAAGGAATTTGGGGTGCATTATATACTGGTTGATATGAAGCTTGAGGGTAATAAGCACCCTACGGTTTCGTAGGTTGACCTTGTGGAGCAGGTTGAGTAGGCTGCTGAGTAGGGTAAACAGGTAAAATTAGCTGCAGAAATGAAGGTTTCTGTTGATGGGTAGGTTGCAATAGCTACTGAGCTGGTTGAACCGGCTGTTGAAATGGTTGTTGAGGGCCACCAAGTTGACCTTGTGGGATAGGTTGGCCTGATGATTGCGACGGACCAAGTTGTCCCTGATGACCAGGTTGACCCAGAGAAGGACCAAAGGGTTGTCCTGATTGCACAATATTTGGGCCATACTGAACGTGCGGCTGTGATTGAGGTGAAACAGGTTGTCCCTGTAAATGATAATTTTTCCCCCTAGGACCAAAAGATGATCTGAGTTGATTTAACGATTGACCTGAGAGACCAGAGGGTTTTCCATGTTGGACCAAAGGCTGTCCCTGTAAAAGTTGGCCTTGTGGATCGTATGGTTGTCTCTGTGGACCAGAAGCAGGGCCCTGCGGTGCTAAAGGTTGTCCCTGAGAGGGTTGTCCTTGTAAGCCAGAGGGTTGTGCAGGAAGAGTAGGTCCCATATGAGTAACAGTCTAATAAGGATCATAAACAACCTAATAAGGATCAATAGGAGGCAAATAAACTAGATTACCATACACATAATGGTGCAGATAGATATATGCGGGATTACCAACAACATCATAGTGATGGAATCAAGGATGAGCAGGAGCCTAAGACTGCTGAGAACCCTAATGAATAGCCAACAGATATTCTTCAAAAGTAAGACCTCCAGGAATCATAGGAGTAGTGGAAACTGAACTAGAAGCCACACAATCCGTTGGTTGAACCAGAACAGATGTGACAGTAACTGACGAACTAGGAGTCAAAGGTGATATCCCCAACGAAGGTAGGACCAAACTCGGAGGAGAAGTTACTGTACTGGATTGCACAATGGAGGCAACGCCAGACATAATCTAACTCAAAGACCTATATCCAAGCGGAAGTGATACCGACGGTGGTGAACATTGGGTAGAGGCACAAGAGAGATATTCAAGAAAGAGTTGATATTCTGCTATGGAAACAAGCATTCCTTCACTCCAAATAGAACCGGAGGAATCCATATCTGAGTCCAATGTAAGATCTTCGAAAATACTATGGCAACTAGGAGGTACCGCAGAAGCAACAAAAGGCGATCCAGATGTAAGAGGAGGAAACTCTCCTTCTTCCCCAAAACCAGACCAAGCACTTGAAGGAGGCCAGTGTAATTCAACTAGCTCGTCAAGTGGAGATCAAGTACCAAGGGATTGGATAGACGGAAGAATAGGCTGTGAGAACTTGACATACCTAGTGGACTGAGGGGTTTCGAAAGAAATTTCTGGAAAATAACTACCACTAGGAGGCAATGAGGACGACGAAACTGGATGTTCTGCCACTTTGACTATATATCAAAATAGGAATGAAAAGAGATAACCAATCGAAGGTGCCAAAACAATAACCAAATAAATTAATTAGGCCAAATAACAAAATTTTAATGGGCATGTGATTGTAGGTGATTAATTTTATAACATTGAAACCAAAATTCATTATTTCTTGTTTTAAGAGTCGAGAAACAGGAAAAATATGACTCTAGTCACTTTCAATTTGAAACGAGCGTGAAAGGACAAGTGCTCGATGACCTCTTCTCTTTTTTAAAGAGTCACGAAAATATCGAAATGACTTCTCAGGAATTCTAAGCAAGAGGGTGTACCAGGTTTCCGTGAACTACCAGATACACCTTGGTGATCAAATGAAACAAAAATGACCAAGGACTTGACATACGTGCAGGTAGTCTCCCCGAATGTTGTGTTCGGTGTATCACAGTTACAAGGCGGCAGACTTAGCTTCCTACGGATAAAAGGATTGCAACCTAGAGGTGTCTCCCTTTATATACGCGACAGTACGGGGAGCACAAGTCTATACTAGCGCTGTCTGAGGCCAACAGGAAAGCGACAACTACTAGGTTTTAAGATGTTGGAACACGTCTCTAGCCTAGACCACTAGAAATATTGCGTTAGGTTTCAATGTTGCCTTAGGTTTATTGAATAAATTTTAAATTTAATCTTGAATTAGGTTTCAATTTCCAGGCCCTATCGAATTTGGAGCTCAACTTCCTAAGTGAAAAATATATGCAAATGAACATCATTTCAATTCGATGAATGCTAGTTATAGGAAGGATAGAAATATTTCAAACAAGCAAGCAAGGAAAATATGTGAAGAAACTTCTAATGCCCTTAATGCAATCAATAAAAAACGAAATTCCTTCTTAGATTGACAAATGCTAGTTATGTAAAGGAACATTTCACTTTCAATGCAACAAAAGAATGCAAAGAAATTTTTTGGTTTTCAATGAAATAAAGCACACAACGTAATAATTCAATGGAAAACAAAACAAAACAAACACTAGTTTGAGTTTTGCGAATGTAAGGTTTTGAAATTGAATGACTCAACCAAAGCGAAACAGACACAAAAACATACAAGCTAATGGAGCAAATTTTCAATCGAAAAAGATATTTTCCCAAAGAGACCCAAACAAGCAAAGTAATTAATGCTCAAAGTATTGAAGAAGAAGGACTAATCGAAAAACGAAAAGACCATTCAATCAGCAAAACAAAAGGATCAAGAAAAACTCAGTCTAATGACCTGAAACGAGACTGATAACAATCAAAGAGAATTGTTCTCGAACAGAAGGCTCGGTGTGCAAGAACACTTAGAAACCCTAAGGTCTTAAATGACACCAACAAGAAAATCGAAAAACGACTGAGGGAAACAAGTCTACAGTATTAAACATAGTCTGAAAGGCTTAAACACACTAAAAAATGACCCAGAAGCAAGAACAAATGACCAAAACACTCATTAAGGAGGTCAAACCAAAACCTACAGGGGTTGGCGCAACTGTAAGGCTGTAATCTGCACCATACAGGGGTTGGCACGAGTGCTAAAATAGCAACATGTGCCAATCGGCGCGACTGTCCAAACAAAAACCGTGCCAAGCTGGATACCTATGGGAAAAAGAGGAAAAACCTTAACCTAATGAACAGAGGTCAACCTTGACACTCAAGAGCTAAACAGAGGATGGAAACTCAGCAAACAAACCAGAAAAAGACAGATAACTAAACCAATAATCGAAACTGACCCAACAGGAAGAAACGAAAAACTCGCACTAATCCCCAGTGGAGTTGCCAATTTGTTATGAAGGTAAATCCTCTATGTGGTCAGAGACGATCCCTCAAACCCGAGAGTGGGTCTAGTAACAAAAGAACACGCTAAAGTGTTGCTTCCTATTTAATGAATGAAAAAAACATGGTAGATTGACCTACCTTGAATCCAATGTTGTCGTCATTGCAGAAAGAGTAGCAGCCTCTCGCTCCTACCTTGTCAAATCACAATCTGTTCGTTGTTGTGCTCAGATACCTGCACATCGGACAAAGAACAAGAACAACATATGACATAATAGTTTCACTCACAACTATTAGCCAGTCAAAGAGGGCTAAACATATCACATCAGATAAACATCATAACACAATAGTGGAACCAAACAGTAGTAATGTATATAAATGAATATAAGGAAGAGTACAACCGATGCTTTGACGTCGCAGTCTCCAACAGCGGGGTTCAGGTGAAGCGTGTCTCAAATTTTGGTCAGGGAATTTGAACTCAAGCTCTCTCAAAAGTCTTCGACTCAAGCTCTCTCAACATAATCCTTCTTATTTTATCTTCTCTAGCAGCTTAGCTATAGTATGTATAATTTTCCTAGTTCAGCTAGCTTCTACTAAAAGAGATAGTTTCTTTTATAGAGGAAAAGGAGGAGGTTGGGATCCCTACAAAGGTGGGAGGGGTTCCTAACCTTTAGGAGAGTTCCAAGGGAGGTGGAAGCTACTAACTAAAGGAAGGAGTCTGTTGTTGTTTCAGTTCAACCACTCCCAATGACTCATCCCCGAGGTGGTTGGAATGGAACCTCCACCTCTATTTTTTAAAAACATTCCATAAAAAGCTTGGCGTAGGTGTCTAACTGTTACAGAAAGCCAACAGGCGCGAGTGCAGTGTTAAATTTCTCTGTCAGTGTGAGGGTGTAACTAGCTACTCACGCCAAGGCAAAAATAGGGATTTTACAACCCTACTCAAGGAAATTTCAACAAGAAGAACGTTGCTTACATCAAAAGAGATGCAAGAATGATATTTGCAAAGCATGACATTGCTTATTGGTCACAAAAACGACCCTCCAATGTGCGAGTTGGGGATTGCAGGGACAGTGACAAAATTTTGTGTAACAATAGCTCAACATGCGAACGCAACTATTCAGGAGATTAAGGATGCCCTAAAAAATCAGTTTCAGAGACCTATCTCCTACTCCCAAATAGTGAATGACCTAAAAGATTTCAAACAAGGGCCCTCTAAGTCTGCATAGGAGGCTGACCAGCGACTAAAGAAGGTGATTAGGGAAGGGGATTTTATGTATGATGATATAAAACACAAGGAATGGTTCATCTCTATGTTACTGCCTCACCTACATGTGCCTATGGGTCAAAAAGCCATTGAATCACAGGAAAAAGCCTTGGAGATTGCTATGAAGCTAGAAGCTGCACTAAGAGATAATGCCCAGTTTGGAATTTAGCAGATCCAAGGGCAGCTGCAGGCCATGCATCTCAAAATCCAGAACCTGTGAAAAGAGAAACGAAAGAAAGCCAGTCCAGACATATGGTGTATACGATTCCAGGTTCTTGGGCACACCAAGGATCAGTGCCCTCTATTGACATATTATATGCAGGCTGGGGGACCTAGTCCCCTACATCCTATAGAACCTGTGGGACCAAGTGGCCCAACATTATGGTGTGCTGACTGCCGCGTAGCAGGATTACATGATACCAAACATTGCCCTCATCTGGCCACGTATGTTCCCGAATTGAAGTAGCAATGGTGCTGATTTTTCTCATCTGTGGGGCATGACGAACAAAACTGTCGAACATGTTATCACTCTAATAATTCTTAAGTTGTGAGATTTTTTATTTTAGACAAAGAACATTAGAGGTAACCACATACCAACTTTTGAACTCTAATATCTATCCTTCTTAGGATTCAGAGAGGGCTCTCTCTATAAAATTTAACTTTGCTTTAATTATATGATATTAGGCTAGTTATGATGTTCAAAGTTTTGGTTTGGTTTGGTTTGGTTCGGTTTGGTTTGGTGAGAAAAAATCACTTAATGAGATGGATAGTGAGAAATTTGTTTGTCCATTGGGCTAAGGAGTCAAATTTCAAGCAGACGGGACTAGGATCAAGATCAAAAAGTCAAATATTTTCAGGGCAATATAGAGAAGTCATTGAAGATCTTGGAAGGTTGTTTCGTGAAGTGGTTTGATCGGGAAAAAGACCAATCAAGGATTCTTTGATCCAGATAAGGAAGGAGTATTCAAGGGTCATTCAAAAGAGGGAGAAATTAAGGGTTCCCTACTCTGGAAATCAGCAGAAAACATAGAAATGATAACTAGTTAAAGACAGGGTGCTTTTAACAAATCCTGTAATAATATTCCTAGTTCATCATACAAATTTAGAACACATATATGGATGCATGTAAAACATAAGAAGATAAACAAAGACAGTAGAAATTATTTCACTTTAATGGATCATCACATGAATCCTGAAATATGATGCTAGATGATTTGATCCAGTCTGCTACTTGAACTTGCTACAAAAAAGCCTTTAGGTACAACAAAAATGACTATAGAAATCTTCAGCAATTTATTCCACAATAATACTTCAAAAGATGAAGTATATATACAAAATATCCTAGAAAAATCATAGGATTTTTCTAAGGAAATAAAAATATATTTTACAACAAAATAGTGACATCTCCTTAACAACTTAGCAAGTTGTCCTATTTATCAAATAAAATAGAAAATGATGTTGTGGATTGGGTTTAGCTTTCTACTTTGTTGTCTTCAACGCTGGCATAATATATTTTAAATCTGTTTTGAAATATAATCTTCTTATCTGATACTCTTTATCTCTAATATTCTTTAATTTATTATACACTTTAACCACTATTTAATTGCCTTACTGATGTAATTTCTATTTTGACCGTGTAAAAATCAGCAAATTGTTTTCATACTTTTTACTGCAATTTGACTTTTACAGTAAGCCAGTGAGTGATTCCTAAGATTCTTCATCAGGAATTTTAATTTTTTTCAGCTTCCTAAAGTTTTCATCTGCCTCAGTATATCTAGAAAATGTTGGTTTTATAACAAATAAGTGTTTTATCTCGTTTTGTAGATAAAACAAGTCTTCAAAACTCTTACGTAAAACCTTTCCGGTAGGAATTCCTTGTCCTTATTTTTTTTCCACCTGCTCTTTTGCATGATCTCTTATCTTCTTGTAATAGTCTTCTTGTGGCATGAGTTTATCATTAATAACCAGGATGTTTGGCAAACCTCTTTGCCTCAAAATCTCAAATTTAACCATGAATTTAGTTATAGCTATGTTCATGTTTTCACATTTTTCTTCTAATTTGCTTCATTAAATTCTTCTTTGAAATCACTTTCCTTATTTCAAGGATTGTCTCTATTCTATCAGTAATTTCTACCTCTTCTAGTTCTTTCCCTTTCTTGCTATTGAGAAATTTGATTAATTCTAGGGCCTATTCAGGTTTGGCACCTAATTCCTCCTTTGTTTTCTGAATCTCTGCTTGTGCTGCCTTCAGTAAATCCCTCTGCTCATAAATCACCTGTATTGATGGCCACACATCATTGATGGATTCAACGATTTTACTCCATAACTTATTCTTCACATAAGACATTGGCTCTTTCAAGGTTAAAACATTTTGTAGATTCTTTAACTTAGCATTTAACTTGTTAGTCCTTTGTTTATGAGTTTTGACATTGATTTGGGCTAGCTTCTTAGTGTCTTCAAGATTGTCAGTCACTTTCTTCAATCTATTGATTTCATTGGTTTTAAGTGACATTTCCTCCATGGTCTTAACTAGTTTACTAGCCTCATCAGAATGTTGAGCTGCTGTGGTAGAGGATTGTGTAGCTGAAGTAGTAGATGATGTCATTGGAACTGCAGTAACCATTGGTACTTTTGGTGCCAACTCTTCTGCTAGCGTTGAAGGCACAGTTGTAGTAACCATGGGAATTACTGTAGGAGTTTCCTGTAATTTTGTAGTTTCTCTTTCATGGATAAGCTTGTCCATTTGGATTTCCATTTATTTTATCTGTGATGTCAATTGTAAAATCAAATTCATCATATCATCTTTCTGGCTTTGCCATTGCACTGTTTCTTTGGCTTGTGGATGTTCATTTGGTGGAAGCTTGAGTTGTTTCCTCAGTGATGTAATATCAGCATTCTTTTTCTTTACTAACTCTTCTGCTGCTTTCACATTGGCAGGATCATATCCTACTTGAATAACCAACTCTTATAAAGACTTAATCCTAGGATATTTAGCATATGAGGAATCCTTGTCAAATTTCATTTGAGCTTTCATATTTATTATTGTATTCTGGAGCTTGTGGACACTCATGGCCTTTGTAGTTATGGTAGAATATAGCATCTCAGAATTTTTCCTATGAAACTCAATTTGATCTAGTGCATGGATACTTTCTATTGGTACTTCAAGATCAACTTTTTTGTAATCTTCCATTGTTTTGAGAGTCTTGACTGTTGGTTGAAGCACTAACATAATCAATTTCTTGTTTGAATAATCAAAATTTGATATAATTATGTTCTGAATACCTGGTGTTTGTTTTAAATATTGAGAATAGATCTCATTTTTTATTTGTTCATTCTTTGTCTTTATCTTCTTATATTTCTCTCTGATGTCAAGATCTTTATCCTCTGCTGGTTGTGAGGAGGATGCCTCCGTACTCTGTTGTTTCTCTATTACTTGTGTGTTTTAATTATCAGGATGTTCTTCATTTAGAATCTCAGTGGCTGGCTCATTTGTAATGACTGTAGCAGCATCCGTGTTTGTCTCTGGAACATCTATATCTTCTACTTCTATGATCACTTTTCTTTATCAAATAAATTTATCTTAGGCTTTTTATTGTATCTAAGTTTAAATCTAGTTTCAGTTGTTGTCTCAGCAGTGTAGGTACCTTCTTCACTGACTCTCGTAGTATCTTTCTCTCCTTGATTTATAGTTTGCAAGGTGTGACTAGTATCACCCTGTTTATCTGATTCTACCAAGGTATTTTCTAGCCACTCTATTTGATTGACATATTGTTCAATTTATGGTTTTTTCTCATGAATAAAAGGTGTTAGTTTTCACTTCACCCCCATTTTCCTTAGTATTCCCTGTGGATCATAATTCCATGAGAAGCTTTCTTCAAATTTGTATTCAAGTAACTATTTTGTTGCTTCTTGTTTTGCACCTCTGTGATTACAAATAAAAGTTCCCACCTGATTCTTCAACTTAAATTGGGTCTTCTTTTTGGCTGCTAAGAAGTTGATAGAATCTGAATTTAGGATTTGCCTGATATACTCAAAGGCAAAAATTCTCATTGGCACATACTTAGGTAGTTTATAGGGTAAAATATTTGACCCAAAAACTCTGATTTTTGTATGTTTTTGATATAGCTACCAATCTCCAGTTCTAGTTTGCTTTGATAGCTGTAGAAATTTATTTATTTCATCACTGAATCTTGGTTGTATTGTATTTGTCAACATGTGTATTAATGGATGAACAAATAAATCTGTAAACTCTGCATAACTAAACTCTGTGGACTCTTTTATGATCAAAGATGTCCAAAAGATGACTGAGAGTGGGTTCTCTTCTATATCAAGCTTCTAAAGTGTTATTGGAAACTTGTCTGCTTGGAAATATAAGAACATATGGAAAAGAAAGGATGTATACCTAAATACTCGTTCAGTTGGAAATTTGACAAGATGTTCGTGGATATTATCATCTATGTATTCAGCATAATTGAAAATGACAGAAGGAGGCTGTCTTGGTGCAAAGGTAGATAGAAAACCTAGGATTGACTCATCTGTATGCCCATCTGTAAAATATCCTAGGATAAATGACAGCATGGATATGACATGCCTTGACCCTTCAGGAAATTTTGAAGTAGAATAAGGAGGGTTGATTTGTGGAATATCAACATGTAAAGGCATGAATAATTGGAAAATTTGAAACCTTTTGGTAAAGTCAAGACCAATGTAAAGTTTGGTGACTGCTTTTACTAATAAGGGAACTACATTGGGATCTGGTTTGAGTTGTAGCTTATGGTTTATTGACTCAGCAGTAATTGTGAACAACACTTCTTTATTTGCATTTACTATTGCTCTTTGGTCAGGTGAATAATAGGTCTGACACATCCTAATAACCTCTAAACACTAATGGGTGAGTGGAACAACATATTTGGGTAGGTTTGACTACCAAATTTGGACTTCTTCAACTTGATCTAATGAGTTTTCAAGACTCCAACAGTGGAGGTCTAACAGATTAAATTCTATCACTGAATGTTATATTTTGTAATCCACATCTGCTAAGGGTGTATGTTCAATGTCTACAACAAGAGGTTGTAGAGGATTTACAACAAATACAGTCTTGGAATTTACTATTGGGTTTTATTTTGACATTTTTTAGACTTTTTGGATAATTGAAACTCTGTATTTTGACTTGTATACTCTTCTGTAAGATTGAATTGTTTACAGAAGTGTTTTTTACTTTAACAAAGGTTCCTTAAACAGAAATAGGCATAAACTAGTTTTTTCTTGGATTTAACTCTTCAATTTTGGCTTCAACTATTCTTCAGACTCCTTATAGGTTCAAGAAATGATAGACAAGGGTTTCCTCTGCTTTTTTCAGACAAACTAGACTGAAAATTATTCAAATTGGGCACAGAAGGATTGGTTTTATTTGCAAAGGGTTTCTGGATAAATTCAAAGTCTTATAAGTTCTGCAAAGGGTAAATAAATTCAGTTTTTCTTTTAAAAGCATATGCACTATCAAAACAGGGGTTTATCAGAGTTTTCACACTGAATTCGTTCTTTTCGGGCAACTACAGGGTCTTTCTGTGGATAAATGGGCTTTACTAGGCTTAATTTATTCAGAAAAATTATTTTTCAAATGATAAGCAGGTTTTTTCTTCGAAGAATACCTGTTTATGCAGGTATTTGGTCTTTTGAAACGAGTTCTGAGTTGTCAGACAAGTTCTGATAGATTTTGAAGGTCTTCTGGAAGCAAACTAAGGTTTCCAGTGGTCTTGATAGCATCTACAATGGCTTTGTCTTGCTCTTATGGGCATGAAAACAATGTCCAAGTCTTGTTTCTTCAGTCGGAATGGATAAACGCACAGATAGAATGCAAAGAAGGGATTTTCTGCGTGTATAGGAAGTTTTTATAACGTTTTAGGTTTAAAGATTATGCATTTAATGGCGGTCATATCAGAGCGAAGGGCGGTTTTGGTGTCGGGGGCAAAAAACCGGAGTGGTTTATTGCACGGGCTTTGGGCGGTAAGTTGTTTTGTGGGATCTAATGCGATCCAGTGATATGTTGCTGCGTGGAGGAGAGAGAAGGGCTCAAAACAGCCCATTTCGCAAAGTTTGAAATGGTTATTGACTGCACTTTTAAAAATGCGATATGGTGTTGTGATCGTCGGATCTGGGAGCTTACATGTGAACGGTTGGGATTAAATTATGAAGCTGCTCGACGATGGGGTGTGGGGCCCGGGCTTTTGTGTTATGTGGAGGGATAGTTTTAACATTAAAAATGTATGTTTTAAACGTAAAAACAATGTTTCATTTGATAGGAAGGTTATATATTTACACGGTAAATAAAACATTTACAAATGTTTTAAAACCATTGGGAGCGGGATTTATTGTATGATATGTTTTAACCTATAGGAAAAGGGGGGTTTTATTTCAACACATGGGTATTTAAAAATATAGGTTAAAATTAAATAAGTCGGTTTGGCATATTTACTAAAATGATTTAATATATATACGGGGAGCGTAATTTAAAGGGATTTAATACTTTGTGTTAAAAAATTAATATCAAATGAAATGTAATGAATGAAAATACATAGAAATAAACTAAGTAAAGTGTAAAATAATAATTTTAGCATAAAAGTATCCCATTTTGATATTTACACATAAACTTAGGATAAATTGTATTTTGTTGGTTTTTTAGTGTTTTTTAGTGTTTTTGGATGAAATGAAATTAATTAAGAGGGGATTTTACTTTTTCTAAGGAAAAAAGGTGTTTTACTTAGGAAAAGAGTTTGTATTTTTGGAAGAGGGTGAATATGCTTAGTAAATTAATTTTATGAAGGGAATCCAATATTTTTAACCAATCAGTTATTAAGCCTTGGGTCCGGTCCCAACAAAAGTTAGATAAATGCTCTGAGCCTCTTAAATTGAAGGTTTAAAATACTAGATCATTGTGGGGGAAGGGAAATTAGTAATTTTCCTGATAATGCTTTATTACATGCCTTGCACAATTTCTTTCTACCTACCCTTCATTATTCTAACCTTTTTTACTTCATTTGTATGGGTGCATTTAAGCTTGCAACCCTAAATCCATTTTTCATTTAAATCATTTAAACTATCTAATTATAACCTTCTTTCATCTGAGGGCTCAGATTAAATTGTTGAGTTCCTCATTTATTCTCTAACTATCTACTGATTTTTCAAGTTTAAACTATTTGACATATCTTTATTCTCTATCTAAAACATGAAATTCAAAGCATGAAAAGTTAAGAGTAAACTATTTAACTGATCATGGATTATGGCATTTTGAACAATCTGCACATAATCATTATTCTTGCAGTAAAAGTAAATAGTATTGGCATTTTGACTTGCTCACTTTCATGTCTTATTTTTATCTCTTTTTTCTTTTGGGTTCCATTTTTTTATTCTTTTTGATCTTTTCTTTTCAAAGTCCTTTGATCTTTCTTTTAGGACTTTTACTCTCTTTTCATTTTTTACTATTTTCAAAATATCGGAAAACAACTTGCAGAAAGCACGGTATGTACATATTTACAAGACTAATCATACTCAATTCAAAAATTCTGAACCCTATTATTATAGGACCCTAACAGTGGCTCCACATGGGGATGGCATTTCCTGGTGAAATGTCAAGAACTTTAAGACTAGTAGCCTTTGAATTTTGACTGATCTGACCTTGTAAATGTTGTTGGGATCTGTAATTGTTCATACTTATGACATTTTACCTCTCAAATCTTAGAGCCTTATCTCCAGGCTTCATCTCTGTTAGGAAAACATCCAATCCAATCTAAAAATCTTCAATGTTTATGTACAATGGTCAAAGTAAATATAATTAACTATTTGTTATCTCTGAGGAGTAGTAGTGCTTTAGAATTCTGCCATTGACTGGTCCACCTAGTAGATCTGATCCATCCATTTCTTTCAAAAATAAAGCATTATTACCTCTGTAACCATAAATAATATAAGGTCATTTCCATAAAAAATCAAATTTTCCATGTTTACCTTTCTCTTCTTGAATCTCATTTTAACACTTTGTCTCCAATGTAGAAATCATCTTCTTTACTATTTTTATCAAAAAATTTCTTTATCTTATCTTGGATAACTTGAGACTTAAGAGAAACCTCTTCTCTTGTTTGTTGGAAGTGAATGGTTTGGTTAATTATTCTTTGAATGTCATTTGTCTCAACTTGTAATTCTTGGATTATCTTCATTACTGGTACTCCTAAGGAAGATGGAAAAACAACATCCATTCCATAAACAAGCTCGTAAGGGGATGTACCAATAGATTTTTTAGAGGTAAGTATATCTGCCCATAAGGCATTGACTAACTTCTTGTTCCAAGTCTTTTTGTTATCTTCTAGCAACTTCTTGATGATGTTTACAAGGCTCTTATTTGAAGATTCAGCAAGGCCATTACCTTGAGGGTAATATGCAGTGGAATGGCCTAGGGTAATGTAATATTTATGGCAAAATTCAATCATCTTTTTAGATTTGAATGCAGTTGCATTGTCAGTAATAATTTTTTGGGGACATCAAAATCTTGAAAGTATGTTGCTTTCTAAAAAGGAGATAATGATGGTGTTAGTGGCTTGCCTAGAGGGAATGGCTTCAATCCATTTAGTAAAATAATCAGTGGCTGTCAGAATCCACTTGTGTTGGGCTGATGGTGGAGGGTGAATTCCACCAATGAAGTCAAGACCCCATTTTTGAAATGACATTTATGTTGAGATAGGTTTTAAGGGAAATGGTAAGAGCTTTTTCTTTCCCTCAAATATTTGACACTTGTCACAGGAGGTCACATACCTTTTTACATTTGCAAACAAAGTGAGCCAGTAAAAACCAGCTCTCAGGATTTTGTCTACAGTAGTCTTCCAGTAGAGATGTCCTCCACAATCACCTGCATGAAATTCTTCTAATATTTTGTCATCTTCTTCTTTTAGTAAACAATTCAGTAAAATTCCACTATGATCCTTCCAAAAAAGTACATTGTCTAATATACAAAATCTTATTGCCTTAAGCTTTAAGAATCTAGCTTTTGTTATTGATAATCCAGGAGGAGCTTGTAAGTTTAGTAATACAAATATGATATCTGCATACCATGGTGAATTTGAAAAGGCTTCACTGATCTCTGGAGTCGCCATATTTTCTTGAACATCTACTTGGGTAATAAAATTTATGTCTAGGGCATGACAATTTGATTCAGCCATGAGTTTGGCTAAAACTTGACCTTTTATAAGTTCAGTGGTTTTTGTCTTTATGTCATATTCCAAAATTTTGGAAATCCACTTACCTCTTCTACCATCAGGACAATCCTAAGTTAGAATTCTTTACTACTCCATTTGGAACATAAGAAGTGATGTCAGAATAAATAATGCACACTCTGAAATCTTTAATGGCCTTTACCAAAGCTAAGGCCTGTTTCTTCATGATATTATACTTCAAAGTGGCATCTCTAAGTGTTTTTCTAGATAAATTTATGGGCTACTCATAACCCTGGTCATTTTTCTGCAGTAAAACTGCAACAATGGTGTGTTTTGAAGCAAAGGAAAAAATGATGAAATCCTTTTTGAAGTCATAACTTATAAGGACTGGGGTTTTGGTTAAAGCTTGTTTAATTGACTCAAAATATTGTTTAGCTTTGATAGTCCATTTAAGTACTTAATCCTTTTTAAACATGTTGTTAAGCTCTCTGATTATTTCAGCTAAATTGGAGATGAATCTTCTTAAAAATTTAATTTTACCTAGAAAAGCTTGTAACTCTTTTATGTTCCTGGGAGTACTAATGTTAATAATTGCTTCTATTTTGGCAGGCTCTATTCTAATTCCTTCCTTAGATATTATTTGTCCTAATAACTTACCTTCTTCTAATCCAAATAAGGTTTTCTTATGGTTTAAAGAGATGCCAAACTTTCTACATTTAATAAAGACTTGTCTAAGATGATCCAAGTGTTCATAATCAGTCTTAGAAAATACAGTAATGTCATCTAAGTAAATCACTAAGAATTCATGAATTTCTTTTGCAAAGGCTATATCCATAGCTCTTTAAAAGGTAGCCCCTGCATTCATTAAACCAAAAGGCATTTTTACATACATAAAAGTGCCCCAAGGAGTAGTAAGAGTTGTTTTGGCTTGATCCTCTGGTTGGACTAAAATTTGGTTGTATCATGAAAATCCATCTAAAAGTAAAATCCTAGAAGAACCAACTACCCTTTGTAAAATGTGATCCATTTTTGGTAAAGGATAATTATATTTTAAGGATACTTTGTTTAGATTCCTAAAATCCACACATAATATAATTTCTCATGTATTTTTTCTAGTTGGAACTAGATTAGAAACCCAATCAGAGTATCTGATTGGTGCAATTATCAGTGCATCGTACATTCTTTTTACCTCTTTTTCAATCAAAGGCATCAAAATAGGGTTGATCCTTCTTAACTTTTGTTTAAAATGCTTTTGGTCTTCTTTATAGGGATTTTATGTTGTATTATGTTGGTGTCATAGGATTTTAGATGCTCATAACTCCAAGCAAAAACATCTTGAAATTATTGAAAAGATAAATATATTTTTCTTTTTCTTGTGGAGGTAAGGCTTTGGAAAGTTTGATCATCTTGGGTTTTAACTATGTGCATATGTTAAATTTCTCAATATCAGATCTAAGTGGCTCCATTTTGGGTTTTCTAGCAACATCATTTGAGTTAAATAAATCTTCTAAAGGAGTTAAGCCTTTTGGTAAGAAATTATCTTTGAAATTTAATATATCAGATTCATCATCAATTATCTCATCAATTTCTACTTTCTCTAAGTTATCTATATCTAATTGACTAAATTTAGTGGGTTTAGAAAAAATTACTTTATTTACATCTATATTATTCAAATCAATTTCACTATCTAAATCCTAATCTAATGTACAATCTATGTATATTTTACAATTCTGAAATTCACCTTCATTATTCATAAAATGGTAAATCTGTTGATCTTGTGAGAAAATTTGCCAATATTTGAGGTTATCTGAAATTATTGGTCTCTGTTTTACTTCTGTAATATACTTATGATTGGGCTGAAAGGGTAGATTACAGGTACTAGAAAAAGTTGCTAAGGAGTGTGCCTGTATGTTTTGCTTTCTTGGTATTGCAGAAAAATTACACTCCAACAGTTCATCTATCAAATCTAATACAGTTTCTCTATATCGGCCTAATCTAGGATTATAAACAGAATATTCTCCTTTTCTCTGTTTTAAAATCAACTCTGAATCTCCCATAATTGATATTCTTTTGCCTCCTAAGTTTCTAATAATCTAAAGTCCTAAAATGAGGGCTTTATACTCAGCCATATTGTTGGTGCATTTAAAATTCAGTCTGAAAGCATGGCCTTCTGCTTGATTATTTTCCATATTAGTTATCCAAACTCCTGCTCGTACTCCTAGTTTATTGACTGATCCATCAAAATATAAATTCCATAAAGATTCATGAAATATATTTTCATTGTTTTGTGTTTTCTTTTTTTCCTTTAGTTCAGTTTTGATTTCATTATCAATTTCAGATTTACATAAGATGAATGAATCTAGGTCAGTAGGTGTAGTGTAAATTGGGTAATTTATTGATCTTTCTGCACTACTCACCATATATTTCATCAATGTTTCCCTATAGAGTTTCTTTGGTTAGCCAAAAACTGATATGGTTGTATATGACATGTCCAATTGTAGAGATACCTGTAATTTTTCTCCCCATGAGCGAGATAATAACATTCCATACTTGGGTGGGATATCAACTACTACAATGTCCATGAGTATACTTTTACCAGGATATTGAACTAATGTGACACACAAATCATTAATTAAACATAAACATTTAACTTTGCTTGAATCAAATGAAAAGAGATCTTTGTAAGGCCTTGTGATGTCTAAGTTCAGGGTTTCCATTATTGCCCTGAATCTAACATTGCATTGTGTAAAATTTGGTCATGAATAGTTAAAGTAATATAAAATGGAGGAACTGCTCCATCTTGATGCTTTCCATTAACATCAAGACCAAAAATCAACTTTGGTTGATCATTATTCAAGTTTACAGAGTCTTCTCCATCATTCATGTTTAATGTTTCAGAGATAGTTGTTTTATATAAATCATGTTTTATCAATTTTGTCAAAGGAATTGGTATTTTTAACATTGCAATTTCAGTTTGTATTTGTGATTTACTAATTTGAATTAATTCTTCCTTAGTAACTGTATTTTGAGTGCGTTTATCTTGTTTTTCTACATTTATTTTTCATTTTATGTTTAAGTTTCTTGCGTCTTACTGCTCTTAGTTTTATTTTCAGGAATGGTTTGAGAAGCAATAGATGTTTTTTTCAGATTTTGAATTATCAGAAGCTGTTTTTGCAGTGGCAGCTTTTGGATATGCTGATTTTGGATCAGCAATGGATGTTTTGGATTCTAAGTTTGTTGTTTTAGTAGAATTAGGTGTTTTTACAGCAAAATATTTTTGTGAATCTATTGTTGTTGGGATAGCCCCATCTGTTATTTCAACAATCTTAGGAATAGGTGAAATTTTAGAGCTGGAAATTTTTTGGGATGAATTAGAGTTTTGTTTATTTTCCCTAGGGAGAATTTGCAGAAATTTTGTAGTGGGGGCTTTTATTGTTTTCTTATTTTCAGTTTATGCAGATTTCTTAGTAGAAGGTTCAGTGTTTTTCTTACTCCTAAGGTTATATTGCTTATGTACTTCATTTATAGAAAAATCATAACCTTGTTTATAGTCAAATGATTCACCTGAATCTAATTGAAGTTGTTGCATTTAAAATAACTCTTGGTCTTCCTGAGTGAGAAAGATAGTGTTATCATCATTTATACCCATTAGATTTATGGTGTCTTCATTGTCAACATTGTGTTGAGAACTTTCAGCATAGTTCTCTTGAAATGGGGGTCTTATTGTCTGATCAGGGGTTGATTCTTTAGATTTTAATGTATTTGTATTTTTCCTGGAATTGGGATTCTTGATTTGTTGTTGATTATCCCATTGAGGTCTCCTTTCTATATTGTCTAATCTATCCATAATTCTCTCCAAAGTCTTAGCTAATTGATCTATTTTTCCATCTGAACTAGAAGTCTCTTGTTTTATGGTTACTCTCCTCTCATTCCTTAATCTAGCTTTTCTAGCCAAAATATTCACTTCTACACTAACAACATTTGTTTGCATTCTTTCTAATGTTTCAGCATTTCTTTCCCTCAGCTGATAGGCCATGTCTGTGTCAAATCCATCAGGGAATTTAAGTAAGACAAAATCAGGAGTGGGTTTGAGATTGGATGGGATTGAATTATTAACATTGTTGTATCTAGTGTAGTAGTCCTGGACTATTTCATTAGGAGATATTTTCATTGCATCAAATTCAGATAATATTTGGAGTGGATTTTTCTTCTTTTCCCATTTATTCAAAAACAATCTATGAAAGACTGCTAAATCAGCTATACTACCAGCATTAAGACCTTTAAACCATTTTTTAACTTCCCTGGTTAATGTTTGAGCAAAGAGTCTCATTTGTACATCAGAATCATCTATTTCATAAAGCTCAAAATAATCTGTCATCTTATTAATATAACGTTGGGCAGTGTACTGATTAGTAGCATCAAATTGGGGTATATTACTTTGCTAATCCTGAGGCATATCATGTAGTTGTGATGGAAGAACTAGGGGAGAATACCTAGCATCCATAACTTGAATTTTATCTTGGCTAGGAGGTAGATTGGAAGTGCTTGGGGCAGAACTAAAAGTACTAGCTGATGCAGTTAAAGAAGTGGCTGATGAAACTGGAATATAAAATGGTGTACTAAAAAAAGTGGTGGATGAACTAAAGGATAAAGTTGGGGTGCTACAAAATGAAACTGGAATATAAGAAGAACTACTTGGAAACTAGAATGATGTGTTTAAATTTACATAAGATAAACTAATGGATGATGTTGATGTGGGAGAATATGGAAATAGTATTCTAGGTTGTAAAGGCTGTCTAGGGATAAATGGATCTGTAGGTTGGAGTGTGGTGGAAATTATAGATGATGTAGTGGTATCTAAATGAGAAATAGAAGGCTTAGATATATATGCTAATAATTTAGCTAATTCAATAGCTTCATTTATTTCCTTAAGAATTGTAGCATTTATCTCTTCAAGTTTATCATGAGCTTTAAATATCTTTGATTCAAAATCTGCTGAAATATTTTCCTGTTTTGTTTCAAGAAAAGAAATAAAAATAGGGTCTATAACAACACTTTTTAAGTCAGTTTCTGATTTTCTTCTGAACAAAGAATGTTCAAAATTCAGGTCAAACTCTATGTCTTGTATACTCACTAACTCTTTCGGTAATGAATTTTCCCTAACTAAGGAAGCTTTAGCATCTAAATATTCTATTTGTTTATTCTTTTTTCCAATTCTGTTCGAATTGTCTACTATAACAGCAGGTTTAGGATCCGGGTTTGACTTGGTATAGTAGATTTTTCTAGAAGCCAGAATTACAGTTTTGTATACTCACAACTTTAAAACAGTCTTAAAGGAAAAAGGATAATGAAAATGATTTCCTTAAGATCTATTTTGTAGACTGAGGATTGGTTAGTTCCCCAGTATGGTCGCCAATATGTTATCACTATAATAATTCTTAAGTTGTGAGATTTTTTATTTTAGTCAAAGAACATTAGAGGTAACCACAAACCAAATTTTAAACTCTAAGATCTAGCCTTCTTAGGGTTCAGAGAGGGCTCTCTCTATAAGATTTAACTTTGTTTTAATTATATGATATTAGGCTAGTTATGATGTGAAAATTAGTTTTGGTTTGGTTTGGTTTGGTTTGGTGAGAAAAAATCACTTAATGAGATGGATAGTGAGAGACATGTTTTTCCATTGGGATAAGGAGTCAAATTTCAAGTACACAGGACTAGGATCAACGTCAAAAATTCAAATATTTTCAGGGCAAGATAGACAAGTCATTGAAGATCTTGGAAGGTTGTTTGGTGAACTGGTTTGATCGGGACAAAGAGTAATCAAGGATTCTTTGATCCGGATAAGGAAGGAGTATACAAGGGTTATTTGAAAGAGGGAGCAATTAAGGGTTCCCTACGCTGGAAATCAGCAAAAAACATAGAAATGATAACTAGTTAAAGACAGGGTGCTTTTAACAAATCATGTAATAATATTCCTTTCAGCATTCAAATTAGAACACATATATGGATGCATGTAAAACACAAGAATATAAACAAAGATAATAGAAATTAATTCACTTCAATGGCTCATCACATGAATCCTGAAATATGATGATAGATGATTTGATCCAGTCTGCTACTTGAACTTGCTATAAAAAGCCTTCAGGTACAACAAAAATGACTATAGAAATCTTCAACAATTTATTCCACAATAATACTTCAAAAGATGAAGTATATATACAAAAATGTTTACAAAATATCCTAGAATAATCATAGGATTTTTCTAAAGAAATAAAAATATCTTTTACAACAAAATAGTGACAGCTGCTTAACAACTTAGCAAGTTGTCCTATTTATCCAAATAAAATAGAAAATTTTGTTGTGGATTGGGTTTAGCTGGCTACTTTTCTATCTTCAACGCTGGCATAAGATATTTAAAATCTGTTTTGAAATATAATCTTCTTATCTTATACTCTTTATCTCTGATACTCTTTAATCACTTATACACTTTAACCAATGTTTAACTACCTTACTTCTGTAATTTCTGTTTTGACTGTGTAAAAATATGCAAACTGTTTTCATCCTTTTTACTGCAATTTTACTTTTACAGTAAGTCAGTGAGTGATTCCCAAGATTTTTCATCAGGAATTTTAATCTTTTTCAGCTTCCTGAAGTGTTCATTTGCCTCATTATATCTAGAAAATGTTGGTTTTATAACAAATAAGTGTTTTATCTCATGTTGTAGATATAACAAGTCTTCAAAACTTCTATGTAAAACCTTTCCTGTAGGAATTCCTTGTCCTTATGTTTTGTCCACCTGATCTTTTGCATGATCTCTTATCTTCTTGTTATAGTCTTCTTGTGGCATGAGTTTATCATTAATAACCAGTATGTTTGGCAAACCTCTTTGCCTCAAAATCTCAAATTTAACCATGAATTTAGTTATAGCTATGTTCATGTTTTCAAATTTTTCTTCTAGTTGCTTCATTAAATTATTCTTTGAAATCACTTTCCTTATTTCAAGGATTGTCTATGTTCTATTAGTAATTTCTATCTCTTCTAGTTCTTGCGTGTTCTTGCTGTTGAGAAATTTGATTGATTCTAGGGCCTATTCAGGTTTGGCACCTAGTTCCTCATTTGTTTTCTAAATCTCTGCTTGTGCTACCTTTAGTAAATCCCTTTGCTCATAAATCACCTATATTAATGGCCACACATCATTGATGGATTCAATGATTTTACTCCATAATTGATTCTTCACATAAGACATTGGCTCTTTCAAGTTTAAATCCTTTTGTAGATTCTTCAACTCAAAATTTAACCTGTTAGCCCTTTTTTCATGAGTTTTGGCATTGATTTGGGCTAGCTTCTTAGTGTCTTCAAGATTTTCAAACACTTTCTTCAATCTATTGATTTCATTGGTTTGAAGTGACATTTCTTCCATGACCTTAACTACTTTATTAGCCTCATCAGAATGTTGAGATGTTGTGGTAGAGGATTTTGTAGCTGAAGTAGTGGATGAGGTCACTGGCACTGCAGTAGCCAGTGGTAATTTTGGTGCCAACTCTTCTACTAGAGTTGAAGGCACAGCTGTAGTAACCATGGGCATTACTGTAGGAGTTTCCTGTAATTTTGTAATTTATCTTTCCATTTGGATTTCCATTTCTTTTATCTGTGCTGTCCATTGTAAAATCAAATTCATCATATCATCTTTCTTTGCTCTTGCACTATTTCTTTGGCTTGTGGATGTTCAGTTGGTGGAAGCTTGAGTTGTTTCCTCATTGCTGCAATATCAGCATTATTTTTCTTTACTAACTCTTATGCTGATTTCACATTGGCAGGATCATATCCTACTTGAATAACCAACTCTTCTAAAGACTTAATCCTAAGATTTTTAGCATATGAGGAAGCCTTGTCAACTTTCATTTGACATCTCATATTTATTATTTTATTCTGGAGCTTGTGGACACTCATGACCTTTTTCGTTATGGTAGAATATAGCATCTTAGAAGTTTTCCTGTGAAATTCAATTTGATCTAGTGCATGGATATTTTTTGTTGGTACTTCAAGATCAACTTTTTTGTAATCTGTCAGTATTTTGGGAGTCTTGACTATTGGTTGAAGCACTAACATAATCAATTTCTTGTTTGAATAATCAAAAGCTGATAGAAGTCTATTCTGGATACCTGGTGTTTGTTTTAAATACTGAGAATAGATCTCATTTTTTATTTTTTCATTATTTGTCTTTACCTGCTTATATTTCTCTCTGATGTCAAAATCTTTATCCTCTGCTGGCTGTGAGGAGGATGCCTCCATACTCTGTTTTTTCTCTATTACCAGTGTGTTTGAATTATCAGGATGCTCTTCATTTAGAATCTCAGTGGCTGGCTCACTTGTAATGACTGTATCAGCGTCCATGTTTGTCTCTGGAACATCTGTATCTTCTACTTCTATGGTCACTTTTTCTTTATCAACTGAATTGATCTTAGGCTTTTTATTGTATCTGAGTTTAAACCTAGTTTCAGTTGTTGTCTCAGCAGTGTAGGTACCTTCTTCTCTGACTCACTTAGTAGCTTTCTCTCCTTGATTTACAGTTTGCAAGGTGTGACTAGTATCACCCTGTTTAATTGATTCTACCAAGGTATTTTCTAGCCCCTCTATTTGTTTGAAATATTGTTCAATTTCTAGTTTTTTCTCATGAATAAAAGGTGTTAGTTTGCACTTCACCCTCATTTTGCTTAGTATTCCCTGTGGATCATAATTCCATGATAAGATTTCTTCAAATTTGTATTCAAGTAACTGTTTTGTTGCTTCTTGTTCTACATCTCTGTGATTATAAATAAAAGGTCCCACCTGATTCTTCAACTTAAATTGGTTCTTCTTTTTGTTTGTTAAGAAGTTGATAGAATCTGAATTTAGGATTTTCCTGATATACTCCAAGGCAAACATTATCATTGGCACATACTTAGGTAGTTTATAGGGTAAAATATTTGACCCAAAAACTCTGATTTCTGTATGTTTCTGATATAAGTACCAATATCCAGTTCTAGTTTGCCCTGATAGCTATAGAACTTTCTTTATTTCATCACTGAATCTTGGTTGTATTGTATTTGTCAACATATTTATTAATGTGTGAACAAATAAATTTGTAAAATCTGCATAACTGAACTCTATGGACTCTTTTCTGATCAAAGATGTCGAAAAGATGACTAAAAGTGGGTTCTCTTCTATATCAAGCTTCTGAAGTGTTATTGGGAACTTGTCTACTTGGAAATATAAGAACATATGGAAAAGAAAGGATGTATACCTAAATACTCCTTCAGTTGGAAATTTGACAAGTTGATCATGGATATTATCAGCTATGTATTCAGCATAATTGAAAATGACAAAAGGAGGCTATCTTAGTGCAAAGGTAGATGGAAAACCTAGGATTGACTCATCTATATGCTCATCTATAAAATACCCTAGGATAAATGACAGCATGGTTATGAAATGCCTTGACCCTTCAAGAAATTTTGAAGTAGAATAAGGAGGGTTGATTTGTGGAATTTCAACATGTAAAGGATGAATAATTGGAAAATTTGAAACCTTTTGGGAAAGTCAAGACCAATGTAAAGCTTAGTGAGTGCTTCTATTGATAGGGGAACTGCATTGGGATCTGGTTTGAGCTGTAGCATCTGGTTTATTGACTCAATAGTAATTGTGAACAACACTTCTTTATTTTCATTTACCATTTCTCTTTGTTCAGGTGAATAATAGGTCTGACACATCCTAATAACCTTTGGACTTCTTTATTTTCATTTAATGGCATTCATATCAGAGCGGAGGTCGGTTTTGGTGTCGAGGGTAGGAAACCAGAGTGGTTTATCGCACAGGGTTTGGGTGGTAAGTTGTTTTGTGGGATCGAAAGTGATCCAGTGATATGTTGTCGCGTGGAGGAGAGAGAAGGGAGAAAAACAACCCATTTCGCCAAGTTTGAAATGGTTATTGACTGCACTTTTAAAAATGTGATATGGTGTTGTGATCGTTGGATCTGGGAGCTGACATGCAAACAGTTGGGATTAAATTATGAAGCTGCTCGATGGTGGGGTGTGGGGCCCAGGCTTTTGTGTTATGTGGTGGGATAGTTTAACGTTAAAAATGTATGTTTTAAACATAAAATCAATGTTTTATTTGATAGGGAGGTTATATATTTACATGGTAAATAAAACATTTACAAATTTTTTAAAACCACTGGGATCAGGATTTATTATATGATATGTTTTAACCTATAGGGAAAGGGGGGTTTTATTTCAACACATGGGTATTTAAAACTATAGGTTAAAATTAAATAAGTGGGTTTGGGATATTTACTAAAATGATTTAATATATATACGGGAAGGGTAATTTAAAGGGATTTAATACTTTATGTTAAAAAATTAATATGTAATAAATGAAAATACATAGAAATAAACTAAGTATAGTGTAAAATAGGCATTTTAGCATAAAATTATCCCATTTTGATATTTACACATAAAATTAGAATAAATTGTATTTTGTGGGTTTTTTAGTGTTTTTGGATGAAATGAAATTAATTAAGAGGGGATTTTAGTTTTTCTAAGAAAAAAAGGTGTTTTACTTAGGAAAAGGGTTTGTATGTTTGGAAGAGGGTGAATATTCTTAGGAAATGGATTTTATGAAGGGAATCCAATATTTTTAACCAATCATTTATTAAGCGTTGGGTCCAGTCCCAACAGAAGTCAGAGAAATGCTTTGAGCGTCTTTAACTGAAGGTTTAGAATACTGGATCATTGTGGGGAAAGGGAAATTAATAATTTGCCCGATAATGCTTTATTACATGCCTTGCACAACTGCTTTCTACCTACCCATCATTATTCTAACATTTTTTTCTTCATTTGCATGGGTGCATTTAAGCTTGCAACCCTAAATCCATTTTTCTTTTAAAGCATTTAAAATATCTAATTCTAACCTTATTTCATCTAAGGACTCAGATTAAATTTTTCAGCTCCTCATTTATTCTCTAACAATCTACTGATTTGTCAAGTTTAAACTGTTTGACATGTCTTTATTCTCTATCTAAAACATGAAATTCAAAGCATGAAAATTTATGATTAAACTATTTAATTGATCATGGATTATGGCATTTTGAACAATTTTCACATAATCATTATTCTTGCAGTAAAAGTAAATAGTAGTGGAATTTTGACTTGCTCACTTTCATGTCTTATTTTTATCTCTTTTTTCTTTTGGGTTCCATTTTTTATTCTTTTTTATCTTTTATTTTCAAAGTTATTTGATCTTTATTTTAGGAATTTTACCCTCTTTTCATTTTTTATTTTTTCAAAATATGGGAAAACAACTTGCAGAAAGCAAGGTATGTACATATTTACAAGACTAATCATAGTCAATTCAAAAATTATGAACCATATTATTATAGGACCCTAACAGGACATATGACCTAATGATTGATTGAGGTAACCTATATCAGATGCAGGCTGATCCCTTAACACCTCTATCTCCCTCAAGCAGAGGAGGCTCCCCAGCCAGGGGCAGGGGTGGGGGGGAGGTGGAGACGTGGGTCAGGGAAGAGGACAACTAATCTAATATAATTGCGGATAAGTAGGGCACTTTGCGAGGGGTTTTCCAAACCCTGCAAGACTATCCTACGGGTATTGTAGGCAGCGGGATTATGTGATTGAAGTCTGTTCAATTATGATCGCAAAAATGCAGGAAAAACAGAAGACACCTACACAGAATGTGTAGAGAGTTAAGGCTGAACCACAAGATGAAAGTCCAAGCATTAATGTCATAACACGCAGTGGAATGGCTATTGGGGGAGTTGAGTAGAAAGTTGTGGACGAACCTCTTATCCGAAAAGCAGCTATCAAACAAGAAGATTTGGACCTATAAAAGGAAAAAGAAACCTTTGTCGCATCCCGCAAAGACTTCACTAAGGATGAGGCACCTATGCCAAAAGTTCCAGCGAACCTGAAGTTTGATGATGAAGTTAAACCATTTCTCCAGGCATGTATGAAGTTGTTGCGCAACCAGAAGGCAGTATAGAACCTGCAGGCATTAATAGATAGTTGCGCAGAAAGACCTAACCCTCCTTCAGAAGTTAAGGATGTGCACAATTTGTACAAGCATAGGAAGCACACTAGTAGGGAGATGCAGCTAACAGCGCAGATCGATGACTATGAAATGGATCAGGTTATTTTGGACCTGGGATCAGATGCGAAAATATTACCTCAGCAAACTTGGCAACGAATGGGAGAACCCAAGTTGGAATGGTCCACTATCCTGCTGCGCATGGCCAATCAGCAAAATATCATACCACTGGGAAGATTGTCAAAAATCATGGTAGATATCGCAGGAGTTAAGGTCTGGGCCGACTTTGAATTAATTCAGATTGTAGAAGATGCGAACCCCTACCTTGCGCTCCTAAGATTGGATTGGGCCATAGATATGGGAGGTATCATCAATCTAAACAAAATAAGCATGGTGTTTGAAAACGAGGGCACGCAGGTGATAGTACCATTAGACCCTGCGGAAGGAGAATGGTATACAGAGCCAGTGCGCGAAGAAGAGGATGTAGATCACATCTATAAGTTAACTGCATGGGATGAAGATTGGATAAATCCTACGGCTAATGGTGTGCTTTTCTGGGAAAAGGACAGCGAATTTTTTTCTAACTTCGACAGGGAGATAGAAAATTGGCAGAATCAGTTACACGATGTATCTGCGCTGTGATGTCTTAGAATCACTAAAAGCTTCCATTGCATCTCCTCAGAGGTAAGAGAACTTCCCTAATTTGATGGTTCTAGTAGCATTAAGAAGTTTTTATGAGCATTTGAAGCCGAAGTACCATAGGAGCGAAGTCTATGGGCCCTTAATCTAGCCATGCGTGCAACACCTGCGAGGTGGTGGGACACGCATAAGGGGGTGTTACAGGACTGGGAAGAATGTCAGGATATGATGATCCTTCGATTTGAACCTCTGACTCACATGCATGTAAAGACATTCTTTGGCCCAGGGGACTCGCGCGAGCATCTGTTCACTTGGATGGAAAAGTGATGCGACTGGATTCCAGAAGAATGGGTTCACCTATTTATTCATGCCTTTGGAATTCCCACTGCATGGTATTTGGATACAGAGCTACATCAACGCACCCACCACTGAGAAACGTTGAAGGATGATTTTGTAGGTACATTTGGGTTAGTAGGATACTTTAGTATTCGATGAATCACGCCCTTACACAGCACTCGGAGCACCAACATGGGAAACGCATATGCAGGATATTTTCAACTGCCAAAATTTAGCTATAGAGGAGTGCGATGAGGATCCGCAAAGTGTCTCTATCCCGGAGTCAGAAGGAGAACGCGCAGTGGATGGACCCCCACTACAAGCTTTCAATGTTACTAAGCCTCTAAAGCTGCATGAAGTCAACATTGGAACGGAGGAGAAACCTAAGCTGGCTAAGATTTGGGACTACTGGTATGACGATACAGTAGGAAAAGTTGCAGAACTGCTCACAGAATATCAGGACTTATTCCCAATGAAGCTTTCGGAGCTTAAGGGGATCACAGGGGACCTAGGGGTCATGTGCATCACGTTAAAACTAGATGTGCGCCCTCTAAAGCAGCGGCCTTTTCGGTTGAACCATAAGTATAAACAAAAGGTCAAGGAAGAAATTGACAAGATGCTCGCCGCAGGTATCATCGAAACGGTTGAACATTCATACTGGGTAAGTCCGATGGTGATCCAGGAGACAAAGACGAAGGGAGAAATACAAATCTGTGTGGACTTACGCAAATTGAATGATGCCTGCGAATGTTATCCCTTTCCCACGTCGTTCTCAGATGAAGTCCTTGATAAGGTGGGAGGGCAGGAAGTGTACTCTTTTACAGACAGGTTCTCGAGCTACCATCAGATCAGGATTGCACCTGAATACCACAGAAAAACTATGTTCTCTACTAAATGGGGCTCATTTCAGTACACTATTATGCCATTTGGACTAAATAATGCCCCTGCCATCTTTTCGCAGCTGGTAGTTGCAGTATTTAAAGAATTTATCCATAATTTCTTAAAGGTATATTTTGATGTTTGGACTGTATTTGGGTTAGTAAAGAGTCATGTCTCGAACCTGCATCTGATGTTGGATGCCTGCAGAAAGCACCAAATATCCCTGAATATCAAGAAGTGCATATTCTGCGTAACATTTGGGATCTTATTGGGTCACATCGTTTGTCGACAAGGGTTGATGGTTGACCCTGCCAAGGTGGGGGTTATCATCAACCTGGAAGTTCCTACAACTGAGAAGTAGTTGCGCTCGATCCTCGGACATACAGGCTACTACAGGAAGTTCATTTAGGACTATGTGCTGATCACAGTGCCTTTGGAAAAATTTCTTAAGAAGGATGTGTTGTTATTTTGGGATGACGAGTGTCAAAAGAGTTTCAAGATACTCAAAGAGAAGATGGTCTCTACACCTATTCTCATCTTTCATGACTGGACAAAGTTATTCCATGTTCACGTAAACGCATTCACCCTGGGAGTTGTTCTTACATAGCCTATAAATGGAGACATTGATCACCATGTTGCATTTTCTAGTAGAAAACTCTCTGGTGCGAAGCGCAACTACTCCACCACAGAGCGGGAGGGATTGACCATGGTCTACACATTACAGAAATATCGGCATTATTTTTTAGGAGGGCACTTCAAAATGTTTACAAATCACTAGGCTTTGAAGTACCTGGTGAATAAACCTATGTTGGGGGGGAATCTGCCGCTGGCTACTGTTGTTACAAGAATACGACTTTGACATCATTGACAAGCCGGGGAAGTTGAATGTTGATTCGGATCACTTGTCCCGAATTGAGAGTGGTGAGGAACCAACCAACCTAGAATAAGGATTACCTGATGCGCAGATGTTTTCTATTAAGGTAGTTGATGCGCACTTTGTCGACATCATTCAGTTCCTGACTACGGGCATGGCACCTGCAAAGTATTTGGTACAACAGAAGAAAGTGTTGGTAACCCGCGCAACAGATTTTACGATCATCGCAAGTCATCTATATAATATGGGAGTTGACGAAGTGCTGTAAAGATATGTTTTGGAGCATGAAAGGCACGCTATCTTGGCAGAAGCTCATGAAGGTGTAGCAGGAGGTCACTACGCAGCGAAAGCAACGACGCAAAATATCTTAAGAGTTGTACTATGGTGGCCTGCCCTGCATAATGACTATAATGACTATTGTAAAGCCTGCGATATGTGCCAACAAACAGGAAGGTCATCACGCTTAGATGAAATGCCCCTTCAACCGCAAATGGCCCTGCAAGAATTTGACAAATGGGCCATCGATTTTGTGGGACCCATCAACCCGCCAGGAAAGGAGACTGGTGCGCACTACATTATAACTACCATTGATTATGTAACCAGGTGGGTTGAAGCACAAGCGGTAAAGGATTTCATTACAGATATGACTGTGCACTTCATCTTTGAGCAGATTCTGACCAGATTTGGATGTCCAAAGATCTTAATGAGTGATAGAGGTACGCATTTTGTTAATGAAACAATATAGGCCTTGACAAAGAATTTCGGATCCATCATGCAAAAATCACTCTGTATCATCCCCAGGAAAACGGAGTGGTCGAAGCCTTTAAAAAAGTCTTGGAGCAAGCATTGACTAAGGTCTGTAACGTCGATCGCAGCGACTGGGATGTGCACATCCCATCTGTTCTTTGGGCCTACCGAACCACCTGTAAGAAGTTGATAGGGAAAACACCGTTTAGGATGGTCTATGGCAAGGAGGCCCTTGTGCCCATGGAATATATTTTTCTTATCTTGCGCATCGTAGCATTTACAAATATGGCGGAGGCTGATATCATGGAAGAACGTTTGGCGCAACTTGTGGCTCTCGAGGAAGATCGCTTCATTGCTAAATTTCACTAACAGGTCCAGAAGGCTCGAGATAAGGTGTGGCACTATCGACATATTCGGAAAAAGACATTTTTGAAGGGAAAATTGGTCCTATTGTATGATAGCCAGTTTTTGAAACACCTAGGGAAGTTCCGTCAGCACTGGCTTGGTCCATATATGGGCAAGGACATTACTAATGGAGGAGCAGTCCGGCTAGCTACACTGTGTGGTGATATGGTAGCAGGATATGTCAATGGCAGCCGACTTAAACCATATCGGATCAAATGACTATATGGCCGGAGTAGCTGTATCGGGTGGGATATGCCCACCAAGGCATGTAAGGGTAGAAAGGACCATTGTATGTGCAGGGAGCGCTCGCAAATTTGGAGGCCTAAAGAGGTGCGCTGGAAGCGCAGAGGTGCGCTAGAAGCACAGGAGGTATGCTGGGAATGCAGGGGTGCGTTGGGCACACAGGAGGTGTGAAAACTAGCCATTGGAACAGTAAAATCAGGTAAAAGTCAAAATTTATTGTTGAAAGGAGCAGGCAGCCGGCATTTAATCAGGCAATTTCCAAATATTTTTTAACATTTACTTGATGGTAAGTTCCAAGTGAGGTTCACCCAACTGTTGATCGATCCTCACGACTATAAAAGAATAAGGATAGATCAGACAAGGGTTTCGTATCTCTTGAATAGTTTGTACTTGGCGTGTTTGTCCTTGGCAAGTCGACTATAAAAGAATAAGGATAGATCAGACAAGGGTTTCGTATCTCTTGAATAGTTTGTACTTGGCGTGTTTGTCCTTGGCAAGTTTGTGCTGTAAAAAATTTTGTGCTTATTGCATCCCTTTCATGTCTGAGCATCCTACACCCTCTGACAGTAGCAACCCAGAGTTCATTTTCCACGCCATAATGATGACCACTAATCCCGCTGAAACCTCAGAACCTGTGACCTTGATGGAATAGGAAACCAAGGAAGTAGTGGAAGTCGAATTAGAAGTTGAATAATTTATATCTACGCCGAGTCCAGCCAAGAAGAAGCGGAAAGAAAAAGGCAGGGATTAGAGAAATGTGACCTCGACGGAACAAGAAACCAAGGAAGTAGTGGAAGTTGAATCAGAAGCTGAATAATTTATATCTACGCTGATTCCAGCCAAGAAGAAGGGGAAAGAAAAAGGCAGGGATCAGGGAAACCCATGAAGTGGGATGGGATGAAGCCCTGTACTTCACCCCGAAATGTGAAGTTCCTGCAAATGGTGGTCCAGGAAAGCTCACCTGGGCCAGCAAAGAGACCTTTGTCTGCTCAAGAAAAGGCCCAAATGGTTGAACCAATCAATTGGCTACTACCCTTTGTTCGGCCCCATAGGCCCTCAACACACACACCAAAAAGTATTTATGGCCTGCGCACCTATCTACATATGCCTCTGACTCCGGGTGAGGTCCTCATCATTGGAGAACCCTTTGGCAAGCTTCATGAGGTGAAATTCGATGACCATGACTTGGCCAATTTGGAGGCCTTCCCTCAGCTCGCACCTGAACTTTACCTAGAGAGGATATTGAAAGAAGATGGGATACAGATCATCCCTATGCGCTGGGTGCGCGGGTTAGCTGGTTTTGGGCTCTTGAACCTACCAAGGATGCTGTATTTTTTCCATTACAACATAACAGACCGACTCGTGTGCCAACTACTTTCCTTGGTCCATGATGGCAGCCTGTGGATCCAGGATCGAATCCCTATTGATGCCTCATTGATTCACAAAATTACTGGCCTCCCCATGGAAGGCCCGGACCCTATGCTATGCATTGGAAAAAAGTACGAGCAGAAGATCGCTGACAAGGTGCACAAGGATTATCATGTGTTGTGGAACACTCGAGGTTTCATGATCAACACCATCAGCGACCCTGGGGCACAAATGGGTACCTTATTACTAGCGTGCAAGATGATGCGCAAATTCTAGGCTGCCACCGTCCCTGTGTATGTCATTAAGTTGGCGATCCAATGCGAAAAGGAGGTTTTCTTCAATTAGGCCCAGTATCTATGCGATGAGTTCCTGGAAAACGTACGTGAAGCCCAGGATCAGGGGCACGCATTTTTCTATTCATGGTTGTTGCTTCTCATTACATTGGTCGCATGGGAAGCCTCGGAAGATTAAGTCCTCCAGGAGCTTACACCCAATATGTGTGAAGGGCCGCGCTACACAAATTTATGGGACTCAAAGGACGCACAGCGGATAGAGGAAAATCAATTTTTTTGGGTTTTCTTCCAGAGTGGACTAGATGTAGCAATCAATTCCCGGTCGCGGTTGTCACCCGTGGTATATGACAAATATAAGAACATCGCCGCGTTCCCAGTAACTATGCATAACATCAAAATTAAAAGTCGCAATAATCAAGCATGGGTCTCGCTCCCATACATGGTTGCAGATGAGGACATTGATCAATTAATCACAACCTAGCCTCCCCAATGGAATATTGGATTCAAATCAAGTGCGCAGGGCACTACAAGAATGAGCGCTACGAAATTCACCCCACCTGACACCACCAAATAAACCGAAGAGCAGGGCCAGGGTATGTGGAAGGAAATGAGACCAATAGTGCAGAAGGATCCACAGCATGGCAAACACATGGGGAAGGAAACGAAACCAGCATCAAAGAAGGGCTTGCAGTAGGGCACAAGTACTGGGAAGGATGCGGAACCAGCCTCGTAGAAGGACTTCCAGCAATATCTGGACACAGAAGGTCTGGACGCAGGAGGTGTTGACTCCCCTTGGGGCACCAAAAGGACTGGTGAGCCTGCTAAGGGGCCGCGGAAGAAGCAACGAGCCATCCGCCCAGACCGTGGCACGGGGGTTACACTGACAGAAGATGACCTCAAACAGATCGCAGATGCAGTCACCTTGGCAGCCAAGGACAAATGGTTTTCTTTTAAAGAGCAGCAAAAAGCCACAATGGAAACCCTCTAGGCTGAGCTCCGGGCTCTGCAAATCAAAACAGATACCCTGCAAACCAACATGATCTGGGCAAGGTTGACCACAGCAACAAGTAGCGCAATAATCAGTATGTTGGAAAGTCATCTCTAGCCTCTCCCGGGCGCAGCCTTCATATTGTGTCCACCCAAATTAGGAGCGCAAGTAGAGGCCTGCACAGAGGTGCATTTGGATCTTTCCCACCTACCGCACCAACCGTTGCAAGTCCTTCACACGTTCTTGTTTGAATAAATCCAGCATCGAGATCGTCAATTGCACCAGCAGCTCAGTACGGCTAAGCAGACGATTGAAGAAAAAAATGTTGAAGTATCCCAAGTATAGGATGCATGTACCCTCACCACCGCGTAGCAAACACAGTTGGAATACCTCATTAGTAGGCTTTGCGTAGATGTCTCCGAAGATATTCCAGCTTTTGCCACACCCCAGACCAAGATTGAGGGGTTGGTTGTAGCATTAAAGGCCTCAAAAACTAAGATCCAGGCAATCAAAACACAAATGGAGTAGCAGATTTTGGACTTACAAGCCAAGTTGCAGCCAAAAACACTGCCAGAGGTAAGGGGCCAACGATTCACATTGGTGACAGAGGCTACAAATGTTTATCACAAGACAAATCGCTCAAGGTGCCGAGCTGTTGGAAACAGCAATGCAACTCTGGACCAAAGTGGATCAATCAGGCGCTGTGACAGAAGGAAGAACAATTTGAGAAGCTGGAAGCCATGATGCCTATGTTGATCCCTACTCAACGATTGGCACGGCTGTGTACCAACCACACCTTGAGAGAATAAATTGAAGAGCTCCGCCAAAAGAAGAAGACCGTTGGTGACCATAATGTTGGGTATGTGTTGTATTCTTTCCATGTCCTTAATTTCTGGTGGGTTGTCCGCGTCCATGGTTTTGTGCATGGTTTTGCACATGGTATTGGGGCACGATGGTTTTCGGCCCCTGGTATTTTTGTAGATCCGGTCAAGGGAACTACGGTTATGTTCTAATCCAGGGTTTATGGATTGGGGTTTATGTATGCTTCGACATGAATATATATGTGTTGTAACACTAAAAGGAATATAATGAAAAATCAAGCTGGGCGTCCCGATTTTGGATCCAGGGGAAAATGGAGTGTAAAAACTCTGGTAAACTTGATAAATATATATTATTATTGAAAAAAGATGAAAAGATGATTACAATGGGGAATCACCGAGGCTTTAAATATAGCCTCATAGTGTCCCTTGGTGAAGAGGCATGATCTTTGATCATGCCCTTTCACTTAATAAAACCTAATATAACTAATAATTAATAAAATATACATAACATTGCTCCTCTCTTAAGATGCTTTGTCCTCAAAGCATACGTAATGATGGGTGTTGCTGGCAAAATGCTTCAGACTCCCAAGATGCTTCTTCAATGGGCAAGTCCTTCCACTTGATTAAATATTTTGTAATAACACGAGAGCGCAGCTTCTTATCACGGGTAGATAGGATACCTTCGGGCTCTAGAACGAGCTTGCCTTCATCATCCAAAATGGGAAGTGTTGTTTGGGGCAGCTGATGGTTACCCAGTGCCTTTTTTAAGCAGGACACATGGAAAACATTGTGAACACGACTGGTATCGGGAAGGTTCAACCCATAAATGATTCTTCCCATAATCCTTCAATAAAATC